>CM034349.1:87224389-87824389 GCA_019925275.1 Mytilus edulis | reverse complement strand
CAACAGGACGGAAATGGTCAGTTGACCCCTTTAGGAGTTATTGCCCTTTATAGTCAATTTTTAACCATTTTTCGTAAATCTTAGTAATCTTTTACAAAAATCTTCTCCTCTGAAACTACTGGGCCAAATACTTCCAAACTTTAATTGAATGTTCCTTAGGGTATCTTGTTTGTAAATTGTATCCGAAGTTATGATCTATCAACAAACATGGTCGCCATTGCTAAAAATAGAACATAGGGGTCAAATGCAGTTTTTGGCTTATAACTCAAAAACCAAAGCATTTAGAGCAAATCTGACATGGGGTAATATTGTTTATCAGGTCAAGATCTATCTGCCCTGAAATTCTCAGATGAATCAGACAACCTGTTGTTGGGTTGCTGCCCCTGAATTGGTAATTTTAAGGAAATTTTGCTGTTTTTGGTTATTATCTTGAATATTATTATAGATAGAGATAAACTGTAAACAGCAATAATGTTCAGCAAAGTAAGATTTACAAATAAGTCAACTTGACGGAAATGGTCAGTTGACCCCTTAAGGAGTTATTGCCCTTTATAGTCAATTTTTAACCATTTTTCGTAAATCTTAGTAATCTTTTACAAAATCTTCTCCTCTGAAACTACTGGGCCAAATACTTCCAAACTTTAACTGAATGTTCCTTAGGGTATTTAGTTTGTAAATTGTATCCGAAGTTATGATCTATCAACAAACATGGTCGCCATTGCTAAAAATAGAACATAGGGGTCAAATGCAGTTTTTGGCTTATAACTCAAAAACCAAAGCATTTAGAGCAAATCTGACGTGGGTAATATTGTTTATCAGGTCAATTTCTATCTGCCCTGAAATTTTCAGATGAATCAGACAACCTGTTGTTGGGTTGCTGCCCCTGAATTGATAATTTTAAGGAAATTTTGCTGTTTTTGTTTATTATCTTGAATATAATTATAGATAGAAATAAACTGTAAACAGCAATAATGTTCAACAAAGTAAGATCTTCAATTAAGTCAATTTGACCAAAATTGTCAATTGACCCCTTAAGGAGTTATTGCCCTTTTAAAGACTTTTTTCACAATTTGTTCATCATGTTGACTTACTTTAAAAAATCTTCTCCTTTGAAACTGCTGTATCAATTTCAGCCAAACTTAGGCTAAATGAGTTTCAGAGTATCTAGTATAAATTTTATATTTTATTTCCTTGTATGTCAAGAAACATAGCTCCTATGGCTAAAATAGAACATAGGAGAAAATGATTATTTTTTTTGGCTTTTGAAGAAAATAGGACGATCCAAAAAACATTTAAATAAATTGAAAAGCCAAAATAATCATTGATGAGAGATTTAACCAAAAGAATTAAGGTGAGCGATTCAGGCTCTTGAGAGCCTCTTGTTTTAAGTGTTAAGAGACAAAAGGAATATTTGTACAATTCAACCTGTAACTTAGATTCCAGTGTGATTATTTTTTATATTTGTGCATAATAACATATGAATTATTAATATGGGTTTTTTAAGTGTTAAGAGACAAAAGGAATGTTTGTACAATTCAACCTGTAACTTGGATTCCAGTGTGATTATTTTTGTATATTTGTGCAAAATCTGTTGAACTAGAGTCTATTTTTTTGTATTTATAAAATACAAACCAATTGGTTTCAGAGTTTGATGCAACTGTGTATTATTATAATAATAAATTAATTTCTAACACTATTTCCTAAAACATACTAGACGAAAAACACATGGATTTTTGTGGCTTACATATAATTACATAACAAGTATGTTTGATTATAATACGTTATTTTGATTGGGTAACATCATGTTTGTGCTATTCTGAAATTAACCTCCATTTCACAATGAACATTTATATAAAGACAAGTACACACGCAAATAAAAGAAAATTTTGATAGAAGTTTTGTTTTCATGATTTTCCTTATCTGAGCTATAAATGTAGGTTTAAATCATGAAGGAATCTTTTAGCAATTTTAAAGGGCTGTAAAAGCGTTGACGGTGAGTACCTTTTTAGAATGAAGCGCTTCCATACACGATTTCTATCAAGATTTTCTAATATTTACCTGAACACTTTATTGTGGAAGCTCGTATCTGTATATATATGTTGTATTTCATCGTGGCATGGGGGTTTATTTCGAATGGCGCAAGTTTACTTTTAGCCAATCAAAATAACGTTTTAAAATTAAGCAGACATGAAATGTAAGTAAATGTATATAAACAATCAAACAAAGAATGATTTATCGGAAGAGCGGGATATTCTAATTAAGTACAGACATTCAAATGTGGAATGCTGATAATAAACCAAAATTAAAACGTAGATGTCATCAAACATGGTATATCTTTTTCCGACAAGATATATAGTATACATGTATCTGCTGGTTGTGCAAACTAAAATAAAAGTCTTTAAAACTTTTCAATAATCAGAAATATAATATCAGACGAATGAACTACACGCAGTTTATAAGTAACAGGACAACATTTTATCATTGCTCATTTCTATCTTCAATATGAAAATAAAGAGATGTGTTATGATTACAAATGAGTCAACTACACTACCAATAATTTACCCACACTTTTTTGGTACATTTCTACCCTCGTGCATATCAGTACTGTAAGGAAAGACTGAAAACTTATAATGTTATACTTTCAATGAAATCAGTACTGATTTTGTCAGTACTGTTTCAGTACTGATTTTGACAGTACTGTTTTAGTACTGATTTTGTCAGTACTGTTTCAGTACTGATTTTGACAGTACTGTTTTAGTACTGATTTTGACAGTACTGTTTTAGTACTGATTTTGACAGTACTGTTTCAGTACTGATTTTGACAGTGCTGTTTTAGTACTGATTTTGTCAGTACGGTTTCAGTACTGATGTTGACAGTACTGATTTCGTCAGTAATGATTCAGTACTGATTTCGTAAGTAGTGTTTCGTTACTAATTTCTTCAGTACTGTTTCATTATAACACTTTTTAAATCAGACTGTATCTGTATAGTGATGCCTAGTTGTTTTGTATATTTGGGGTGGGTTAATTGTTCTCTTTGACACTTACCCCATTTCCATTCATTTTCTATATCGTGACATGTTAATGTTTTCGTTATGTTTTTTTTTATTTCTCTGATTTTTGTTGTCCTGAAGTGGTTCAGCTTTAGATTCAGCTCTTCGACAGTTACTTTAGCTTTTTTTTTCTAAATATTCTGGCTTTATGTCATATTTATTGTCAGAATTGCATCTTGTGTGGTCTACAAGGTTTATGTTTTTAATACTTATTAATACTTTTATTTGACAATACCATATTACATGTATTTATATCTTGCTTGAGTCAAATCAGAACATATAGAACATTGGAACTCGATATATTACTTTTGAGAAGATGGGTGGATGGATTGATGTTATGTGATCCAGTGGCAAGTTAAGTGCAGGAAGAGGACATGATAGTCAGATATAAATACAATGTAATTAACATATTTTGTACAGAACTAGACCAATAATGCACTGAGCTCCTTTTTATACGACCGCAAATTTTGAAAAAATTTTCGTCGTATATTGCTATCACGTTGGCGTCTGCGTCGTCGTCGTCGTCGTCCGGCGTCCGAATACTTTTAGTTTTCGCACTCTAACTTTAGTAAAAGTGAATGGAAATCTATGAAATTTTAACACAAGGTTTATGACCACAAAAGGAAGGTTGGTATTGATTTTGGGAGTTTTGGTCCCAACATTTTAGGAATTAGGGGCCAAAAAGGGCCCAAATAAGCATTTTCTTGGTTTTCGCACTATAACTTTAGTTTAAGTTAATAGAAATCTATGAAATTTTGACACAAGGTTTATGACCACAAAAGAACGGTTGGGATTGATTTTGGGAGTTTTGGTCTCAACAGTTTAGGAATTAGGGGCCAAAAAAGGGCCCAAATAAGCATTATTCTTGGTTTTTAGTGGAAGAAGACGTCAAGTCTTCTGAAGACTTAAGGGGCTGACCATTGGCATTGAGTCTCCGTATGCCGCATTCATTTCGTGTATTATAATAATTTTCAAAACAACTTAGATTCCTGACACCGATTTTTACACACGATTAGGCATCTGAATCATTTAATTTGTAAATTATGATTGTAAAACAATCACTATCGTAAATATGACCCTTTTATTTATGTAAATTATTAGATTTCATCTCATCCACATGAACGTTATTTGTTTACTTGTAGGCCTAACAGGATGTTTTAACTGTAGATATTTGTATTACGCATGCGTGAATTTGGTATCGGGACAACTCGCCCTGTTTACAAGTTCGCCCTTGAAGTTACGAATTTGCAATCCTGCAGACAAGAAGATTTTGTTTTTATATAAATAAAAAGGATATATAAAGTGTTGTCTTTATTCATGGTTTTCCTTTGTCATGTGAATTAGATGCCCTTCGTAACATACATGTGAACCTCCCGTTTAGGAGAAAAAACTCCCGTGTATGAAATTTTTCAGACGCCATATTTGATCATTTCTTACTACTGTACGGGTGTAATTGACACGTGTTAAATTTTACCTGAACATCAAAGAAGATGTATAATTATATGGCTTCACTTGACAGCTTGGGTGTCAAACATACTGGTAATCAACGATGTTTACCTCCGGCTAACTGCCGTTGTGTTATCAAAACGATGTGTATTGGGAATATTGAAATACTTTTTTGTTACTTCCCTTTGTTTTATCCTGTTTTCAGTTATTTTGCTTTTAAAAATGTAAATTGTAAAAAGACTATAAATGATTAATATTTTAATCAAATAATCATAAAAGGATGTTGATTAAATGAATTTAAATGATTTTGGACAAATAAAAAAATTAAAATTTATAAATTATTTTAGCAATCTAGACCTCCTTTCAAGGATTAAATTGAAGTTTATATTGTAATTTTGTTTACAACAGAATGTTTTCTGTAATTTATTTAGATGTTGCAAATATACAAATCAAATCAAATATATTTTATTGCTAATCAAAGCGCCCACAAGGAGCAGAACAATCAACATTAATTACATACAAATGATTACAAGTGATTCAATATGATTAAGACACAATGTTATAAAAGAAAAATAAACCATGTGGAGCTTATTTCTTTCTTATTTGTCTATACATTTACAAATGATAAGGAGATGAAGACATGAACAAAAATATATACAGATAAGATATATAAATATAATGATTCATTTGCTAGCAGTGAACAATCATTTGTCAAAAACAAAACAAAACAAAACAAGAAACAGATTCTTCTTATTATTTTATTTTATTCAAATAGAGAGGCAATAATGGAACTATAAACATTACAATTTGATGGAAATTTGAAGAAAAAACACAATTTCTACATCATTTGGTTACATTTATGACAAAATTTATGTCGATAAAAAAACATGATGTTTTGACCATTCAGTACTTAACCCTTTCCTCCATAATGACGCTTTTTGACGCCACCCCCTTTACTCCATAATGACGCCTTTTGACGCCTGTGTAGTACCTCAGTTGAAACACTTTGACTACAAAGTGTCTGCAGTAGACTCAATAAAATTTGTATCCAATATGAAAAGGAATATCATAGGAATATTCTACTTAAATTTATTTAATGAAATATTTGTTTTTTGCAATGCATTTTAATACTTTAAAGCCTATTTTCAGCATTTTATTGAAAAATTCTATTTTGTGTTCATTTTTTACAGTGGGTTGTGATGATCTTCCAGTTAGGTTACCCTCATTTGGAGTGTTGTTCCCAACCTGTTAAAGGTCCATCTTTGTGCATAATTCAAAATTGGAAATTTCAACAAGCATCTAATATTCTTAATCTGGAAAATAAACCCTGGTCTGCTAGCTTCATGTATATTTTTTCTACCGATTTAATATATAACTAGAATCATGCAAACAGACTTAAGGAAAAGGCATGTAAGTTCATCATACAAATATGACACTTTTTCTAGACAATCCAGATCTTGCAAAATACGTCGCTAAAAATTGTAACCTTTAAAATTGTTGTGCAGTAAAAACCCATATGGGAACTTTCAAAAGTTGGCAGGTATGTAACAAGTCTTACTATTTTTATGCTCCATTTATGGGCAATATGTTTTCTAGTCTGTCCGTCCGTCCTGCTTCTGGTTATAAAGTTTATGGTCGAGGTAGTTTTTGATGAAGTTGAAATCCAATCAACTTGAAACTTAGTACACATGTGTTCCTCTTGATATGATCTTCTTAATTACTGCCAAATTAAAGATTTTACCTAATTTTCATAGTCAACTGAACATAGAAAATGATTGTACGGATGGGAAATCCATGTACTTATGACCTTTTCTTGTTTGAAGAAAAAAAATACATTTTAACGATAATGGAACAAAGCAGCCTGGGTAAGTGGGGCTGCTTTTATGGTAATTCAAGTTACCTTTTATTCACCTTCTTCCACTTCAGAGCTATCAGCTCTTTGATTGCACAATAACATTAGTTTAAGTAAATAGAAATCAATGAAATTTAAACACAATGTTAATGACTACAAAAGGAAGGTTGGTATTGATTTTGGGAGTTTAGGTCCCAACAGTTTAGGAATTAGGGGCCAAAAAGGGACCCAAATAAGCATTTTTCTTGGTTTTCGCACCATAACGTTAGTATAAGTAAATAGAAATCTATGAAATTTAAACACAAGGTTTATGACCATAAAAGAAAGGTTGGGTTTGATTTTGGGAGTTTTGGTCCCAACATAATAAGGGGCCCAAAGGGTCCAAAATTAAACTTTTGTTTGATTTCATCAAAATTGAATAATTGGGGTTCTTTGATATGCTGAATCTAACTGTCATGACTGTGTATGTAGATTCTTAACTTTTGGTCCCGTTTTCAAATTGGTCTACATTAAGGTCCAAAGGGTCCAAAATTAAACTTAGTTTGATTTTGACAAAAATGAATCAGTTAGGTTCTTTGATATGCTGAATCTAAAAATGTACTTAGATTCTTGATTATTGGCCCAGTTTTCAAGTTGGTCCAAATCGGGGTCCAAAATTAAACTTTGTTTGATTTCATCAAAAATTGAATAAATGGGGTTCTTTGATATTCCAAATCTAACTGTGTATGTAGATTCTTCATTTTTGGTCCTGTTTTCAAATTGGTCTACACTAAAGTCCAAAGGGTCCAAAATTAAACTTAGTCTGATTTTAACAAAAATTGAAATCTTGAAGTTCTTTGATATGCTGAATCCAAAAATGTACTTAGATTTTTTATTATGGGCCCAGTTTTCAAGTTGGTCCAAATCAGGATCTAAAATTATTATATTAAGTTTTGTGTAATAGCAAGTCTTTTCAATTGCACAGTATTGCGCAATGGCAAGAAATATCTAATTGCACAATATTGTGAAATATCAATTTTTTTTTTAATTAGAGTTATCTTTCTTTGTCCAGAATAGTAAGCAAGAAATATCTAATTGCAAAATATTGTGCAATAGCAAGATTTTTTTTTAATTGGAGTTATCTTTCTTTGTCCAGAATCAACTTAAATCTTTGTTATATACAATATACAATGTATATTCACTTTTTACTACCAACTGATAAATTAAAATAATCTTTACCATTCAGTGATAACAAGCAGTTTTTTTACATCTTAATATTTTATGATGTATTTAAATGAGTAGTTATTGTTGCAAACTCCATTAGAAATTTTAATTGAGATTAGTTTTGGAATAAGGGAAAGGGGGATGTGATTAAAAAAATTGGGTTCAATTTTTCTCATTTGAAATTTCATAAATAAAAAAGAAAATTTCTTCAAACATTTTTTTGAGAGGATTAATATTCAACAGCATAGTGAATTGCTCTAAGAGAAACAAAAATTTTAAGTTCATTAGAACACATTCATTCTGTGTCAGAAACCTATGCTGTGTCAACTATTTAATCACAATCCAAATTTAGAGCTGAATCCAGCTTGAATGTTGTGTCCATACTTGCCCTAACCGTTCAGGGTTCAACCTCTGCGGTCGTATAAAAGCTACGCCCTGCGGAGCATCTGGTTAACATGCTAGTTCACCACAAGGAGAGAATCTGTTATAAGACATGTCCCCTACATGAACAGGTACCTTTAGACTGAACAGTGTATGTTTTTCTCCTTTTACTGTGAGCTGAGCGAATATTCAGAATACGACCACTTTTTTAAGTCTAACTTTTCATAAATAAATTTCCAATCATATGCTCATTGTAAGATTTTTAATGGTTAAATACATTTATTGACAGATTTCTTTTTTTTTTGTATACATTAACCATGCTGCAATTTCATTCACTTGTAATGAGTGTATTGTGAATAGTAACTTAAATACATGTATGCATAACTCTTGTACTCTTTCCTATAAAAATGCAGAGCGTATTTTACGAAAAGAATATATGAAATTTGGTGTTACAATATTTAGGCATCCCGTTAACGGGGAGTTGAAAGGGTAAGAACTACATTACTCAGTATAGCATGTTCACATGAGGACTGATGACTTTCAGAAACTCTTGGTTTGTAGTTCATCAGAAATCTCTGATTGATTTGAATCTTACAGACATACAAACAGAGGTACATTTTGTAAAATAAGCATAAAAATTTAAAGAAATATTTCCAACAGACTGATTAATGTCTGACGGAGGTCATTTGGTACATAATTAACCTTTTTAATTTTTGAACATATATGGTTTGCTTTTCAAAATTAATTGTTATTGACTGAATAAAACAAGCTGAAGAACTCAAATTTTTGTTCTATCTTCTTATCAACTGCAATAACTTCCATCGAAAAACAATAAACAGTAATCTTAAGAATGAACAGCATTAAAAAGTAAAAAAAAAGTGTTTCTCTCTCTCTCAATTTAATGTTTTTTTAAATTAACTGTTTCATAATTCTGCTTCAATGTTATTTTCCATTGCTCTTCCTATGCATGTGATATATATCTTTGCCAACTTGTTTCTGGAAAGGAAAAAGTGGATTATAACATTTATCATTTTCCTAAAGTCCAATAATAAGATTAAACATAGGTCAACCATGACATAATGTGAATCAGTGTACATGCATTGCTAAAGGTGGTTTAACGTTAATTATACAAGGTTTATATTATACAGGGAGAAAAATGAAAGAAAAAAAATGGAACAATGTTTGATTAACCTAATTGAAAACTGGCCTTGAAGTCATTAAACTTTCGAGTCAGTTATTTACTCAAACTCCAAAATCAACAAATCAACCAATCAAAATGCTGGATTTCAATTTTCGACCACGAATTTTTTTCTCCAGGCACTGAGAAAATTTTGTATGACTTCAGGGCCTGATCTTATACGATTTGGAGAAGAATTTTAGCGTCCCAAGTCTGGGTTCATGGCAAATGTCCATGTTTTCAATACGGGCTGCACTTTTAACATTTTTAATTTGTTTTGTTATAAATTAGGTCGTTAATTTTTCTGAATTAAATTGTTTCATATATTGTTTATGTCATGGTCTTTTGTAGCCGACAATACGGCTCATTGTTGAAGTCTGCACAGTTGTTTATTATTCAATTTATTGTTCACATTCACATCGTCTCAAATTTGGTGGATAGTTGTCTCAGTGACAATCCTACAACTTTTTATCATTTTATACATATGCAATAGTTTAAAAATTAAATAAAAGTATTCTTTTTGTGAATTTTTTCATTATTAGTACCAGTGGAAATTCTCATTATAATAAATTACTATCTTTTAAATCTGTTATTCGGTTACAGAGAAAGAGATCTTTGTTTATATTTCCTTTAGGTTCCTAAGTTCAACTATGTCCTGCTGTAACACTCTGACATCTTTGGATCGGCAACAAAACACATATGTATTAATATAATCTGATTATTCGAGCAAAATATCAATGCAATCTGTGAAACAGTTAAATGAGAAGTTGTGTGTACGGATATGTACTTCCCGTAAACTTCTTTGTTAACTTTAATGATATCTTTCAATTGTTGAAGAATTGTATTTCTACTCTTTATTTTTTTGAACTTGCTCGTTGTTGGTTTGTTGTCATATGAACACACTACAACATTTCATGATATTGAAATAAAATTATACATCATAATTGAGTGTAAAACTATATATATATACCTACCTTTCAAATTATTTCAATGTTCTACTGTCACCTTTCATACCAGTTCTATCTCTATCTCATATTTTATCTGTTCATGACAATTTTTAGTCGTTGATCTAAAACTTTATTTTCCTCATAGACTTAGTCTTTGTGTTCTGGTGGGATCCATTTTTAGATACCTATAACAATAGATCATACTGCATCAAATACTTTGCATGCATTTATAAAAAGTAGTTTTTCCAAACATGCATGTTATGGTATTAATTATGGAAGTAACACTTTGTAAATTGTCCTTTGAAAAAAATACATCATGAGAGAAAGATTGTATCGATGATTTACAAAATTCTGTAAAGTGGTTCAGGAGTTATTGATGACACTTACGTGGGACATAAGGACAAGATATGTTCCATATGTGAACATATTCTCACTAAGAAAATGTCACCAGAAGTGCAAGTCTGTCATCACAATGGATAATGTTTATGTGATACAGTAAAAACAGTAAAAACCATTGGTAGTAAAATTGTGCGGGATGTTTAATTTTCAACAAATGTAAGATTGGTCACCTTTAATCGGATGCCTCATATAGCATGTATAGAAAGAGAGTGCCATGATCTCTGCGGGTTAATAACTATTGCAACAACTCTTTGAGAGGCCGTCGGTAGCCTTTTGTCTGAATATGCAGCAGGGCAAATTCCTGTCCACCTTCAATATGCTTTCGTTGTCCAGTGGCAGTCCAAGTTTCATTGACCTTCTTTCACCCCAGATGACATCTTTTACAGGACTTACCTATTGTACTTATTTAACAATTGTTTTGAACATGCATGTAGTATTTGCCACTGGACATTAAGCAAATTTTTAATACATGTACTCTAATATGTTATTATTTTGAGGAATCTCAGAAGGATAATTTTAAACTATAGGGATTATCCTCTTGAAATATAAATATTATTCAAACAAAGTATTGCTCAATAATTATGTGTCGGATTACTAGTATTCGTGTGTCGGTCTAATGGGTCGTCGGACTAATAGGGCGTCAGGCTATGTGGGTGTCGGACCATTATGGTGTCCGAACAGAAAGATTTAAAAGTAAAAAAATATTAAAAAAATGTGCAACTTATAAAAGGGTCTTGTCTGGAAGTGGTTTCTTCATTTCTGTATTCTGTAATATTCTATATCATTTTTCACAATAAAAATAATACATTTATCTCTTTTATTTTCTGAAAGGTTGCAGATTGATTTCTCTTAATATGGGTGAACATTTGTATAGAAAACACATTAAATCGGCGAAAAACCTTCTAAAATTTATCTTAAAATCGCCAAATCTCGAATTCTACTCCATAGATTTTTCTTAAAAAACTATATATTGTTGACACATAAATTTCTGTTTAAAAGTACACCCACTTTGTAAGAATTCAATCAGCAATATTTCACATGATAATTGAGATAAATGCATTATTATTTCGATTTTCAGTTGAAGTTCATCGATCCAGAGCTGTATGCCAAATTTTAGTGAAATCGAAGACATAGCCCATTTACTGTAACTTGACCTAAACACAAATTTGTTGAACATTGCGTCTGTTATTTAATCTCTTTTTAACAGAAGGAAAAAACTAAGATTAAATATAATCAACAGAAGTATAAAAAAACTATGAACTAAGTCTTTGAAGTTAGATGCATGATTTTTGTTATTAGTTGTTAGTGGCTTTGAACTAGCTGTCAGTAACTGCAAGTACTCTCAGATCTGTATTTAGTGACTTTTTTTGTTGAGTAACGGTAACGTCCATTATGTTTTTGTTACTGAGATGTATTTCTATTTGCATTCATCTGTTATTTAAAGTTAAATAAGCCTTTTTCAACTGAATTTTATAGTTTGTTGTTATGTAGTACTGTTACAACTCTGTTCCAGGTTTAGGGGGAAGACCCTAGCATGTTTAACCTCACCACATTCTGTATATATGTTCCTGTCCGAAGTCAGGAGCCTGTAATCCAGTGGTTGTTGTTTGTTGGTGTGTTACATATTCATTGTTCGTTCATTTTTGTACATGAACAAGAACGTTAGTTTTCTTGTTTGAATTCGTTGACATTTGTCATTTTGGTGCCTTTTTTAGCCGACTATGCGATATGGCTTTGCTCATTATTGATGGCCATATATTTGTTAATTTCTGGTCATCTGATCTGTTGTGAAGAGTTGTGATTATTCCGCTCATTTTGGGTGCCATGATTGGCAAATAAAATATATGTTGTTGCTGTTGTTGTTGTGTCGTTGGCAATAATACGGCATCTTTTTTTATAAACAAATATATATATATAATTATGTTAATCGAATGTTCTGTTCCCTTATGAACCACATAAATTTGAACTAAATTCTTGAAGGGAAAGACATTGTTTTTGTATAAATGTCAACAGAATATAGAATGTTGTGTCAACAGAATACAGAATCAACATTCTGTATTCTGTCTGTTGACACAGTATACAGAATGTTGATTTCGGCAAAATAAATGATCTGACAGGATGCTCACGGAATAAAACTTGTGATGGAAGAAGACATACATTTGTAAAACATACATGAACAAAGGATCCGCCATCTCTGACTTGTCGTAACAATCGTCTGTTTCTGTAACTTAAAGAATTTCTGCAAGTGGTTGGTAAACCGATATTTTGTCTGCTGTATTTCTGTATCATATCCTTCCCGGCTGATCTACTGTTGTCTCAAATTTTGCCGTTGATGTAATTATCGTAATCACAAAAGTGCGTCAATATGGAACATACAATTGCCTATTGTAAAACGTTTATGTGATTGGATTTACACATGACGTCATTCATTGTTTACAAACGTTATTTTTGCACTCGCACTGACATTTCAACAGTTCAACAGTTCAAACTTCTTCTGGATTGAATACCACAATGGGATTGAAGGTAGATCACAAGGTATAGTAGAACATTGAATATTTTAAAACTGAGAAAAGTGTAGCATAGCTAATTCAAAACATATTACGTTAGTTAAAAAAGCAGAATACAGTGGCGGACCCCTGGGGTTCCGGGGTTGGGAACACCAAATTATTTTGGACCTTCAATGCATTATTTTATATAATACTACTTAAAATATTTTATTTCCCCCATTTTTTCGTTATAATTATGAAATCTTTAGGCGACTGAGTTGGAACCCCCTTTTTCCTTTTATCCCGAGTGTTTGGAACCACAGGCACTTGCCTGTGTTTGGAACCCTCTTTTAAAACAATGGGTGGATCCGCCTCTGGTTACAGAATTTTCTGTAAATGTCAAAATAGGTATAAAATCGCGGGTTGTTTTGGATATACATATTATTACTTCTTTGCCAAACCTTATTAAATAGATTATAGTATTAATATTTGTCAAATTGATATTTGTGAAATGATCAGCCTGACTTTCTAAACATATGATTGGATAAAGGGAGGTGCGGTACACCCCTCGGCGTAAGAAGGGGGAGGGGTCCGAAAGTTGGACCCCTTTTTAACGATAAATGCATAAATTTGAAAAGGGAAATCTATTTGGAAACCCTATCTCCAGATTTGGAACCCCTTTTAAAAATGTGTTTCCTATTTAGACAGGATTTTTTTTTATAGGGCCCAATGCTTCATTTAATTTGGGAAACATTTTTATATATAAGTCCTAGGTGCCTACAAAATTATTTCATCTCGCCACATTGACTGCTGTGTTTGTTGCTGTTCAGTTGTTGTTGCATATATGTATATTTTTATATATATAAGTGATCTCGTTTGAAATGATTTTACAACAACATTTCTGTTACTTCTGGGTTTTTTAAATATTTTTTTAGCATACTATGCGATCTGGGCAATGCGATATATGGGTTTGCTCATTGTGCATTTGATGTGGTAAAAATCAGGGGCGGATCCCGGATTTTTGAAAGGGGGGCGAAGATATTAAATTTTGCCGAGCGGAGCGAGTCGGAATTTTTTTTTGGACCTTTTTTTGGCTAAAAAAAGATAAAGAAAAAACCATAAAATAAGTGTAATATGCACTATTTAAACGGTTCCTGGCTTGGGGCATGCATATTTTATAGTTGCTGTAAAGTGTAAGGGTTGGACATTTTTTATGCTGTATTCTCCCTATTAATTGTCTATCATAAAATGATAGTATTGATCCAAAGCTATGTACTGATATATTTGATGCAGGACTTGTCAGTAAAAAATAGACATGGAAATTCGATGAAATTTACAATACGACCGACACGAGTTAAAAAAGACAAACAAGCAGTTTTTATCAAAATGTTTGATTGATATGTTTCACCCAACATAACTTAGGGAACCGAAGTGAGGGGTTCCAAATCCACCAAAGACTACGAAAGTGTCTGAAATGACAA
This sequence comes from Mytilus edulis, assembly GCA_019925275.1. Lineage (NCBI taxonomy): Eukaryota > Metazoa > Mollusca > Bivalvia > Mytilida > Mytilidae > Mytilus > Mytilus edulis. The sequence continues at coordinate 87,809,965 of CM034349.1, read as the reverse complement.
CGAAGTTATGAATGACGGTCAACAAATGGAGACATAAAAGTCACACCCAGTAGGCAGGTTGCATGCAGTCTGGTCTTGAAAAAAGTATTCAATATATATAAGTCGGGCAAAACAGACATTCCAGTCAGACATGCAAACTCCGGCCACAAAAAAATACGCCCGTTTTTATTCATCATGTTCATTTCATGCTAAATATTTTTGTTGGAAATTTTAGTTTTTAATAGCAAAAAAAAAAAGACTATTGTTTTCAATCCAGATACGGCCAAAATTTTTGTTTAAGGCAAGAATCAGTGTTATTTTTTTTCTCTCAAATATCTCAGACTGCCTCCTCAAATCAAATTGTTCGTAGAGCTTATACTGACTAGGGATCATTATTCAATTTGTTAAACATGTTTTCGTAGGTAAATAATATTTTGGACTTTTTTTCATGAGAGTGTAAAAGTCTATAGAGTATTTACGATTACTTTCTGTTTAGTGGAATAGAGAAATAGAAGTCAATACGTTCTTGCTCAATCCTGTGTCGCTTTGAAGGTTTCCTGATTGTCATGACAACCTCAGCCTAAGCAATGTGTATTACTGTAATTTGAATTTCAAAATGACCGAGTGCCGTTTTTTCAACGCACTGGTCAACTCCACCATAGCAAATCACATGACTTTGACAATCAGTAAATACCGGCCAGCGAAAAATGTCTTTATAAGTAAAGAATTGTCGTATAAAAATTAAATTCTCTGGAAATGGCAAAGTTCACGAAGTCTAGTCTGATTAATCATTTTACAAAAAAAAAAGTCCGAGCAAAAAGGGGGGGGGGGGGGGCGTACGCCCTCTACGCCCCCGTCTGAATCCGCCACTGAAAATCATTCAACAGTCTTCCTATTTTTATATTGTAAATAAAGATGTCTGTGAAATATTTAAATTTCTATTTTATTTTGGTACTGGCTATGGTTACATTGAAATGTAACAGTCGTAAAAAAGTTATTGTTACAATGAAGTTTAGGCTATATCGCCGGAATGCAGACCTAGGGTTCACTAAGTAACTACATAGAATACTTACGAGTGTAACAATGATATTTATGTCTACGGTTACATTGTGTTATTGTTACGTAAATGCACTCAAATGAAAAAATATTTTTTACAATATTTTATACATTTTTTTAATTTTAATTTGATTGTCAGTGTACACACAACCAGTATGTTGTTTCAGTCCGATGCATTTTTGGCCCGGTGTAACCACTCTCAGTGGCGGATCCAGAAATTTACATGAGTGGGGGCCCACTGACTGACCTAAGAGGGGACCGGCTCCAGTCACGCTTCAATGATTCCCTTATATAAGCAACCAATTTTTTTCAAAAAAGGGGGAGCGGGTCCCCTGTCCCCCCTAAATCCACCTCTGACTCTAGGCAGCCCTCACAAACGAGTAATTGGGGTGGATGGGTTGGATGGCTCAGTGTTGTTTTAATATATAAGAAGATGTGGTATAACTGCCAATGAGAAAACTTTAGTCTCCTGTTCATATAAGTCGTAATTTGTAGAAGTAAACCATTATAGGTCAAAGTATGGTCTTCAACACCGTGCTTGCATGGGCTCTCACTGAACAGCAAGGTGTAAAGGGCCACAAAAGTGACTAGTGTAAAACCATTCAAACTTGTTACAATCTCAAAAACGTGTCCGATAATTTAAGAATGTGTCACGTGTCCGATAATTTAAGAATGTGTCCGGTTAAAAACGCCAGAATATTTCAAAACCATATACCCCCAATGATACTCTGTAAAGTAAAAACGCAATTCAATATTAATGGTGTGGGATACGATAGAACCCATATTGTTCGGTTGGATTGTAAATGATTAGAAAAAAAAGTTGAAGCAGGTGCCAAAAAAAAAAAATCTGGAGGAAAGGTTTAGTAATCCGTACAGACAAATGTCCAAGGTATGCTACACTGTGCACGCTTTCTTCTGCTTGCAGACACAGACTATAGGTCTGGTTTTTAAAAAAAAATTGCACAATAAAAAGTTATTTTTATTTGAAGCGCTTTAAGTTATGACTTTCTTTATCAATATGATTATTATTATTATAAAGTTCAGACAGAGGTACTTCACAATTTAGAAAACTAATACATCATGTACATTTTATATTGAATTTTCTTCCCGGTGCTTGACCACGTTTACTGTATGTCATTGATAAACGTTAGTTTGTTCAGCATAGGTAATTCATAACAAGCATAACTGCAGGCTAAGTTAACAACACATAATTAACTATTGATTACTTAATGTCCAGTGGCAAATATGTAATGCGTATTTAGAAAAAACCCATTAACATTGCATTTAATAAGTTTTGTAAAGTTTAAATCATCGTTTATAAATAGGTAGTAAATTCTATTGTTTTAATATTATCCGGTGATGCCTATAAATGTCTTTTTTACAAAATGTATGTCTATGAGGGTACTGCTCGACCGGCGTCCCGCAGAAGTGGTTTCGCCAGTGCAATTTGACATGTTTATCAAATTATTGACGTCACATTGACGCGTTTTGGAGGAATCGGACACGTTTCTGTGTGCTACCATAGATAGATGTATAACATCTCTGGCTAGGTGCTACATATATGACTATGTACGATAAATTTTCAATTAAATAAAATTTCCACTTCAATCTATTAAACATTAATGTACTTTTGTATAAAGTCGTTAGTATATATTTAAATGTCTTTCGTCGTTGTTTCACGGATCTTATTATAAAGAGCACATAAATAGACCGATGGTTAAAGCTACACGTGTATGAAATACTTGCCACTGGCAAACACCAATACTTTGATGATGATGAATTAAATTATCATATTTTCCTTCTTTTTTTTTAATTTAAAAACAAATTTCAACTTTCATTGATTATAATATATACATGTAGTATCAGAAGTCCAGTCCATTAGTGATTACTGGACTTATGGTAGCATATAAAGTAATAAGTAAATTTTGATGTCATACCATTCCCTTCCATAATTGTGCATTCTTTTTATTTTTACATAACACAGAAATGAGGAAAGTTTAACATAAGAAAATCTATTGTAGCCTAGACCTGTTGGTGACCTTCTGCTGTTGTTATTTATTTGTTCGGGTTGTTGTCTCTTTGACACATTCCCCATAACCATTCTCAATTTTATTATTTATAAATTCATTACATTTTCTTTCCTCAGAATGATTAACAGCAATGGAGACAGGAGCAGACATGGGAATGTTCGATGTGAAAATTGAAGACCTATAAACAAAATGATGTATCAATATGGCACTCATCAGAAAGAAAAAAAAATTTAATCATGAACCATTGAATCCTGAGTTTCGTACAAGTACCAAAACATTAAAGGTGGATGTTTATAATGAGCTCATACTAGAACTAAAGTGTCCTCTGGAATTACCACTGTACATGTAAAAAGACACATCATATCCGGGACTGAATTGAGGAAAAGAGCCAGGAAACTGACATTCAACAAAGCATTCCAAAGAAAAGATGGCATAGGGGGAGAGCAATGAAACATGAATTGATACATGCAAAAGAGATTTTTGCCACAAACTTCACATGTTGGTATGACATTGAATGTTTTATTATATATTAAAAAATGGTTATGATAAATAAAAGAAATTCCAGTTATGATTAAAAATAAGGTAATCGAGACATTGTTTTGTGTTGATTATAATGCATTGCCTAACATAGTAACATGTGACTGCATTAATTACAACATATTTTAAGCAATAGCAAAATACCAAAAAATGAACAGTATTGAAGATTCTAATCTTGTGTGATATATATATAAATTATGCGTTATTATACAATTGATACTGTAAAATATCAGCCTCGAACTACAGTGTGAATCTTCCTGATGTCGAGTGCGTATTATTTTTATAAACACTGAAAGACAGTCACAATCAAAATCAAGAAGTAAGCAAAGAATCACAAAACGAAAGGGCATTTACAACAACACATTGAAAAATACATATATAAAAACAACACGAACTCCATTAAAACCGGGAGTGAATTCAGGTGCTCCTAATGCGTATTATTTTTATAAACACTGAAAGACAGTCACAACCAAAATCAAGAAGTAAGCAAAGAATCACAAAACAAAAGGGCATTTACAACAACACTTTGAAAAATACATAAAAGACAACACGAACTCCATTAAAAACCGGGAGTGAATTCAGGTGCTCCTAATGGGTAAAATCCGATAAACTGCTTATCTTGCTTCATTTCTGTTGTTTTCTCCTTCGTTTCAATAGTTTTTCGATAGACGAGAGTAAGCTTGATAATTTTCCTTAGTCATGTTCACGACGCTAAAAAAAATCTGTGCAGCAGGGTGATATAGTCTAAGAGAAAAACGTAACCAGCTAAAAAAAGGATAATAATAATATTGTCACAGAATTATCAAACCTATATTTGGATACCAATTGTACTGAGATGCACATTGGAAAAACTTCTCTAATGATAAACACTTAATCAGAGATATCTACAAAAGATACAAAATATGCCCCAAATTATTATATAGCATACTATACTTACCGAGTTTAAAAGTTTTCAGTTCCAAATATTTTTTGAAACAATACACATTCAAGTTAAAAAGATTAACAACACCAAATCAACTGAAACAGTACTGAAAATAACAATACCGAAATAGTACTGTCAACATTAGTACTGAAACAGTACTGACAAAATCAGTACTGAAACAGTACTGTCAAAATCAGTACTGAAACAGTACTGACAAAATCAGTACTGAAACAGTACTGTCAAAATCAGTACTGAAACAGTTCTGTCAAAATCAGTACTGAAACAGTACTGTCAAAATCAGTACTAAAACAGTACTGTCAAAATCAGTACTGAAACAGTACTGTCAAAATCAGTACTGAAACAGTACTGTCAAAATCAGTACTGATTTCATTGAAAGTATAACATTATAAGTTTTCAGTCTTTCCTAACAGTACTGATATGCACGAGGGTAGAAATGTACCAAAAAAGTATGGGTAAATTATTGGTAGTGTATACACGAGCAGTTCAGAGAAATTAGATGATGGCAATAATAGTTAACCATATGGCTTTCAACAACTAGAAAACCTATATCGTATAGTCTGCTATAGAGGTTTTGAATTGATAGTATGAAACAATTCAATTGAGACAAATAACTACATACCTGATAACAAAAGAATGTTTGCAAATCAAAAAATAAAGATATGAACCAACGACAAGAACTGAACTAAAGGTCCTGACGTTGAACAGGAACATACAGATAAAAGCAACAGTAGTATACTGCTGTTTGAAATTCATAAATCGATTGAGAAAAAACAAATCCGGGTTACAAACTGAAACTGAGGGAAATACATCAAATATAAGAGGAAAACAACGACACAACACTAAAATGCAACACACACAGAAACGAACTATAATATAACAATGGCCATTTTCCTGACTTGGTACATGACATTTTAAGAAAAACAAAACCTGTTTTTGTGACTAGCAAAACCTCCAGCTTTAATGGCAATGTTAAATATAAAATTAAAATAACATTACATGACAGGACTATACAATACAAATAAATGGGAGAACTTACAGGACAGAGATACACACAAATAATTGCTATCAAAAATTACCAGGCTTGTAATTTAATATGCCAGACGCTTAGGTTTGTGACGGAATTAAACAGTTTTTTTGTGCGGTAAAATTTTATCTCAGCCTAGGACAGTGGCGTTACATGACAACATAAAAACAAACTTGAAAAAATCCAATTGATCATTCAATCCTATCCCGAATGATCTCAGACCAGGCGCGAATCCAGCTATATTTAAAAGGGGAGTTTCGACCACCAGACCGTAAATGCAGACTGCATCAATTGATATAAAATATGTAAGCATTAGTAACACTTTCGAATGGTTATGAATTTAAAATTTGACAAGACCCAATAAGTACTATTAAATCCCAACATATATAAGGAAAAATTCACGCCAGACATATGTTGCCTTATATTGAAGTAGTTTCACTATTTTATTTTATAAAATTCTAATGGAAAGTAAAACAAACATCATGTATGTTGCTGAATAGGTAACAGTTATTATATATATAAGTATTCCGACTTGAGTGATATAAATATTCACATGTCCGATAATGTCAACACTAAAAACTATTATGCTACGTTCAAGTATCAAATCACTTTTTGGTTTATATTGACTTTTCTATAGGAGAGACGTGAATATAAGAAAAAATATTTTCGAATCTCTGTGTGAATAATTGCATATAAGAAAAAATATTTTCGAATCTCTGTGTAATAATTGCTACCGTATTTTGTATTTCAAATCTTTCAAATAAAATACGTTTATTATAAACTAAAAGCTATTATCACAAATCTAAGGAGATTCAAATTAATGTTAATGACATTTGTGTCATTAAAATAATTTGAAACCTGCGATCAATAATATCAGTGATAATATAAAAAAGAAGATGTGGTATGATTGGCAATGAGACAACTATCCACAAAAGACCAAAATGACACAGACATTAACAACTATAGGTCACCGTACGGCCTTCAACAATGAGCAAAGCCCAGACCGCATAGTCAGCTATAATAACCCCCAATAAGACAATGTAAAACAATTCAAACGAGAAAACTAACGGCAGGTTTCTATCAATAATTTGGAGTAGACGTTACTAAGTTGTTAAACTTGTGTCTAATCCATTTGCCATTTTGAACAATAAAATATGTTTGAACTATCAAGAATATTTCTCATCCTAGACATTCGAGTCTAACAAATCAAGTCAACTAAAAACAGTTTCTACACCTTTTCAATTTTTGTTTACGAAGGTTTGAGGATGACATAGAGAGTGTAGAGGAAAGGCCCAAGTGATTGTACAGTGAACTCGCAATCGCTTTTACCACCAATGAAATATCCGACATGTAATATAACATGCTTCTTCGTTTTGTAAACAAACCCATACTCGAAATCTAATAACATTTGTTTGCACATACATATATTGACTTCTGCAGAAAAAATAATTTTGGCTGTTCAAAAACACCTCCCTCTGGAAAACACTTTGCATTTTGCCTGCTTGTTTACAAGAAAGGGAGGTTCACGGAATACCCTACACAAATCCTCTACACCTATACACATCGGACATAAACATTATCGTAATTGTCTTTATCACACTCGAAATAATTGATTTAAGCTATACTTTATTGTAGTTTCAACATTGGTAGGCATTATATTATTATATTCATGGTATTTTAGCCCTCGCTTTCTTAATTGAGATTTTTATTTGGATTTTTACTGGAACACTTTTGAACTTTAAGACAGTTAATATCCATATACCCAAAAAAGTACATGTGAAATTTCAACGATTGATTGTTAATGAGTTTTGGACATTTTGTATCGCTTTTGTATGACAGTTTTTATGCCCCACCTAGGGGCATTATGTTTTCTGGTCTGTGCGTCCGTCCGTCCGTTCGTTCGTCCGTCTGTCCGTTCGTTTGTCCGTCCGTCCGTCTGTCCCGCTTCAGGTTAAAGTTTTTGGTCAAGGTAGTTTTTGATGAAGTTTAAGTCCAATCGACTTCAAACTTAGTACACATGTCCCCTATGATAAGATCTTTCTAATTTTAATGCCAAATTAGAGTTTTTACCCCAATTTCACGGTCCACTGAACATGGAAAATGATAGTGCGAGTGGGGCATTCGTGTACTGAGGACACATTCTTGTTAATGATTTGCTCGAGACTCCACCGTTTGAGGAAAACGTTTCAGTACATATATCAAAATTTATTAAAAACGTTATAATGTCACATTTTAGTTCATATCACTTTCAATTTTCCAACTTGGTTATTTTCGAATGTCGGAGCCCTGCTTGATAGTTGCCCAGATGCCAAAAGATATTAAAAAAAATCGTACAGTTCCGTTCTTGCACTGTGTATCATTTAATTCAATAATAATCTGTCATAATAAACTCTTAATCACTATCATGATTTTATAAAGTTTAGCCTTACAAGTTCAAAAAGTACTCCTATAAGTGCCTTCAACTTCATTTTAAATATTTGAGCGCGGTTATTCCTCTGAACATAGTGAATTTCTAGACTCTATATCTCTTAGTGATGAAATTATTGAGGATAAAGGTATTACAATTGGTGATCTTTTTACAGAAATTCCTCTATGTACTCCCAAATTTAAATAAAAATGACAACGCAATTTCGTAATCACAATCCATTTTTGTAAAACAACTAAATGTTCCTCAAAATTTAATTGATAAAAATCTTTCAGCTTCCGTTCAATCTTTCAAATATATTAAGTGGTTTATCATTAACAAATTATTTATAGGTCTAACAGTGAATCGATTGATTGATTCTTGGTATTCAGTTGATACAATATTTCCTCGTATGACTTTTGACCTTATATAATGATACAGTAGCTATTGTTCACGCAAGGTAAATATATAATTTTACATATTTAGATGACTTAGTTAGTTAAATTTAAACTCAATGCTTTTTCTGAAACAACTGTTTAAATACTTGAACAATTTGAGTATGTATTGTTAATGTTGTCATTTCATCATCATATAACAACATAGAACATCAAGTCTGACCACGATTACTCTGATTTATTTATAACTTTTCTTATTTGCGATACTTTTCGAGGTTTAAATATCAAATAATAAATAATCAAATTTTAATAGTACAAGTTTATTATATAATATTCATGATCATGTTTATTAAAAAGAGTCCAACAACGCATTTTTATTTAAGTTTTGTTATTGACTTTTCTGTTATCAGATAGTAAGTTCCGGTTGATCACACTGCAGTAAATACCATACGATGTTATATGGGTTACTTATCCATGTGACTGTTGTGTTAACTGTTACAGCACAAAGTAAGTTGTGTTTTTCAATATTGTTATTTATACTCCATGAGAAATTAATTAGTTCCCTTATTTGAAAAACAAATGACAATGAAAAGTCTGAGAAACGATCTGTTCTTTGAAAGTTGATGCCGTGTTGTACAAACGTTCTACAGAACTGTTGTTTTGATTTAAATTATTTTTGGGAAAATACGAAAGTAACATTTGAAAAGGAATTTTTAACTCCATCTTGAAATTCAGAATTTGCTGTTATATTTCATTCATTCCTGTCGAAATATATTTAAAAATGTGTATACTAGACATTTATAAGAGCCCCTTTTCCCCACAAAATATGTATCAATTACCTTGATAAATTAATATGAAGTCTCTCTAACGCGGAAACAGATGGATGAACATGAATTGCAATATAGATTGTTATTATCAAGGACGGATCAACAACCTCCATTGTGAAGACTCTTACAAGACAATTTCACAAACTGCTGTAATTTCGGTATGTTTATACCATGTATTTATTAAGTAAGAAATGAACGATTCCCAATCCTGTTGGTCAATAGGTTCGTGCTACTCAATATCATATCTTTTTGTTTAGTGTTATATGGAAAATTGATTGTCTTTCTTTAAAAAAAATTGTTTATTGTGTCGATGGTTTTGTCTGTTTTCCCTATTAAAAGCTTTTGACATCAACAAGTCATATATACAAGTGAAAACCAAAAGACGGAAAAAAGTAGACACATTAACGGTACAATAGTTGATAAAAGATAACTCCGCTATTATTTCGACTGTCTTACATACAAGTGGAGAGTTTATCTAGCTATAAAACATTGCTAAGCACACCAGTTTCTTCGAAACATGCCTGTACCAATTCAAAATATGATAGGTGCTTTTCATACGTTCCGTTGGTTGATAAAAGCAACGGTTGATTCTGTCGTTTATATGGGCTTACATTTTTGGCTGGAGTTTTGTATTTTTGTTAATATTTTCATCTAAATAAAATTGAGAATGGAAATGGGGAATGTGCCAAAGAGACAACAACCCGACCATAGAAAAAAACAACAGCAGAAGGTCACCAACAGGTCTTCAATGTAGCTAGAAATTCCCGCACCCGGAGGCGTCCTTCAACTGGCCCCTAAACAAATATATACTAGTTCAGTGATAATGAACGCCATACTAATTTCCAAATTGTACACAAGAAACTAAAATTAAAATAATACAAGACTAACAAAGGCCAGAGGCTCCTGACTTGGGACAGGCGCAAAAATGCGGCGGGGTTAAACATGTTTGTGAGATCTCAACCCTCCCCCTATACCTCTAGCCAATGTAGACAGGTAAACGCATAACAATACGCACATTAAAATTCAGTTCAAGAGAAGTCCGAGTCTGATGTCAGAAGATGTAACCAAAGAAAATAAACCAAAATGACAATAATACATAAATAACAACAGACTACTAGCAGTTAACTGACATGCCAGCTCCAGACTTCAAATAAACTGACTGAAAGATTATGATTTCATCATATGAACATCAGGTACAATCCTTCCCGTTAGGGGTTTAGTATCATACCATCATAACATATATGAGAAGAACATAACCCGTGTCATGCCAACAACTGGTTTTTGAATAAATGTGTTTAGTTCCGATGCAAAGACCCTATAAGTGAATCAATATTAACGCCAAAATATGCAATCTCTTTAATGACCTGACAACAGTCTCGTAACTATATCCCTTCTTAATAAGTCTATTCAAAGGTTTTGTTAGTTTTTGAGGTGAATACTGACACCTTTGTGCTTTATAAAGAATATTTCTATAAAAAATTGGATGTGAAATACCTGAACGTATAAGAAGTCTGCATGTTGTGCTATATTAACGAATGATGTCCTTATACCGATGATAAAATTTAATAAATGTTTTAACTAGTTTGTGATATCGAAAACCCTGGTGTAATAATTTTTCAGTAATACATAAATTTCTCTCGTTAAAATCTAAAACATTGTTACAAACACGAGCGAATCGTACAAGTTGAGATATATAAACACCGTAAGACGGTGACAAGGGAACGTCACCATCTAAAAATGGATAATTAACGATAGGAAATGAAAAAATCATCTCTTTTATCATAAATTTTAGTATTCAGCTTTCCGTTAGTGATAAGATATCAAGATCGAGGAAAGGGTAGTGGTCATTGTTAGTATTAGCTTTATTTAAAGTAAGTTCAACAGGATAAATTTCTTTAATATACAGACTGAAGTCGTCATTATTGAGAGCCAAAATATCATTAAAATATCTAAAAGTATTATTAAATTTGTTTATAAGATGTTGTTTCGATGGGTCTTTGCTTATTTTTGTCATAAATTGTAACTCATAGCAATACAAAAACAGGTCCGCAATAAGTGGTGCACAGTTAGTCCCCATTGGAATTCCGATAATCTGACGATAAACCTATTAAGACGGTTTTCATTTTCAACCGTTCAGACACACATGCTAAATGCAGAATAACATGTAATTCATTTAGAATAAAAGTATTTGAACGTCTTATCAGATTCTTACTTAAGTTCTTTTCTCTTCTAGAACAATTGGCCAATAAAATAATTTGATTGCTATCTTGTATCTTCTTCCCTTTTAAGAACCAATAATGATGTTTTATCGGTAAGAAATTTGAATTGATGTTTAACATGAACTTGATTAACATCATCATTGATAGTTTTAGACAACGTGTTTATCATGTTTATAACCGTTATATAAATTTTAGTACACATGTATATGTTGTTTTATTTTTTTTTCTGCTCAATTAACCGTTGTCATTCCGCGCAACGATAGTATATAGAGAAAGGTCATTCATTGTTTTCTTATATATTTTACATTAATCAATACACTAAAACAAATATTTGAGCAATTTTCAAACAAATTTCATTTGCAGTTTCGTATAATTAACGATATTTTAATTTTCAAGTAACTCGTGAGTTCACGACAGCTTAAATGTAAATTATCATAGAAAACAAAACATAGTTCCGAGTTTAGTGATGACAGTTTCATGAAAAATTCACAGCATTTTTTTTTTATTTTTTTTTTACATATTTACAAAGTTTTAGTGATAATATTCAAATGGCGATGACTTTTATCTAAAAAAAAAATATGTTTTAATGATTTGTCTGTTAGAGAATGTTACGTGGTAGTCATTGTGTCAACACTTATATTTATAAAATAGGGAAATGTGTAGTCCAAAGTCTAAATGACGTTAATGTAATCAACTATCATAAGCTACCGTATGGCCTTCAACAGTGACCAAAAACTGAACCTGTAAAGTCCAATTTTTCATTTGATTTTAGTTGTTGTCACATTGACAATAACCTCGCATTCCCATTTAATGCATTTATCACAACAAACAATTTGGTTTATGAGGGCATACATGTATTAACACGCAATACTATAGTTTGTTCGTTGGTCATAATATAGTACGCAATTTCACTTTCCTTGACTATATCTTGACGACCAGTTCTTATCAAAGGAGGAAGCTAAGTACCCGGGTAGAACCATTGAACTTAGGTTGGAAAACGGACAATCCTTGAACATTAAAATCGGAGTCGATAACACCTTGCCATACACGTAGCTCGAATTACCAACCTCATATGTGGCAGGTGAATGATCACTCTTGGATACACTACATGGTCCAGTAATGCTACAGAAAATGTAAATGTATAATACATTGGTTTTTGTTTTATATTAGTATATTGTAATGGTATGGTTTGATTTATGTCAATTTAACAACACTCTAATTAAACAACCAAGCATAAATGACACCAAAAGCTCAGTATACGTGGTATATGATATTCAACGAAGACAATTTTGTCCATTACAAAAACATCTTCATAAAAGAGAATAACTCAGATATAATACATGTAAAAAACAGCCACTTTTTGTTTTACTACGCCAAGACTTTATCACATGCAGGGTCAAACTTTTTTTTTTAAAGTAAAGTAACTCATAGATTTCAGTCTTCAACATTGAATTGAAATGACAGATACAAAGAAAAATTAAGAAAAAAAATGAATTAATTTAGAAAAAGCATTTATCTCTCCATGTAAATGTATACATTTGATATAAAATAGTTACCAAAATATAGGTATAAGAAAATATAAAACTATTTAAAACCAACAAAAATAAGGCTCTCAGCAAATGGAATCAAGCACAGGATACTAATTTTGCTGAAATAGAAATCCTGTCCTCTTACAACTTCATATCAACTAGCTGTACTTTATTTCTACTAGGTTTTAAACAGAAACATATTGCACATATTGCACATATTGCATATCTGCACCACTACTGGTCAACTTTTTTGTAGTCATATGAAGCAAAGTTCATACACATCCTTCTCAAAGACAATGGAAGAAAAAACATCTCCATTAATTCTATAAATCAACTTTCATTAATAAATTGATGATATCCTGCCAATCAAATTACCCACATTGCAATGAATGTTGACATTTCATATATCTAAGTAAACATGAGATTTAGTATAATTCAGAAAGTAGAAGTGACCCAATTTCATATTAACCGCGATGTTAACAGAGATGGACGACTTCCAACTAGAATCCATGACAAACCTTATGATTTCAACTTTTCAATTGTCAAATTCCCATTTCTCAGTAGTAAATAGTTATCAAAGTTACCAGGCTTATAATTTGATACGCTAGACGCGCGTTTCGTCTACATTATGCCAGCGTCACACACCAACGTATAGCACCGACGTACGCCGGGCGTGGTCAAAACCCATCTACGTTGACGATACGCTAGAGATTTTGGACGCATTCAATAAAATCTGTATCGTGTGCACAATGAGCTTTTAGCGTTTTTATGACGTACGAGAAGCGTACATACGCGGCTATTGGCCGTTCAAGTAACGTATGTTGGCGTATGACTGGCGTTTGTCTAACGTAGAAGAAGTGCACGCGACGAAAGAAAAACGTCCCTTGAACGTATTTGAGACGCGTCCCGGTCGTATCTTGGACGATTATCCGTGCTTTCGGCGTGTCTAGGATATTTAATTATGGGGTGTTTCGCTAAACTAGTACACATTGTTTAGGGCCCAGCTGAGGCCAACCTTCGGGTGCTGGATTTTCACGCTGCATTGATGACCAATAGGTCAGAATACGTTTTTGTTACGCCATGGGTGCGTTTATACGTTCACAGAGCGTATGTTACAGATGCGCTCCGCATACGTCCAAGTAAAAGTCAAAAGATCTTGAGACGAATACAACGTGCTTTAAACGTGTCTTAAACTTATCTGTAACGTTTTCAAACCCTCTTGTAACGTATATATTATGTACGTGTAGGGAACAGGTATACGCTTGAAAAACTCTAACGCTAAATGAAAATTTGTATGCTGCTAAAAAAATTCCTGGAGTTAAAGCGTTCACCAAGCGTATATACACCTTAGCATTTCGACGTATTTAAACTTATACAACGCGTGTCTAACGATTGCTTAGCGTTCCTCTTACGTGAACCTTACGTTTACGGACTTAGTAAATTTTCTCTGAACGTCTGTTGCAGGTCGTTCTATACGGCTGGTGGTACCCTCGGGGACAAAACGTCCACCAGCAGTGGCATCGACCAAGTGGTATTAATAGTTATCAAAGGTACCAGGCTTATAATTTGATACGCCAGACGCGCGTTTCGTCTACATAAGACTCATTAGTGACGCTTAGATCAAAAACGTTAGAAACCAAAAATAAGTACAAAGTTGAGTAACATTGAGGACCCAAAATTCCAGAAAGTTGTGCCAATTACGGCTAAGGTAATCTATGTCTGGGATAGGAAAATCCTTAGTATCTCGAAAAAATTATACTTTTACAGATAGTAAATTTATAAAAATGACCACATAATTGATATTCATGTCAACCACGGAGTGCTGACTACTGGGCTGGTGTTACCCTCGTAGGCGAAACGTCCAACAGCATTGTCATCGACCCAGTGGTATAAATAGTTACCAAAGGTACCAGGCTTATAATTTGATACGCCAGACACGCGTTTCGTCTACATAAGAATCATCAGTGACGCTCAGATCAAAAATGTTAGAAAGCCAAAATAAGTACTAAGTGGAAGATCATTGAGGACCTTAAATTCCAAAAAGTTGTGTCAAATACGGCTAAGGTGATCTATGCCTGGGATAGGAAAATTCTTAGTATTTCGAAAACTTTATACTTTTGCAGGCAGTGAATTTATAAAAAATGACCACATAATTGATATTCATGTCAAAACCGAAGTGCTGACTACTGCGCTGATGATAATATAGTGATATACCTTCCGCTTCATCGTACAAACTTGAATATTTGACAAATGTTATGATTTCAGCTTTTCAAATGCCAACTTTCCATTTTGCAAAAGTAACATCCATCGTAGGGCGTTTTTATACCTCAGTTAATAAGTTACGTTAGGGACCTCACTTACAGGGGTGCGCTATGTACACAAAAACTGATCCAACAAGGTTACGAGGAAGAATTGCATAACATAAGTTTAACGTCAATATCACGAATCGGTTACTGACACGATGCGTTGTTATTTAAAAATCACTACCGATATGTTTTCGCGGTGTTATGTTTTTTATACCAGTATACTTGTCTGTTTTGTAATTTTTCCGATTGTGTATCATTCCCGATTATGAAATGAAACTATAATATGTTGATTCGGATATCGGGTGATGCACGCATAGCAGGTCGTATGGACCGTGTGGATCTACCAGGTCTCACTCTTTTTTGTAGTTCATACTATTCCCTCAGTTTTGTTTGTAACCTTGGTTTGTCTTTCAAATTGATTTATGAGATTTTAACATAAGTAAACTAGTGTTGCCTTAATTTACACTCCAACATATATATGGCAGACAGTAGCATACGACAACCACTTGGATAAAAGATCTTGGCTTGGGACAGATACACAGGGATATGGCGAGTTTTGACATTTTTGTGAACGCTAATACCTACTCTAATTAGGTTTAACAACAAAGCATAAGAACATTATTTAATAAAATGCTTCGCTGAGCGCAGCTGGATACGATAGCAGAGGTCCAACCCTGAACAGTTGGGGCAATAATGGACACAATATTAGCACTTGATACAGGTCTGAATTTGGATTGTTATTAGATATTTGACACATAATAGGTTTATGACACAGACTGTAGTCAAAGAACTTAGAATTGGTTATATGATTTGAATTTATATCCAATTTTTAGCTTTTTGTGCAATACACTATGCTGTTGCGAATTGACCACCTCCCCCTCTATTTTTTTTTAGCAAAACAAAAAAAATATTTGAAGAAATTTTCTTTTTTATTTCTGAAATCAGAAATGAGAAAAAATTGTCCCCTTCCACAATTCCTTATTTACCCCCCTCCCAATGTGTTTCCCTTTTGGCAAAAAAAAATATCTTTCCCTCAAGCTATGGTCATACTCTTAATTGTTATCTCTAATGACAACCATAAATACCCATCTAAATACATTTTTCTTTAATTGTGATTGGATTACGTCCCTTACACTTCTTTAAAATTGTCTTAATTGTCCATTAACCAGGAAACACTTGTTTTTTCCCCTTTTTTGCCACCAATTCTTAAGTGGTTTGAGCCATTCCTCCAAAAGTCAATCTTAACCATCCCTTTGTGGTATAGAACTTGTGATATAATTTCAGAGACATTCATAAATTTAAACACAAGTTATTGTCTGGTAACTACTAAAATGCCTATTTGGGCTTCCTTTTTTGGACCCAAATTCCTATACCCCAAAATCAATCCCAACCTTCCTTTTGAGGTTATAAACCTTGTGTATAAATTTCATGGATTTCTATTTATTTATACTAAAGTTATTGTCCGGAAACCAACTGTTTTCGGACGACGCGGACGACGACGACAACGTGATACCAATATACGACCGCAAAAACTTTTGCGGTCGTATTAAAAACAGTTTGAAGAGCATGAGTCATCAGTTCGGCACAACAACAAAAAATTGTCTAAAAAAGTAAATTCCCACACCAAGACAAATTCAAAAAGGGGAACTCAAGGAAAAGTGACAAAATCAAAAGCTATCAATCAACAGAACAAGTGAAAAATAACTGTTATATACATATTTTTGGAAATTCAACATGTACCATCTGCTTGGTCGACTGATATAAAACCTGGACATTGAGGTCACCAATAAAAAGAGGGTAAATAGATCAGAATTTTGGCCGTGCGACACACCACATAAGGACCCTTCAATGAGTTAAGTCACGGTTTTTATTAACTTCTCTTACATTGCATTTATTGCAGTAGTTGACAAACTATAAAAATAAAGCTTTTGTTTTTCGAGTGATTCCTTTCCTGTTCGGTAATATAATGTTAATGCACCGTATATAAGATAATATGCATTTGTGTATAACTGAAATGATGATACAGAGAATTTAAGTATTGAATTTCCACTAGATTCTACTGTTCAGAATTTCGTAAGTATAAGAAAACTCATCACAGATATCAGGCTTACGATTTTGTACGCTAATATTTGTTAGTTGAAGAGTCAGTTAAGGTAGCACAATACAAAGATTTGTTCACTCCCAATCAGACAACTTTAAACTGATGTAATTCATTTCATCCTTCTTTATATTTTATAAATGAGGTACAAAAGAAAGAAGAAAGATTAATCTTTCAAACTGTGATAATTTCATTTTGACATAGTTATTACATAATCAATTGTTATGTAATTAGTTGCTATATTGTGATGTCCACACTTGAATGAATTTAGAGTCTTTGTTCTTCATAGCATCCCAAAATATTTTATAGATTCTTGTAAAACACACCTTGACCTCCAAAACTATGTCTCAGATTTCCAAAAACATCAATAGAACAAATTTTATACCACATTGAATTTAGTGATCTCTTATGAATTGATGTTGCAAACTTCATTGACGATTTATGAGAGAATGAAATACAATAGGAAAAATCTGAGACACAGATTTGGAGGTCAAACTGTGTTCTGCAAGAATCTATAAAATATTTTGGGATGCTATGAACAACAAAGAAGCTAAATTCATTCAAGTATGGACATCACAATACAGCAACTAATTACATAACAATTAATTATGTAATAATTATGTCATAATGAAATCATCACAATTTGAAAGATTAATCATTCTTCTTTCCTTTGGTGTCCTCATTTATAAAATTTAAAGAAGGATGAGTGGAATTACATCAGTTTAAAGGTGTCTGATTGGGGATGAAAAATCTTTGTATTGTGCTACCTTAAAACAATAACGGGAAAAACAAATGTCCTTAATTAACAAACTTTTATTTTCAGAGAACCTTACACCGTTTGGTAAGGCTATACAAAGTTCCCGATATGCTCAAAATATTTCTGGACCACAAACTGCAATAGACCCACCTATATCGAACGAATGGGGTTATGACAAATGTACATACACAAATCCTGCTCTAACCCCAGCATGGTGGATGTTCAACATGTCGTATAAATCAGCATTCATCACAGATATCAAGATATACTACAGAGAAGGGTGTACGTTTACAATAAGAAAAGCATTAGTTTGGTTTTGTGGCTGAAGATATATAAGCATTTTTCAAATTGATTACATCATTTCATTTTTTTGTACTTGTAGTCAAGACTGAGATTTTGTTCCGTGTAAGATGTCTCTCTATACCTTTGCATCAGATTTGGTCAAAGTTTTGTAGCAATTTTGTGCCATGAATCAATATACAATATCACTACTATTCCTTTTCAATTTCCTTTTGACAACGTTGTATATATGTGTAGAAATATTATCGATAAAGGTGATTCATACCATCAACAAATGCGAGTAATAAAAAGGGTTGTAATTCAAATAAGCAATTCGATGACTGATATAAATTAAGAAATAACCCCTTACCTTTCCGAACATCTGATTATTACTCTAGATTTTTAAGGATTGTTTGTTGCTTTTGCTTTTGTTGTGTGCTTTTTTTCTTTCTTCTACTTCTAAATTTTCCCCCTTTGTCCTGAAAACCAAGAAATTCAGAGTTTGTTCGCCTAGTTCGTATATATTTATTTAGCATCATCAGGATTTGATTGACTGTGCTGAAATATACGTATAGCAGATGCCTTCGTGTCTTAATTGGAATCCCGTCCGCTTTTCACGATTGTGACATAATCGATTGCAATTTATCGTCGAATTTATTTTGGCTGATTTACACAGCGGATGCCTCTAGTGACGCAGAAACTGTATTATCCTTCTTCAGCACCAAAGTTTTCCCATTTTTTTGTTCAGGTCCGTGCTACTCAATCCATGGTTTCCTGTTGTACTTTTGTTGTTTCTATATTTGGCAATGGTGTTGTCTGTTATTATTGGACTTACGGTGTTCCATGTCCACACAGCATCTTTGTTCTCTCTAGTTTTTGGTAATGTTTTAGACAATTGGCGTGATTGATGTGTCAGTTGTTTTCATTGGTAAAGAGATCGATCTCTGAGTACAGTTCAAGGTAAAATTTTTTCACCCATTTTACCATTATGCTACATGTAACAGGGGAATTTTGGCGGGAAAATGTTCTTTCTTGATTTTTCATAGCTTTATAATTGACAGGTTTATGTTCTCAAAAAACATTAAAAAATAACAAAGATTTTATAAGACTTTTACAGATGGCTTATAACTATACATGTACATGTTAAAGATTTTTAAAAAGAAATATGCGGGTAACAGGCAACAAAATGATAAGGCATTTAAATAGATAAAACCAGAGGATTCTAAAAATCTGACAGAGATTCCAAAATATGACAAGCAAACTTCGGTACACAATGCATATGTTTTGTTCTATTATGCTTTTTATACCCCCGCTTTACAAAAGGGGGTATACTGTTTTACCTCTGTCTGTCCTTCCGTCAGTCCATCAGTTCGTCCTTCCGTCAGTCCGTCAGTCCGTCAGTCAGTCCGTCCGTCCGTCAGTCAGTCCGTCCGTCCCGTGAATATTTTTCGTCGCATTTTTCTCAGGAACTACAATACAAGGATTTCTGAAATTTGGTTTCAGGGTTTATCTTAGTCAGCTATACCGTGTGATGCGTTTTCAGATTGATCACTCGACAACTTCCTGTTTACCGAACACTTGTATGATTTTACACATGATAGCCAAGTTGAAAATTTTCGTCACATTTTTCTCATGAACTACAATACAAGGATTTCTGAAATTTGGTTTCAGGATTTATATAAGTCAGCTATACCGTGTGATGCGTTTTCAAATTCATCACTCGACAACTTCCTGTTTACCGAACACTTGCATATTTTTACACTATTAATATTATCCACTTGCGGCGGGGGTATCATCAGTGAACAGTAGCTCGCAGTTTCACTTGTTGATTTTCATTTCCAAGTGTCCAAAAAAAAAAAAACACGTCCTTTTCTTACCTCCTCATTCAATAATGAAGATCATACGTGGGTACCCATGTCTATTTTTTATCAACCATTTATTAACAAAAACAATATTATTCTTGAAGGGAAGTGCAATTCTAATGTATAGTCAATAACTGTTAAGTGTCTTCAAATATCAGCATTATTTAATAAATGGCTATTATCTATTTTGAATTTATTGAACCATAAAACTAATTTTTGACTCTTTACATTGAATAATCCGCGAAGCGGATTATGTAAAATGTGAAGAGTCAAAAATTAGTTTTATGTTTCAATAAAATCAAAATAAATTATTGCCATTCATTATAAATAAATTTCTATCAAAAATAAGGCTCAAGGAACTTTTTATATAATTTGTATTAACAAAAACAACGTACACACATGTTGGCGTATGAATACTCAACGTCAGAGTGGGCGTGTCGCCATCAAAATTGACAACATTGAAAATAAAACTAATAATTTTAACCAATTAGAAGACAGGAAATACACCAAATTTATGTATTTGTACGTGGCTAGGAAACAAGGTGTATGCGAGCGAGCTATTACACCTGCTTCGAGCCGAGTACAAATACAGCTGATATTTAAAGACACTAAACAGTTATTGTCTTTATCCTGCAATTAATTTTGTATATTATTTGTGAAAGACACAAAAACACATGTTTTGCATTTATTTTGGATTTGAAATCACTTGAGGTCCGTGTAGTAATACGATACATTAATCACACATTCAGCTGAAGACGGGTTCGCCAAAAAGAATCTCGAATGGTCAACAATAATACATCGCTTAAGGTGAATAATTATCTATTTTAACATAACAACTAATTTCAACAGTAAAAACAAATAACAAAACATTGTCCAATTTGAAACAGGAGTGTACGAGTTGTCATACGCTTCAGACCTGACATTCACTAAACATGCATGCTGAAATTGACATGGTTTTTTTTTGTTACACAATCATACACATTTAAGTTTTGAAATCGATAGTTGTCATCGTAGAAAAAAACTGCTGTTCGTGTGTGTATGTTATCAGACAATTGGTGTGATTCTAATTACTCTAAAGAAATGTTTGAAAACAAACAGAACGTACAAACGTAATCGTTAATTCGCAATTGATACATCATTTGAATGCGACTGCAATACACATTCTGAGGTCACGCAGGTTTATACAATACTCAGTCGCGCATTAGGCGGAGCTTTTAAGCGATATCTGTATAGTATATATAGTTATCAAAGGTACCAGAATTATAATTTATTACCCCAGACGCGCGTTTCGTCTACATAAAACTCATCAGTGACGATCAGATCAAAATAGTTGTAAAGCCAAATAAGTACAAAGTTGAAAAGCATTGAGGACCCAAATACAGACTATACAGATACAGCATAGCGATATCTGTAGGGCTGTATCTGTATAGTAGAACACCCAATTGCAGGATAAAATAAAATATCACTGTTATAGCAACATCATTGAATTCATAGATATAGAAATTTTTGGAGTATCCTGTTTCGTAAAATAGTAAAAATATATTTTTTGAACATTATGAAATCTTAATTTACATGAAGACATTTAAATGTAACAACAACGTTATTACCCAATTTAGAATACACAAAACAAACAATGTAATTGTTTTAGGTAAAAAATATATGTAAAAGGATGATTACTTAATTTTGCGTTGAATTGTAAACGTCAGCTCCTGTTACCAACATAACAAGGACACATGTATACAATATATTGGATTTATTAGAAAAGGAAATATTAAACTTAATATAAGGAATCTCGGAAAATCAATTTTAGAGGTATTTTCCATTAAAAAATTAATGATTGATTAATAATCTATCAATACAACTATAGAAAATAATGTTGCTCTTGCAAACTTCTTGTTTTCAATGAAAAACAAGAACTAAGACGTCTCCTTTATTTATTAAAAATTTAGGAGATAGTAACAGGATAGGCAAGATATTTCTTTTTGATATGTTGCTCAAAAATTATCATTTGTTTTGAATACTTTTAAATTAAAAAAATTGACAATTATTTAAACAGCCGAAAAATCCATTGGAAATAGTAACAGGAAAGACAACATTTTTATTTTTGATAGGTTGTTCAAAACTTATCATTTGTTTTGAATAGTTTCAATAAAAAAAAAAATGACAGTCATTTAAATTAGCCATGGAATTTCGTTTCTCTTATTTCTGTGCTATTTTCACATTTTCTAATTTCTAATGAAATATCTTTTCTCAGCAAATGATTGGTCGAAATTTACTTATGACGTTAAATTTTCTTGATTTCTTCTTAATTTCCCATTGTGACGTCATGAAAAAGGCGATCAACTAGGGAAGGATAAAAATCATTAGAGAAACATAATCCACCACCTATAACTCGTGTATTTCGATAGTTCTCCTCTCTCAAGAGTTAAATTATTATTAACTATTTTACTGTTGACCAAATCCTCCGACACACCTAAAATGACTTCTTTTGCACTGAAAGGTACGAGAATGCCATATTTTTTTTATCCAATCTATAACGGATAGCCAGACGTTTTGTGATACATTACATTCCCAAAATATGTGAAAAATATTTTCTTTAATTTCTGACCAAAATGTACATAGTTCAGTTTCATTTAATTTACATTTAAAAAAAATGAATTACATGGTTGAATCCTATGAACAATCTTAAATTGAAAATAATAAATAGCATTCCAATCTTCAATCTGCATATTAAAATCTCTTTCCCATTTTTCACGGGAAGATAAAGATTTCACTTTTAAATTATTATTCTCCAAAAATAATGTATAGAAAAATTTACAAGATTTTTTGTTCCTTTTTAACTTTATCAATTAATTTATTTTCAATAATTTCCAGTTTTGAACTACCTTCTATTATACTTTTCCATTTATTCGGAATCGCACTTAAGCTTTTCGTTGGTACCAATTTTCGTGGATTGAGGAAAACAATAACAATAAAAACCAAGGATTAAACAAACTGACACTTTCGTGGATATTCAATTACGTGATTTTTACAAAGTCTTCATACAAGGCAACGGAAAATTTACAGTTAGTTGAACGTTTAAATTCGTGGTTAACCTGTATCCACGGAATCCACGAAAATTGGTATCCAACGAAAATTAATAAATCCACAGTAATGCATACAAAAAGTATTGGATTGGTGTGCTTTTATCGTCCATGTAAGAGTTTCCAAACCTACTCCAGTGCATAACGAATATTTACGTGGATAATTAATGAATTCTGGTTCAATTTATGCTTGCTCCCTCGAGATATTTGTTGAAAGGATGCGCATTTGTAGACAACAGTTGTTTCATGCATTAAACGAATACTCTAAAATAAGAAAACTTAAGAAGAACATAAATGTCATGCGTATTCTCTCCAAATGCACGCTGTTTTACAGGCCCTTGCAATAAAACAATAGTCATATTAATATTAGTTAGTATATTAGTTTTCCCCTACTTTGTCAACCTTCAGCATGTCGGTACCTATTTGTCCCCTCATTTTTCATTTGATTTTATTTGATATATAGCTTTGTCGTATCGCACATTAAAGTAGTTGAAAAGATCGTATTGTTAAATTTAAATAGTGAACCGATTCACTCGAAAAACCACGATCCTAGACGGAAGCTACCGTATTTCTAGATTCTTGATGACAATTTTTTGTGCACTAAAGACTGTAACTCCAGAATTAATTTCAACAAGAATTTTGAGACGTGACAAAACGTAACCACAATATATTTAATTCGTCTAAAAATCAGGCCAGAAAGCTAATCAAGATCTGTAAATTTGCTTTCGCGAAGTTTTTGTTCGTCATTTGTCGGAATTAGAACTCATGCTACTGAGATATCGTGTCACTAAATCACCTAGGCTAATGAAATATTAGGATTAAAGTTTTCGAAACGACCACATGTCGAAAAATTACATAAAAAGTTTCCAAATGGATTGTTTTTCTATTAAACACCGACAGCAACGTTGGTTGATATAAAAATTAATTAGCCATTTGGTTCATTAACTAAAGAATTATATGTATATGTATAAAATCATTGTTTTAATATTTGCATATAGTTGCCTTATATTTTCGGTTCTCAATGCTCTTCGACTTCGTGCTTTGTTTGGCCTTTTTGGCCTTTTTTGATTCGAGCGTCGCTGGTGGTTCTTTTGTGGACGAACTGTTATGACCAATCAAAATATTTGTGACACACATAATGTAATCTTTAATTAGCTTGTCGATGTGACCATACGCAATTTGATATATGTTTATTTAATGTGACCTACCGACTTTTTACCGGATTTGTTATCACATAAGCAACACGACGGGTGCCGCATGTGGAGCAGGATCTGCTTACCCTTCCGGAGCACCTGAGATCACCCCTAGTTTTTTGTTGGGGTTCGTGTTGTTTATTCTTCAGTTTTCTATGTTGTGTCGTGTGTGCTGTTGTTTGTTTGTCTTTTTCATTTTTAGCCATGTCGTTGTCAGTTTGTTTTAGATTTATGAGTTTGACTGTCCCTTTGGTATCTTTCGTCCCTCTTTTAAATGATAACTTTATTTCCGTAAAACAAATGTTAATTACAGAAAACAGTTACATCGAACCTCCATACAATGAAAGCATATGATTACGCCCAGGTTTTCCTACCACTCACCTTACCTAGAGCATTCTGTATATATTTTATTTTTTCCTTGATTATTCCTTTTTTTTTATTTTATGAAAAATATTATTCGTAAAGCATATTAAAATTCTTGATAAGATCGAGATGTCAAAATTTATATTTAAGGTAGCTAAAGGTAGTTCAGGGGTATAGAAAAAAAAAACAGAATTATTTTATACTTTGCCAAAACGAAGATTTTCCATGTTTTTTTTTATTATGAAAAATAATAAATAGTATGGGTCACCGCGCTATTTTTCAAGGTACGAGTCAATCAAAACTGCCCAAATTTGCATAATTTGTTTCTTAAAAAAAAAACATTTTTGTGCATAAAAAGAAATCTATACGACAGAATTTTGAAATAAATTTTGATAAGATAGGCTTTATAATATATTCTAAGAGAAATAAAAAGAAAAAATGGTATCACCAAACTTGTTTTCGTGCTTCAAGTAAAGAATGAAATTTTTCCTATATGGCCAGTATAAATTTTTACTAAAAGAGTTATCTCCCCCCTAAGTAGCTTATTTGAAAAACTAGTTCTAAAAGCACATATATTTGGGAATTTTTTGGTGCTAATTTCTTTGACAATAGCCTTACCAAGCAACGCCTTTAAATCAAATGTATTCGTATCGAATACTAGTACTACAAATCACAAATCACTATAGCAATTGCAAATCACTATAGCTCTATATGTCATGTACAGTTAAATGCCTATTTTGGGTACATTTACGTGTCCATCAATTTTCGGGTTTAACGGATATTTAAACGTGGGCATTAACAGATGAGTTGCATGACGGACGCTTTGTCTGATTTATAAGCAAACAGAAGTTGAACAGATCAGGACAAAGTAATTTCAAAATTATCTTTCAAATATTGGATTAAAAACCTGAAACGATCCTATTATTTTGTAAATGATATTATATTTCGGGGAATTTTGAAACTTGCATGTAGGACATGGATGCAAAACTTTGCGTGTTGTAAATATTTGAGCGTCTGCTATTGAAATATATCACACCTCATTTTATTCATTTTTACTTACTTCTTATTTATCCATAATCTTATTCCATAATGTGAAGAGTTTATATGAAATCAATTGTAGTTGCAATTCGGATGAAGGGATTTAAATTGTATATAAGTAATACCTCGACTATTGCTTCTGGCTATCTCTGCTACGAAGATACTTCCAAAGGTCTTCCAAAGATTATTCAGAATATAACCTGCAATCAACTTGGAAAATATGTTGTTTATTATGATGATGTACCGGGACCGAGGGACAGAGGAAGTATTATTGAGTTATGTTATGTTTCCATTGATGGTAAGTAATATTTCAGAAGTTTATTTTCAAATAATGATCAAATAGAAGTAGTTCCTATGTAAAACAAAACGTTTAGTAAACAATGACAAAAGACAATACTATTGATGATTTAGATTTAATTGATTTCCAATTGGATAAAAATATAGATCTTGTGTCCGCACTTCGCATACAATGATCTGCATATGCTCCATTCTACCTTCAGTTAAACGACCTTTTTAGATCCGCAGGTTTAGCCGTAATGATACACACTTTAAAATATTTAGAGGCAGACATCATTTTTATAAATTTATATAGAATTAATCAGAGAGAGAGAGAGTGAAATTGAGTGTTGGTAGATCCTTGTAAACAAAGCGTGGTCTCATGATCTGTACTTTTATCAGATTGATTGGTTTTATTTATTGTCCAACTTCAAATGCTTAAGATAAATCCAATATTTTTAAAGAGAGCCAAAAGATACCAGTGGGACATTAAAAGTAAAAAATAAACTGACAACGCCATGGCTAAAACAAAAAGGTACAACAGACAATCAAAAGTACTAAAAACACAACATAAAAAGCTATAGACTGAGTATTGTGAACCCAAAAAATCTTGGAGTGATCTCATGCGCTCTGGAAGGGTAAGCAGATCATGTGCCACATGCATTACCCATCGTGTTGCTCATGTTAGTACATACCAGGTAATAAGTCTAGTTTTGTAGTCACATTCGTGAAAAGGGAACGAAATTGTAGTGATGAAATTAGAGACATATCCGCTATCATCTTTGAACTTTCATAACGATCAACTAAGTCGTGGTGGCGTCAGTAATATTTATGAAGGAATGATTTCAACTGCACCACTTAGAACTCTTCGTTCGTTAGTGTCCTTGTGATCAACATCCCAATATATAGGAAATCATGATAGCAAATAACAAAAAAAGACTTGAATTTCGTATCTATTACATAGAAATGGAACGTTCACAATTCGGATTCATCTCTTTAGTCTTAGTGTTTTTTTAAACCGACCCTCATTGTTAATGTCTAGATGTAGGTCGGTTTATGTGACAGATTTCTCCATTTGAAATTTTATTAACCACGTTTACTGTATCTTTTCTAAGAATCTCACGCCTAAGGGTCTGGACTATGCAACTACATGTAGTAAAACAAATTATGCGAGTTAACTAAATTTCATTTATTTAAACAACCTTTCAGATATACACATTTGTTATCATTTATGCACGTCCTTTATTTGTTAATGATTAAGCGTTATCAGCTGACTTTTCTTTTAGATAACAATATAAAAGTAACGTCAAATATACTTGTACCTTTAACGTTTAATGACTCATTACTTGGTTAGTCATTTTTATTCAGGTTGTCAGAAGACATTTTGGGGAATCGACTGCACTAAGTCTTGTACACAAGCATGTATAGACCAACATTGCTATCCTAAAAATGGTTCGTGTGTATGGGGTTGTAACACTCAAAGCTGTTTGAATGATGTTTGCGATAGAAATACAGCAGTTTGCAAAGATGGTTGTAAGGACAAAAAGCGAACTGGAATTTACTGCAACAAGTGTAAATAGTTTTTCATAACAGGACAAGCACATAATGAGTTACTAAAATTTGTTTTTAAGTTTCTACATTCTAAGTTTTAGGGAAACATTAAGGTGATCTGTATTACAGAACAAAAAAAACTAAGTGCATATATTTATTCATGATTCAGCCAGTCGTCATAGCACTGTATGCTTTCCAACTCATAAGTATTTAAAATGACAAGAGAACAATAAATCAAAACGAATTGAGAATGCGGTAAAAAACATAGTCATTTGGTTTGTCAAAAGTTGTCTTATTAGATATCCTACCACATATTCTCATTGTTATATTGATAAGATAATTTCACGGTCTTTGTTATTTAAAGAATACTTATCCAATAATTCATCTATTGAAACTTTTCAACTCGTGACCGTTTAAGGTAATAGATATCTTGGATTGTAATTCTTCAGAATAAAGTCGTTCTAGATTTTTTATGCAATGTGCAAATTTTGAGAAATCTAGACAAATGCAAATTTAAAGGATGTCCCCTTTCTACGAAAGTGTACCTAATAAACACCCTCTCGGATTTTTTAACGAAATGTTTTAAGGATTTACACAATTTGTTTTGCAATAAGAATACAAGTCTCATAACCCCATTTGTTCTTCTTCAGAAAACAAATTATAAGAGTTATCTTCTAACATTTAATCTTAAACTTTTATTGTTTAATTTTTTTCACACAAAATTAGATATTTCATGCACATTCATTACAAAATCTTTCTATTTTGCACAACCCGTAGCTTGAGGAAAAGCCCTGTGACCATGGTTGTATCATATTTTTGGAGAAAACATTATATAAACTTCATTTTTGTTGAATTATTGAAAATTTCTATAGATTTTAATTCAGATACACCCCTCCCCCCTCAATCTGGTTTAATACTGATACACATTTGTTACCAAACTTATGGCTTGGTACTTCGTTTAATACTTTTCTTTTCTATATGATAATATTTGGATGAACTATTCTTTACAGAATGCATTGTGGAAGTCAGATTCACATGTAGTTAACATGCATGCCCGTAAATTCTGATAGTACAATAGAAATTGCATCAAATGACAATTCTGATAGAATTATAAAAATTGGCCCAAGTGACAATTTTCATTACACAATAAAAATTGGCCCTAATTCTGATAGCATGATAGAAATAAGCCACAGTGACAATTGTATTAATCATACTGGCAAGGAAGCGTGCTCTGTCTAGCCAACAGATCCTTGTGCATTACATTTGCATGCACAATCTTTACTTATTTCAGCTGTCAAATGAATGCGCGCAAATGTAATCAAAGGCTGCGCACACACGTAAATTTGTTTAATCTCCAAATGGGCATATATGTTATGCGCCAATAGATCCATACAGAAAATCTAACCAAGAAAACGATACAGAAATGATCAGAACTTGTTATGTTGGTTCATGAATTTCATTATACCTTACATCGAAATAGCTTATGTCAAATTATTTAATCTGGAGAATTTGGGTATTGCTTGGAACAGCTGTAGTACTTTTAACAAGATATATGTCGAGAAATCATATTTAAGCTGGGGTTGGGGTTCCTAGATTTCAACTTTGGCTATGTGAAACAGTTAAAAAGTTGGTCAGGGATATCGAGTTATGATTTCTTTCTGTTAGCATAGCTACACATATCTTTTTCTTTAAATATTTTTAAACAAAATTTCAAGCTTAAATTAGAAAGAAGCTGAATCATGATAAACAAAAATTGAAATGATCTGAAGAATGTCAATTTTTCCTATTTATCTATAACAAAAATGCTACTTGTCAACATCAATCTATTCATATTCTATTTTGGAAAATGTTAATTTTACGGGTTTTTTTCACAGGAAAAATGATACAAGAAAAACATATTTGCTTACTATACCGATGTAAATAATATTAGTAATCATGATTTCTTCATGATAGATAACGTTGCAACTGACGCTTCCGTATCTCAGAGTCCAACTGGCAGTCGACCGGCTAATTTAGCAAATGATGGTGATAAATCATCATGTTCTAAAACAAACGGAACTAACGTACGGTTTCAGGTTGACATGAGTGAAATCAGAATTGTAACAGAAATTTATTTTACAGGAAAAGGTATGTTTAATATTGTCTTCTTTATATACTTGACCCTCCAACACGTTAATTAATTATAATCGAAATAATATAACCTGGTGTTACCAAGAGTATCTCAGATCAAACACTTGACGACTCACTCATAATCCGTAAACTAAGAACATATCTGTCATGTCTTGGGATGTAAAATGCAGACCACAAAAATCAAAGCAAATACACTCAGAATAAGCAAAGCTAAGTTAAAATCTGTATGCATAAAATAGAGAGGCAAAAGATACTAAAGGAACATTCACAATTGTTATTCGAAATAACTGACAATGCGATGACAAGTCGAAAAAAAAAAACCAAAGGACAAAAAAAACCAAAAAAACAGTAAACAAAACTCAACATAGGAAATTAAGCTGAACCTAAACAAAAGGTTGAGTGATCATAGGTTCTCCGGAAATGATACTGCTCCACAAGTTAGACCCTTCGTTTTAATTAAATGAAAAATCACGAATGCAAATGAAAATAGAACTAACCTTAACCTATAATTTAACTTTTTATACATAGTGACTTGGATGGAGAGTTGTCTCATTGACACTTATACCACATCTTCTTCTTTCTGATAAAAAAAAAATTACAGTCCACTAAATATCACACAGTAAACTATATAGTGATAGATCATATTTTTGCAACTAAAATTAAAATGTATAGAACATGTGTAGAATCACTCGTTATTATGATTTTTTAAATTTTGACCTTACAAGTTTTTATTGTTATTTTAGTACTTTACGTCTTTCTAATGTGTTGATTTTTGTGTTTCGTTTTTGCTGTTATGCATTTGTATCAGGCAACTAGCCTTTTTGATGATATATGGGAAATTATTGTTCAATCTTTAAATAAAACTTTTCCAAACCATTTTAGTCAAAATATATGGTTTGCTACTATCTCCTACATATCCATAGAAGTTTTTAAAATCTATAGAAGACGAGGTAGTAGCAAACCATTTAACGAAATAATCCCACATAATACAATTTTTTTAACAAGATGTTCAATTTAAAAAAAATATATACAATAACAATTACAGGAGACGTGACTCTCCCTATAAAACATACGACCTCCAACAGATTCATAGGAAGTCACCGTATGAAAGCGTGCAACAACATCGTCTCTTATTTACTCGAGAAGATATCAGAGCAGTTTGTTTATAGCCTGGTTTTATTGCAAATAGCTTTTTTTTTTAATTTCAAAGTAAATTTGTTTCGATCAACATAAGCTTTTCCCTCACGTCATATTTTCTTCTTGTATGTATATTTATCGAACGTCAAATGACTAGTATGTTGCGTATGAAGTAGAAATTATTTTTATAACTGATATGCACCAATATGGTCCCAAATAAATTTCGATTACTCACACTTGTTGATTTATCATACATTTGTGTACTTTTGGGGTTCATATAATAAGCAAACGTGATTTTAAATTTCCTTAATATTAATTCAAACATTTAAAATAATATGTCTAAAATATATTCTATACTTTTTTTTTATTGAAACGTCTTGTAATATGTCTGAATTAGCGTTTATAATTGCTAAATTCTTATCTTTGTACCACAACAGTGAAATACAGAAGTTATTATTTTTTCTGTTAACATAGCTACAAAACTTCAAGCTTAAGGTGGCTCGGGCCTATTCGAAGTTTCTATCAGAAGTGCCGTATTTTTTGTTATTTTATTCTTTACAGAAAGTGTATCAAATTGATCAAAAAAAAATAGGGGGTCACGGACCATTCAAGATAAAAACTTTACTTTTAAACAGGTATGTAAAAGGGACCATTTTTCAATGACATGATAGGGAAAATAGAGGTGTTGACATATTTTTATCGGAATATCAAAAAAACGTTCTATGACACTTGGTCCAAAACTGTAATATAAAAAGCTGAACTACAGCTTCATATAATGAGCAAATAAAGAAAAAAAAATATTTTGCCTTAAACCCAAATTTTGGCGGGAAAATGGTGAACATGGGTGAAATTGCATTTTGACCCTTTAACAAATACGGATAATAACGAAAATATTCTATTAGTCACATAACTACAATTATTTAACATTTCTAATCAATCAAAATATTTAAAAAAATTATATCGAATTTACGACAAATACTTTTGTAATTCATGCGTGAAATTATGCGCAGTAGAATAGTTCCGAGCCACCTTAAGTTAGAAAGCAGCTGAGATAAATAAAAATTGAAATAATCTGAAGAATGTCAATTTTTCTTATTTATCTACAACAAATATGCTATTTGTCAATATCAATCTATCCCTATTCTAATTATATATCATGTTTTTAGTGAACAGTACAGTAAAAAGCCTTGGACATACAGTGTACGCTTCAAATTCTAGTCGTGACCCAGAAAAGGAAAATATTCTATATATAGGAGCAAGTCTACCAAATAAAATCACCACTAATTCATCTTTTCGATACGTAACTTATATAGCATCTATAAAAAATGCATTAGTGGAACTTGAAATTTGTGAAATAGGGATCGTTGGTGAGTATTGAAATCGAAACGAATTATGTACAACCTGAAATGTTTAAGATGAATTAGGTTGAAATATTTACGTAACAAACCGATAATATTTGTCCAAAATGATGTTCACATATAAACAACTACTATCTACTATCACTAGAAAGCTGGAATTTTTTTCTCACAAATTTTGTTATGATCGAAAATGAACCATGATACTTGGAGATGATAAAAAAAAATATTTGCTAACGGTTCATCACATGTAAATAATTCAGTCATATATGTACGTCATCATCGGAAAAGTGACAACGATTAAACAACATCACTTTTTTCTGACACTGGTAACACTTCATGGTATTCCATTCTTAGATTTAGGAAATATGATACTTTCTATTTTAAATCAAATATAGTGATTGCATTATAAGTGAGAAAAATCAGATTTTGTTGTATTCATATTTTTATTCTACTCAATAAGTTTGATGACCAATAAAAAAGTAAGATACTGAACTTATCAAAGCGGTGAAAAACCGTATTTCAGATTGTGTTTTTTTTAATTTGTCATATTGTCTTCGTTTACCCTTATTGCAATATAATGACGTCTATCGTCATTGCATTGCTGACTGTCATACGGTACATGTGTATCGAAAAGAGGAACAAGCACACATGTAAAAAATATGCTGTTATCTAACCAATATGTTTTATCCATAATAGTTAACCAAATAGTCTAAGACTTCTCAATCAATATACAGTGCGCAGTAGCATTGTCTAAACGATGCTACCGTTCATCTTAAATAAAGTGGATTTTGAATAAAAACCAAAAATTATGCTTTATTTTCCCAGTAGTTTCACATGCACTTATTATTTTAATGTTGAAGTAATCATTATGTTTGTACTTGCATTTGTCATCATCTAAAAGTTGTGTCTTATTATACAAACTTTAAGAAAAAACTTCGATATCATCTCAAAACTATCAAAATAAGTATGTTAGAAAAAGCATTGTATATCGGGTTGTTTGATTTAAAGGTTGTCCTTCTTCAAATTATGGTACATTTTGTGAAAAGAATTGTCCGGAACAATGTTATGGACCATGTGACCTTGAAACCGGACGCTGCATATCTGGCTGTTCAAATGGATGGATTGGCAAAAAATGTGAAGAGGGTAACGAATATCAAATATATTACTTATTTTAAACATAGTTTGCTATCATTTGAGAAATTAAGAGTTAACATTGTAGAGATGTTAAGGGACCCTTAAGTAAGTCAAACCAATGTCAAAAGAAGAGAGATAGTCTTTTATTAGATCTTAGATAGAACAATAATATTGTGATCGATATATTAACCATATTTTTAACATGTTTATTGACAAAAGTAAAAACCATTTTGTTTCTACATGTATTTCACTCAAACGATGTCACTATATACTATGTATTTTCATTTCCAGTTGAAATATTTCGGTTCCATAGATCACTCAAGGAAATGGTATATAAGATGACACCATTGATATGTATATACATTAGAAAATAGTCAGTCAACACTGAGGTTCGAACCCACTCGTGTGGGTGCACGCGACTCCAATCTTAATTGACTAGTATTGTCAGTTTTCCTATCGTAGATCGATGGTTTTTTCCGGGCACTCCGGCTTCCTCCACCAATAAAAAATGGCCGCCACGAAATAACCTAAATGCGGTGCTTAAATGTGGCGTTCAAACACCAAAAATCAACGGAAAATAAATAAAACAGATGACTAATAAAGTCAACAGTAGTATACCGCTGTTCGAAATTCATAAATCGATAGAGAAAAAACAAATCCAGGTTACAAACTCTTAGGTTAATGTATCAAATAGGGAAAAAAAACTACGACACAACAGAAACACACCACCAAAATGTAACACACACAGAAACGGACTATAATGTAACAATGGCCCTTTGCCTGACTTGGTACAGGACACTAAAATATTCTAATTTGATTGATACCTTGATTTTACAGCGTGCACTTCTGGTTTTTATGGAAAGGAGTGTTTTCTCAATTGTTCAATAAACTGTTTAACGCCACCATGTGATCATACGACTGGAAAATGCACTGGTGGATGCACTATAGGATGGAAGGGATTCAATTGTACACAAGGTGGGAAGAATTCTTCTGTATAATTTTGTATAAGTTATAGAACTATACTTCTAGATATTTAGAATATCAAATGGTAATTTTTATACATTTACTGTTTGTTAAAGTATAGATTATTCGAAGTACTAATGATTGTCTCATCCAAGGCATAGATTACCTTGGCTGCATTTGTCATTTTTTTGGACATTTTGGGTCCTCAATGCTCTTCAACTTTGTACCTGTTTTGCTTTCTAAATATTTTAATATGAGCGTCACTGATGAGTCTTATGTAGACGAAACGCGCGTCTGGCGTATCAAATAATATGTCTGGTACTTTTGATAACTAATTATACAAATTAAACAAACACATTGTTATTTTATAGAGGATATGTTCATGACCAAATAAATGACAGAGCGATAATGGTAATCTGATTTTAACCTCTGATTATGCACAAGACTTTCTTTAAATAAAACAAAATATGTATAGTATCATGAGATAAGTAATAGGGATCAGAAGATCTAGCGGATCTTTCCATTTTGATTTTTCCTCGGAGTTCATTATATTTGTGGTTTTACTTTTTGTATCAAACACAGCAAAAACTTACTAATCATAATTGTTTAATCTTAGAATATGTTTCAGTGGGATCTGATAAGCAAGAAAATACTAACGGAGCAATGATAGGTGGAATCATAGGTGCTATCATTGTAGTTATTTTGATAATCTTAACAGTATTTATTATTTACAAGTAAGTGCAATATTCATAGAAAGGATCATCTCAAAAATAGAATTGTTTTGAATAAAATTAAGAATGGAAATTGGGAATGTGTCAAAGAGACAACAACCCGACCATAGAAAAAACAACAGCAGAAGGTCACCAACAGGTCTTCAATGTAGCGAGAAATTCCCGCACCTGGAGGCGTCCTTCAGCTGGCCCCATAACAAATATATGCTAGTTCAGTGATAATGAACGCCATACTAATTTCCACATTGTACACAAGAAACTACAATTAAAATAATACAAGACTAACAAAGGCCAGATGCTCCTGACTTGAGAACGGCGCAAAAATCCGGCGGGGTTAAACATGTTTATGAGATCTCAACTCTCCCCCTATACCTCTAGCCAATGTAGAAAAGTATAAACGCATCCCGTTAGGGGTTTAGTATCATACCATCATAACATATATGAGATGAACATAACCCGTGTTACAAATGTAATGCCTATTTTCCGCGGTTAAAGAAACCGGAACGTTTTTTAAATATAAATCAGAATAATGGTAAAGTCAATGGAATGTTGTTTCCATTTATTCGTATATATAACATTATCACTCGGCCAACTACTGTACATGTACGTCTCATAATTTGTCATAACAGGGAAAACAGTTAAATAAATTTTTATTAGAAGAAACAAAAGGCCTCTTTTTATGATTGGTTCTTGTAATGGACTGCTTTTCGTATATTACTTTTACAAAATACCTTACGATTTTTTTGATAGAGTTGGAGTATGTAGTATCGGTAGCCTAGTTCTAGTTCTTCGGAGCTTCGTTTTATTATTTTGATAATTGTAGCATTTGTGTTTTACAAGTAAGTTTATTATTCATGGAAAGTAACATCTGGAAAAGTATAATCGTTTTAGTTTTTTATTTAAAAAAAAACTTTTTCGGGAAAAAATACATTAGTGAAGTATAAATTAGCATAATCATGATAATACAATAGTCAATTTAGTTCGCATTACACATATACATAAATTTTAGCATGACTATACATTTTAATGAACAGATTCTCGTGTACTTATTTAACATATCAATTTGTGATTTCCATTGCTTGAATGGGATAATGTAGTAAAGCATGTCAAGTTCTTCGGTAATAGAATGAAGATAAGGATATAGCTTTCATAAAATAAATCTTTCTAAAGGACATCATTTGAAATTAAGGAAAGTAATTCCCTGATGCATCGCTGTAATTGTTTGTCCATGTATTTGTATACCGTGGGTTCTTTATCAGTTTTGCAACGTTTGTATTAGGTTTTAGACTTACCTTTAGACATATTTACAAATATTGTTTTACTCATACTTCAATTCATATACGTTATTTATGGAAGATTTTCGTTACATTTTGGTGTATTTTAAGATCAATTAACATAAAGAAATATCTTTTGTAAACAGAAATTCCCTACACTTAACAGTACGGTTTTGTTTTTTACAATATGTGAATGACGTAAATTGTTTTTTTTTGTAACAATACAACAAACATTAGTATTAAAAGATTAGTCTTATGAATTTCAATAGGATAGAACTTTAATTTAACCCAATCACAAAATTAAGTAGATTGATATAGAATGTCCATCATGATACCAAATATATATTGGCAAATGTGAGAAATACTACAAAGTTTGCCTTTATGATGGCCTTGAAGTGGACTAATACAAACCGTTCTTAGATGCAGAAGTATGATGGACTAATGAGGTGCTGGCAAAGAAAATTAACACCAAAAGGCAATTCGCTAAACAAAATATGTAACATAAAAATCGAAAAAGAATCATGTTTTGGACAACACTTAATAATATTTAGAACTGCCAAACTATACCAAACTATGTAGGCAAAATAACCATTTGAACTTCTTCGTCATGTTGTAATGTGTTATTATTTAATTACAGACGCAACTCAAAAGCAACAAAAGATAAATATTTAGACAAATCAAATCCAAAAACAAAGACTACATTTAGTAAGTCCATGTAACAATTTTAAAGATTTATAGCAAGATCATTTTATCTTTACGCAATCTGCAGAGATATATATTATGTATAAATACAAATATATTTATGGGTGATTTTCAGTAGCTTCAATCAGGTAATCTTTTCGTTCATCCATAATTTACGTTACATATGTTTCTGAATTAAAGAGCCATTAAATATTTGATCTGGAATTTGAAATCCACCTTATAAGTTATTTTCAGTTCAGCCTTGCAGTCATTTCCTTTGATACCTTGAATTCTCATACTAATCCACTGGGCATGGAATTGTTTGTTTATAATTACTCACCATTTGTATAGAGGAATGCTCTTTCGTTTGGTTTGTAATTTCATATGTAACCTGTTGTAGACAATTATGTCGTGTTTGACGTTAGCTTATTTTTCATTTTTCATTGATTGATTGTTGGTTGCTGAACGTCCAGTGCTTTTAATGAAAGTGTGTGTTTTAAATATTGATTATCTGTTGACTACATATATAGGAATTAGTTCAGCAACGAACAGAATGACAAACAATCAAAGATATTAAGTGACCTATTGCACTTTCAACTTACTTTACACATGTTACAGTCTTCTAAAAGCAAAATGCCAGTATTTGTTTGACATGAACTGGTATCGATTCGTTATAGGCATTAGTTTATTTCCATAATTTATTTGTTTTGGTTGCTTCATTGACATTTTATTTTCATTCTATTTCTTCATTTTATATGAACAATGATTCAATACAGTCATGTTAATGTTAGAATATTATTTATAGATAGAAAAAGCGAAACTGAGGATGGAGAAGAATATGCATTTGCAGTAATTACACCTAATGAGGTAACTTTACAGATGAACGACAAAGACAAAACTAATCAGCGGAAAACGATATTTATCACGCAGTAAGAGAGGGACGAAAGATACCAAAGGGACAGTAAACTCATAAATCTAAAACAAACTGACAACGCCATGGCTAAAAATGAAAAAGACAAACAAACAACAGCACACACGACACAACATAGAAAACTAAAGAATAAACAACACGAACCCCACCAAAAAACTAGGGGTGATCTCAGGTGCTCCGGAAGGGTAAGCAGATCCTGCTCCACATCCGGCACCCGTCGTGTTGCTTATGTGATAACAAATCCGGTAAATAGTCTAATTCGGTAGGTCACATTCAGGAAAGGGGAGGGAAGTAACCTGTTTTATTAATAATCGTTGTTAATACATGTACAAATGTATAACACAAAGTTAAATTTTCTGACCATAATCCTGGATTATCATAAGGGTCACAGTTACGAAAACACTCGATTTTTCTCAGAAAATTAACTAAAGGTCACTCAAAACAGACCATCTGGTTTTATCCTATAACATTGAGGACATCTCGGTTTATTTCACCATGTCATATACTAAGAGCAGTAATACCAAGGAAAATATCCAGAATAATATCAGACTTTGAAACATATGTAGAATTATTTAGTGTTTGATAAACGAGACAAATATGAACAACTAAAGCAGTCACATGTTTTTTTGTCATTTTTACAGAGAAATATCTTTAAATTGTTATTTCCTTACTCATCCCTCGGGAAAATTATAAATGTTTAAACGATGCTCCACATTTTTTATTTCTCTTCGGTATATTTTATTATTTTGTTTAAATTCTACAATACCCATCATAAATATTTTAGGCTATAGAAATATAACAAGAAAATAAAGATCATTCAACCATCATTCAGATGATTAATTGTAATTGCATACCAGGCTGATCAAACATCAACATTATAGATGTCCTAGTTGTAACATATACCAGTACATTTTGATAAAATACTTTCAATATCTCACAAGACTTTGGCCTATAATTGTTTACCGTTAACACATTGTAACCAGGATGGAAAGTTGTCTCATTGGTGCTTCTTATTTCTATGATATGAATTAGTTTATGCTTTTAATATGCTAAGATGGCCTTGAAGGAAATATTCAAACGTTTTCTTTAATTTTAGACTTCTCCTACAGCAAATAGCTTCCACTCTAGGTCTAACATTAATCAAGATCGATCTTTGTCCCTTCCTCCTCATGGAGAGTCATCACCACAACCTCCTCCTTCACGGACTATATCAGGTATCAAAGAGAGATCCCCTACCCCACTACCTATTGGAGCAGAAAGGACAAATTGGATAGGTGGAAACTGGGAACAACCAGGTACAGCTATTTAGTAGCTAACGGGTTTTATACAATATAGGATAAAATTGTTTCAACATCTTTGTTATTTAGAAATCGATTAATATTTAGTAACAAGAACTAACTTTTATCACAACCTTTTATCACATATTCATACTTATTATTCTTTTAAGTTGTTTCAAAGACTTCTATATGTTGTTGATATTACAACATTCTGACTAATTAATGAAGAAATGGCTATTTTTAAAATGCATAGTGTTTTATAAAATACAAGTTGGTTATTTCTGACAAAAATGATGATCTTTCTGCCCGCGTCACACTGTCCCGATTTTTATATACGATGGACACCCGAATGCGAAAATTGTAAGTTCGTACGAAGTTGGTCCCGATCTCGTTAAAATACCCAAAAGTAACCGAAGCAAGTACGATGAATAACGAAGTCTATACGAGGGTGCCGAATGTATATACGATAGCAAAAGATGGACATACGAAGGTTAACCGAAGACGGTATTTGAGCTTTATATCTCAGCCGAAGCCTACAAGATGGATCAGGAAGGCTACACGATGGATTACGATGATGGCGCGATGGCCATACGATGTCTAAAAGACGTCGTGTGCAGGGTTGAGTTCAATATCGTAGCAGCTACGCAGCGGCTACGTTACTGAACAGATATATCATGTTAAGGAGGGGTATTTGCGAAAAATACCAGTCGAGAGAATGTTAAATTTCACGAGACGTAAGGCGAGGGAAATTCATTCTCAAGACTGGTATTTTTCGCAAATACCCCGCAATAACATGATATACATGTATCTGTTTAATTACACCGAATGTTAATGAACTAAAACGCATTGATGATCGTGACGTTACAAGCGTCCAGTCGGATAGAGTATTTTTTGGCAAATACCACGGCAGAGAGGGTAAAAAAGGCATGTCCTTTTAGCAAATACCCCGGCGGCGTTAAAAATGAACGATATTCATTTGATAACAGTAAATTGGTGAAAAATACACTGGCTATTAACCAATCAAAACCCCGGATTCTTACATAAGGTGTAATTATGGCTTTTTGCTATAAATATCTATGTAGCAGCTAGTCTATAGCTACACGTTCAATAGTCAAAATCTACGTAGCAGCTACGATATTGAACGCGGCCCAGCTTACGATGCATTTAAATTATATGCCGAAGGCATCACGCGTTTTAAATTGTTTGATCAATATTGAATATATATTATATTGTACATTTAAGATTTGGTTTAATCATAAGACGGAAGACCGTGGATATTTCCAGTTACTGAATAATTTGGTTGATTTCTAAAAAAATAGTTTATGTATCAAATATGCGTATTCAATTTACCATTTTCTGCATGTGTCATATGCAAATATAGTGTCCATATTTGTCCCCAATATGTTACATACGAGGGGATGCCACGCTCGGCATTGCCTTGTTCGAACTGTAAAATGTGTGCACTAGTCTGAATAATCACCCATAATTATGCCCATGTTTACTCATCTATCTTAAAGGTAAGGTAATGGATTCGTTGATCCCTTTTATTCAAAAAGAGCTCTTTCCAGGAGAATATCATAATAATATAGACTAAAGGAAGGATGTGGGGAAAGCAACAAATGCGGCAAAATATGACATATAGAAAACAAAATGTTTATGGAGTCAACATTCGTGGGACAACAACTCAGACAATACATAAAAAATCAGAATAAGGAAGAAAAAGTTGTTTTCCCTATATACGTGTACCTGCAGTGTTGGTATAGGAGGCGCGTTTATGATTTTTATTATGTTATTTGATATGAAAAATTGACAAAAAATAATATTTTATTTGTAAAAGTAAATCCTGAGCCTGTAATACCTGCTCTCCTTGTTCCATTTGAATTAATAGAAACAACGCTGTCGCCTTTCTTGATATGAGGTCCATGTTTTGTGAACGTCTTTCTTAACTGTCGTATTAGACTGACCGGTGCATATTGAGCATGGCATTTTAAATGAATTTAAGCGCGAAAATTAACTTACATTTAGCTGGATTTATTGCCGTCGTAGTTCCATCTTGTCACCTTCGTACTTTTATTCGATGGCATCACGACGGGATCACGAGGTCTTCACGAAGTCGTGTTGCCATCGTAAGACCTTCGGTTAGCTTCGTGATTCATTCGTGTAGACATCGTAATGTCAAAACTGCCCGATGGAAACGATGGAAACACGAATGCAATACGATGTTCAAAGATGCATTCCCGGTGACATTACGATGGTGAGGATGGTGATACGAACTCAATACGAACCATAAACATCGGACGCACCTTCGGGGATTTTTTAACATGTTAAAAAATTTAGAACCCTTCCCGAATTTGTCCCCGAAGGCTAGAAAAAGTGGCCGATGGTTGTACGATGGTTAAAAATGACACTACGAATAGCCCGATCTGGATACGATTAGTCCCGATTTTGAAAATTTCCATAATCGTGTTGCCATCGGCGTAAAAATCGGGACAGTGTGACGCGGGCATTCTAAATTATTGCCACGATGTGTAGAGCACTCATTGATTAACCTGTTATGTTATATATGCAAACCGTGTAACATGTGTAACAATAATATAAACCAACTTATGTTAATCAGTCAATATTTAAGTTGTCAGTAGGTAACAGTCGATTAAAATGATGAACATTTCTTACATTACATATTACTTATTTGATTGGCTAATACGGAAACACGTGTCATAGTTTAATTTCGATGTGTTACGAAAAAAAATTGAAAACAATAAAACAAACCGACAAATTGAAGTCTCCATCGTGCAACCCTATTATTTATCAGGTGTAATAACCGTTGTCGTACCGCAAATATCACGTGTTGAATCCATTTAAAGTAAGACGCTACTTAACGTCAAATGAAAAAAAAACAAATATGACAACACCTAGGTTAGAAACCAAACAATTGACGAACAAACAAAATCAAACAAGACTTAGCAATCAATCGTGTGCCGAGGATATCTCTTGTTAACGGTACTATTCAGGGTCTTCTTTATTGTACAGGAAGAGTCTACACTATGTTACAATACTTTACAGTTCTTGAATTGTTTGTTCGGTACAATAAAACAGTTAGCGCCCATTGAGTAGATGAATATCTAAAATTGTCAATCCGAATAACTGTTTTATCTCTCGGGCTAAAGCCATCGCGGAATAATCCTTACTCCGGTTAACAATTATGGGTGTTTAACTCCTCATGATCAGCGAGCCATAGCTGTATATTGTTTTACTATCAGCGATAAACTGTTACCCTCATTCTCTGGATGAGAGTGTGCTCTTCAACTTTGTATTTGTTTGGCTTTTTAACTATTTTGATCTGAGCGTCACTGATGAGTCTTATGTAGACGAAACGCGCGTCTGGCGTATAAAATTATAATCCTGGTACTTTTGATAACTATTGATATTTGACACTACAGCTTATATCGAAGATCGTTTCCTTTCCTTGTTTTGTTATATCATGTTTGAAGAAAAAAAACCTCTGTTTTTCGATGAAGTATAAACTGATATATTATAATGTTATCATACAGCCTCTGGTGTCTGTATTTCTGTTATAGATTTAATGTCAGCTGTATTTGCCTCGAGATTAAACGAGTCGAGGACCTATACAGCTGAACGAAAATCTATCTATAACATGCCAATTATAGAAACAGCAAATTTATACATTGTTTTGTAACCCTTTTGTTGAATGATTTTTATACTAAGAATAAACCAAAACATGAAGGAAGTACAGACATTCATATTTGAACTTTTCTGTTCTCAGTCCAGATGAGTTGTTATCCATATTCATGAAATTCATTATTTCTCCTTCAAATACTTAATCAGTGCTAATGTAGTTCATTTTGTTAACCAGATAATAAGAAGCTTTTGAAATCATACATTTCCATTAACCATTCTTGTTTTTAAAAATCATCAGCGTTCTGGTAATTGATACTGATATTCAAAAGAGATAATAATCAAAATTTCAACTCAGAAAGGCTGTGGTATTTATCAAAATAGTAACAAAATACGGAACATGAACTTTACATTTATTTTGCTATCTTAGACTACAAAATATGGTACACAGTTATCTTATACTTAACGATACGTCCGGTTAGTTCAGGCCTACAAAAAATGAATTTCCTGTATTCATGAGCGAATACGGCTTTTTTGTGAATGGCAATGATAAAACTCTCCATCCACGTGTCAATGTGTAAAAGGTAAATAATTATAGGTCAAAGTACTGCCATCAATACGGGTTCTTGGTTCATACATACATTTTAACAGCAAGCCAATGAACCGCTCAAACATGTTTATCCTAAAATAATTCAAACATAATAAAAATCAACGGTATAATCTATATAAAAATGGGAAACGAAAAATACCAATCAACCTCACCAACAAACAACAACCTCTGTACAACAGTCTCCTGAATTCGGACAGGTGCATACAAATGCAACGGGTTAAAACCTTTTAGAGCACCATTGTAGTACAGCAATTTCTAAAATTTGCCTTACAATAGTTAAATTTAACGACAGGTTCCCAAATTAAGCTAGAAGATCTAAACTATGATATAATGTTGATAATTACACCTTATGTAAGAATCCTGGATTTTGATTGGTTGATAGCAAGTGTATTGTTCACCAATTTACTGTTATCAAATGAATATAGTTCATTTTCTAACACCGCCGTTGTATTTGCCAAGATGATATGCCTTTTCTACCCTCTCTGACGTG
This sequence comes from Mytilus edulis, assembly GCA_019925275.1. Lineage (NCBI taxonomy): Eukaryota > Metazoa > Mollusca > Bivalvia > Mytilida > Mytilidae > Mytilus > Mytilus edulis. The sequence goes on along the minus strand of CM034349.1, from coordinate 87,765,864 downwards.
GTATTTGCCAAAAAATACTCTATCTGAATGGACGCTTATCAAGTTACGATCATCAATGCCTTTTTGAACATTAATATTCGGTGTAATTATACAGATATAGCATGTTCTTGAGGGGTATTTGAGAAAAATACCAGTCTTGAGAATGAATTTCCCTGGTCTTACGGCTCGCGAAATTTAACATGTTCTCGACTGGTATTTTTCGCAAATACCCCTCCTTAACATGATATATATGTTTAACAACTACTGGCAAAATGTAGTTGATAAATATTATATTGCAAAATTGACAAGATATTGAGCATAAAGACACATTGTGATGTCTTTGGATCATTTTTATGTATTTGATGTTTTCAATTGTAAATCATAATGCAATCATTTAAAGTAATGTTTTCTTTTGTAGATGATGATCATTATAGAACAATTGAAATTGATATGGAAAGTTCACAATTAGAAAATATTTATGATAACCTCCCCAGAACTACGAAGACTTTTAGCATTAGACAATCGCAGCTTGAACTGCATGAAGAACTTGGTAATAATTAAGAAAAAATGGAAGAAAATAAAACGAGGTTAAACAATTAAAGCGAACAATAAACTTACATTTGTTCGTTTGATTGTTGCTTAAGTAGCGGTTAGTTATTATGCAAATTTATGACAAAGACAAATAGGTGTATGCATAACAAAGGCTACAATTTTGTAAAGAAAGATACGTTACATTTCAATGAAGATAAAATAAGGTCAATTATCTTACCTCCTATACATTTCTAGGAATGTGATTAGTTAAAAGTGTCCTCGTGGAGACCGTGTGTATTTCATATTAGGTTAGTAGGGAGGCGGGGCGTATCTCATTCACGGTTAGTAGTGGAGTTACGTCCCTTTATACACCATATAAAGTAGTAGGGAGACGGGGATTATTTCATACACGGTTAGTAGTTGTGGTACGTCCCTTTATGAAAACAAGACGTACTGAGAAAAAATCGTAAAGGTTTCAACAGACGAAGAGATATATGATTAAGATTGAAATAAATTCATAAAACACATTTAAACCTAACAAGTTATTATTGGTGGTATCTGTTTTTGTAGGATCAAAGGGAGTAGTTTCTTAATGCTAACAGTATAGAAGACTTGTGCATTTTGATAGGTCACTAGTCTAAATTTCTCACGTTAAGATTCGTTACATAGTGTGCTATCATCCCATATGGAATTTACTGACCCCATATATACCGAATTAGGTCACTAGCACACTATATAACTAATAGTATTCTGCTTATATATGAATTTCAAATATTTCAATTTAAATATGTAAACAGGATCTGGGCAGTTTGGATCTGTACAGAAGGGTTATTGTACATTAAAAGGAAAAGGAAAAATTCCGGTGGCTGTTAAGAAATTACTAAAAAGTGCTGACAAGTCAGCTGAGGAGGAGGTAATATTTGTATCTAAATTACTGATGTCAGAGATTGAATAATTGTGAAACTATCTTAAAAGAAATAATAAATTTATCTAAACTACTGATATCAAAGAGTGAATAAACATGTACCTATCTAAATAGAAATAATATTTGTATCTAAATTACTGATATCAGACAGATTCTAATTATGTAACAGCCTAAAGCGCCAGTCCCGCTAAACCACGATCGCACCACGCTCACATCAATCTAAAATAAAATCAGATCGTGATGAGATCGCTGTACGCTTCTAAAACGATCCCACTACGATTATACTACGTTCTCACCACGCTTATTCTCCGACCTCACTACGACCATACCACGATTATAACACGTTCATACCGCGATCAAACTACGCTCCCAGCAATAATGCCAATATCGTGTTCCATATACATATGTATCATTCCTTCTACTTTTTATTGATACGTAGAGTTTTCTAGCCAACGACGCAGTCATGCTACTTTAATCTACGTTAGTGTAAGGGTAGAGACCGAGGGAGATCTGATAGTCAAGAATCTTGATACAGAAGATATATATATGTCGGAGCGACCAATCCAACCTGAATCACAACTTCTTGCTGGTCCATCAAGATCAATAACGATGGAAGGGATTACACAAATGATTGAGCAGTTGGCGATAAAGGACAAGAGGTCTAAATTATACATATAGACAAACAAAAGCTGGAGAGCTTTTATAAATTTTATATGACAATGAAAATGAGCATGATGATTGTAGTATGATCAGCGTGATGAGAACGGCATGGGCGTACTAAAATCGTACTATGGTCTTGAACAGCGTAGTATAAGTGTGGTATACACGTGGTATAGTCAGCATGCAAGCTTGTTTTAGTCGCGGTAAGAACGGTATGGTCGTACTGAGGTCGTGGTGAAGTCAAGTCGCTGTGAGATCCCCGACTTGAATAGCGCTTTCGCTACGCTGTCGCTACGATGATGAAGCGACCTTTGCGATCTTACCACGACCTAACGATGCTGTCACTACGATTCTACTACGAACCGCTTTCGCACGACCGAAGCACGATTGTTTTGAACATGTTCAAAGTTGGCCACGCTCATCATGATCATGAAGACTTCACCACGACCGTACTACAACCTTACTGCGATATGCATGATCGCACTACGATCGGCAAAACTTTCATTCTTTTAACAGATCATAGCGCGATCGTGGCCTAGTGGGACTGCGGAATAAATTGAAAGACTATTTGAACAACCTGATATCCAGCATCAATGAAACTGTAAAACATGCACCGGTGTATAATATGAAAACACAATATATATTTTAAGAAAAATAAAAGATTTTTAAATTGCAGTATTTAACACATGAATGGTTCTAGTATATGAATTCAACATTTTTTTTTTAGACTTGAACAGAATATATCGAAATGTGTTCCTATTCCAACGTGAACATGAAAAATTAAAATATTTTCAGGTACCGAAAACCAGTAAAAATACACATAGTGATCAAAGTTAAAGGCTTATAGTTTGACGCGCGTTCGTTTACATAAGATTCATCAGTGACGCTCATATCAAAATAATTAGAAAGCCAATAAGCTTAAATACAAACTAAAACTGAGGGAAACGTATCAAATATAAAAGAACTACGACACAACCGAGACACAACAACTATGTAACACACAGAAACGAACTATTATGTAACGATGGCCATTTTCCTGACTTGGTACAGGGCATTTTATTAAAAAAAGGTGGGTAGAACCTGGTTTTGTGGCATGCAAAACCTCCCGCCTAAATGGCAGTGTTAATTATAACAATAAAATGACAACATTACACGACAGGGCTACAATAAATAAATGGGAGAAAATATAGGACAGAGTAACACACTAATAATAGCCATCAAAAGGTAACAGGTTAAACAATATTTTTATACGCCAGACGCGAGTTACGTCCACACAAAACTATGCTTAGATGAAAAAATTTGAAAGTCATAACAACTACAAAGTTGAAGATCGCCGAGGACCAAAGTTCCAAAAAGTTGTAAGGCCAGGGTTATCCGCCTGGGACAAAAAACATTATTATCAAGAATAATACATAGTTTTGCAAACAGTAAATTTTATAAATGACTATATAATATATACATACATGATAAAACTGAAGTGGTGACTAGCTGTAAAATAAAAACGAATACATTACAAAATCACAGCCATGTTAGCCATAGTCATTGCAACGCCTAAAGTAACGTAACATTTTAATTAGTAAAATGTGTTCCGAAAATTAAGAAAGATTTTGGAAGAAATTCAAGATAAGATTTGTATAACTTATCTAACTTATAATAATAACAGTGAAAATTATAACACTTAATAATATTTAATTGTAGGAGTAATTAGATAATTGTATTATCTATCTTTGTTGGTATTTCTTCTGATCAAACTGCAAACCAAATATATCTTGAAATTTCGTTAATCCAAAATTAAAACTACCAAATGAACTGGATGAGTAGTTATCCCCAACAAAACACACGAATACAACAGAAAAAAAAACCGATTTACAACTACAAACGTTAAGACATTTAAGTATACAGATGATAAGCAAAGCTTGTTAATATCATAAGCTGATGCATTTCATGACTTCTTTTTCCTACGGCCCTTTTTCCAGGTTAACATGACTCTGTGGCATGGTTCATCCGACTTTATCTCATTTTCATGTTTAATTAGTAATGTAAAGTTTATATGATCCCTGTAGAAAACCCTTTGTTTATAATACTATTCTTTGACCTTGTATATTCAAAACAAATGTAATGGGTCCGAAGTTGTTGAACTCTTTATATTACTTGCTTTTCTTTAACGAATGGAAATTCAATTTTGCAGATGTTAAAAGAAGCAGATGTGATGAAAAATTTATCTCACCAAAGAATTGTCCGAATGATAGGTGAGAAGAAAGTATAATTCTAATGCAATTCGTTCGTAACGATTATTTTCATTGGACGTTGACAAATATTTTGAAGGGTTAGATTCCACGTTCTACCAGTCCGTTACTAAGACAGTCACCATTAAAAATTCCTATATGTTTTAATATGTAATTTCGCAAAAGATAAGCAAGAATGTCACATTTTAAGCATTCAAATATTCTTTTTGTAAATATTGAAACCATTCTAAGGCGTACGCAAAATAAAAATACGTCTAGTTTTTATGTTTTACATCCAGGGTATACACATGACGTCACATAGTTAGGATGCTAAAGACGATGCAACAGTTTCGTGGACTTTTCAATTCATTTATAAGCCAACATTTTTATAAAACGGAATTTATTATAATTTGTGGCATTAGAATGGAGAAAACTTGATTTTACTGTCGCAAATATCCGTTTTCTTAGTAAACTCAATTTGCGACAGTAAAATCTACGTTTTACGAAGACCAAGCTTAAACTACAATACAGATATCTCTTAATTAGTCAAGGATTGAAGTTAGACGTATATATTTCGTGATTATTTTATCGTGAGTTTTTTTTTCAAATCGAGTTAAGACTGGTAAATCGTTGTAACAAAATATTTGCTACTTAAAAGTACGAAACTTTTGAAACTTAAAAAAAAAGAAAATGATTTCTAAGATATCTTTGATGCTTTGTTTCCTGCAACGATTGGCAATTATTGATTTGCTGCCTCTAAGAAAGTTTCATTATTGGAAACAATTATTTGATATTGGAATCAAATTTAGATATTGATTATTTTAGGTCTATGTAGAGCGGATTGTATAATGTTAGTGTTAGAATTGTGTCCGTGTGGACCTTTAAATTCATTTTTAGCTAAACACAAGTAAGTAAAGTAGAAGGAGGTTTTATATATTCAAAAACAGATGTATAGTGTTAATCAAGAAAACCCAGCCTAAAGAAAAAAGAGATAATTTAGTTGTTTATGATTTTGAAATTTATAAGTTTTAATCGATCCTTGTCGTCAATTTGAGGCATTTTAGAAACCAGAGTTTATTGCGTGATTGACAATAAAAAGATTTATTGCTTTTAATTGAATGAAAATAAAAAGATTTATTGCTTTTAATTGAATGAAAATAAAACCATTTATTGCTTTTAATTGAATGAAAATAAAACCATTTTTTGCTTTTAATTGAATGAAAATAAAAGTATTTATTCAGCATTGTTATATTATAGTTCGTTTCTGTGTGTGTTACATTTAAATGTTGTGTTTCTGATGTGTCGTAGTTATCCTCTTATATTTGATACGTTTCCCTCAGTTTTAGTTTGTAATCAGGATTTGTTTTTTTCTCAATCGATTTATGAATTTCGCACAACGGTATACTACTGTTGCCTTTATTTATTGTTTTATATTGAACGACAGTTCACATTCCCACTATTTCAAAACATTATGCACCCAGTACAGATAATTACATAAATGTTAATAACACCACATCAATTCAAAAATTCCCAAACAACCATTCGTGTATGAGCATATTAATTTGAAAAAAACATAAATGCAAATATTCAACTAGCAAATAAAGAAAAACAGAACGACAGAAATAATCAAAAATGAAAATGACTATCATGTGAATTTTTAACATCTGTATTTATTAAATCTAATAAAACAATTACAGGGAAATGAAACAGTCTGCAGTTGTACATTTAATGTGGCAGGTAGCACAGGGCATGGCTTATCTTCATTCTAAAAATTACGTTCATAGAGACCTAGCTGCCAGAAATGTTTTATTGGTGTCCGAAAGCTCGGCCAAAATAAGTGACTTTGGTATGTCCAAAGCATACAACATTGGAAACGATTATTACAAGGTAAATATGAAATTACAATAGCATATAATTATTATCAGATTGAGGAATTCATTTTTGGATTTTCTTTAGTTTATTTGAAATTATGGAAGAGTCCTTGAAATTAAAATAATCACAATTAAAAACCATATCTAATATAATAATTTCCGGGAAAAAACTTTGTCGATTAGTATAACCTTTATATAGGAACCAGTCAACAGTAAGTCATAAAGATTAACATTGAGTCATCTAATATTGCATTTGTAATTATAATTTAAGACTGACCATTATGCATGGTCACATGTTAAATATTTTGCATTTTACTAAATATAAAACAACATTTCATTAGTAAATAAAGAATGGCATGCAGTCATATAAATTGATATAGGAATTAAAATGAAGGCCAATCTGAACCAATGTTTCAAACTTCGGTGATATTTAAAGTCTGTCTGAATTCAGTTACCAGTTGATAAATATTGAGGAAAAACGATGTTGTATAGTGTTTAAATCTACTACGAACTGTCACGAACACAAGTTCGAATGACCTATACACTATATTTTTTGTCTGTATTGATTTTTAAGTTACCAAAAGACCATATTATATAATTCATTCTTAACAATTCGATCTATTGGGTAATAAGATGCCTACTAATAAAAGTAGGACGATCTTAATATTGTTTTGAGGCTGTTCTTTTCTTATAGTTCTAAATATTATTATTGTTAAATATGTTAAATAAAATTGTAGCATTGAGGTTTAGATGTATTATATTGACTTATAATAATTTTATGGAGACATGTTAACGAAGGTGGTTTAGTGTCGTTTGCTACCTAGTGTTCATTTCTTCAAGGTTGAAATGTGATGTCGTTGTATCAACCAAATAATTTCTAACAATATTGTATATCGTGTACAGGCCCGCGAAGCTGGTAAATGGCCCTTAAAGTGGTATGCTCCGGAATGTGTATACTTTTGGAAGTTTGACGCAAAATCTGATGTATGGAGCTATGGCGTTACTCTGTGGGAAGCAACTTCATATGGGGAAAAACCTTACAAGGTAAGTGGTAACATTACGTTTAATGCCATGATATATTAAGCTGAGTTGCAAGAAGGTCAAACTACAATGTAGGCCTACGATATGATAAATGTCACCTTGTCGACTGGCTGTCAGACCAAACAACATCTCGATTTCAAAAGGTATTATTTTAAGTCATAAGGAATATCTTTACTTAAATTTTCTTTTATAATGCATTAGTGGAAAAGAAAGACCCCTGTACATATTCCATAGAACAAAGTCATTGAAGCTGCTGAAAGATAAACGTTTGAGTGTACTTTTGGTATCGAATTATTTGAACCACTTTTCCAACATGTCTGTCATATCGGTGCCACTTGGTCTACCTTTTCAAATGCAAAGAATGTGGCTTTTTTGTGTAAATTCAACTCCGACCTAAAATAAAATGTAAAGCTGGTAAAAAAAAAAGCATAACCAGCACACAAGCAGCGGTAAACCTAATATAACCAAGGAAATGAAAAATAATCATTATGATTTTAGAAGGTCAGATGAGTATTTGGACAAAATTGGGCAAACAACCCAGGTGATATAATTTGGTCTTCAAAATGAAGTTTAACCATGTTCCTAAGATTATAGATGATCACACTTGATTTATATGTTACTAATAGTAGGTAAAATTCATGGTCAGTGTTCCAAACTATCAGCAATATGTCAGCAAAATATAAATTATTGCACTTCACGTAACAATAAGCTTCTTTTGATACAAATCTACATTTGAAATTCAGCCACTGCACAAATGAAGATTCTGTAATTTTCTTTTTTCGCAGTTCTGTCGTCATATATGGCAGGCAAATAAAGTTTGATGGTTTCATTGCACAAGAAGATGTGTATGTACCTAAAAAAAATAAGGCATTCTGATCATGAGATAAAAGAAGGGCGAAAGATGGGGAGTAGGTTATAACATGAATTGTTATGAATACTTTGTAGATCTATGCTATAAAATGTCTGTATAAAAGCTGGCTCGGATTACCAAGTAAGAAGTTTGCCAGTTGTTTTTCATTCGTTTTGTCTGTTTATATAGACTAACGTTTTCCAACGTCATTTGTAACAGATTTTGTTGTTGTTGATTAATCTTTGAATTCAGTTTTTTATGATATATTAATATCCAATAAGGGGTCACTTCTTTTAATGTAGTAAAACAAAGATAAATTGGTTGATTTTTTTTCTTAGACAATGAAAGGGAATGAGATCATGAAGTTTTTGGTAGAGGACAAGATGAGGTTAAAGAAGCCAGAGTTTTGTGATGAACAAGTTTATGAAATTATGTTAGAGTGCTGGCAATATGAGTAAGTGAATTGTGTGGTACTTATGTTGTATTCTTATGATGAAGGAAGAGTTATGACTAGAACCATTATTTGCCAGCAGCCATTGAAAAATAGTAATCTTCAATCTTTAAAAAAACAAACTTATTTAGCTTATATCAAATAGCATGAATTAGAATGGTCTTTTAATAATGAAAGGTTATTTGGGAGGTCATATATTAGATATCACAGTATAAATATATCAGATCTTTTAGCAAGCTTATTTTTTTCTTAGGTCAACCTTACCCAAAAACGAAATTGCATTTAGTTATAAGCTTTACATAAGTCATCTGTTAAAAAATACTTGTTTGTACGGTTGTTGCTAATTAAAATAGACAGATCAAACAGCACACATCGTACAGTTTAAAAAAACTGGTGAGGCTTAACAAAATGTGATGCTGAACGTAAGATTTATAAAAATTTTGGAACTTCAGCAATATGTTTTAACATATACATAAAACTATTAGACCAAGTTTGACTAGCTATTAGACCAAGTTCAAGCCACAATTTTTCCTTAAAATGTCATGTACCAAGTTAAAAATATTACAGTTGTTATCAATTAGTTCGTTTCTATGAATACTAGTGGGAGGGTGGTCACTTCAGTGTTCCTGTTGTTCGTTTGTTTTCTAGTTATAATTGATTTGTTTCCCACGGTTTTAGTAACTTATTAGTGTGTATTAGACGCACTATTTAATTGCGTTTAAATTGTAATTGAAAAGTTCTTGAATGGTTAATTTTTGGAAATAATATCAATTAATAATATAGACAAAATTATACAACAGGAACATTATTTCCATGTACACTGTATATATAAAGTAGGTGTTTTTAATTTAAGTCAATGAAATAAGTCTTTGTTGTGACGGTGCAAGCACTTATTTTTAAAATCTACATCAAATAGCAATGCAGTTGCCAACTCATTCAAATATATATAGAACGAAAAATAATGAGTAATAGAATGACGATTCTCAAACAAAACAGCTGACTTTTAAATGTACTCTTATTGTGTTTGTAGTAAAACCAAACGGCCAGCGTTTAAAGAAATAGTCCAGAAGATGAAATACAAGCAACAGAGACTTTTGAGTTTAAAGAAGTGATTTGTTTTAGAAAATAATGGAATAATATTATACCAAAATTGTTCCAATTATCTTAATGTTAAAATCTTTACATATACCTATGCTGCTTATCTTTTAACTGCAATTGCTAGAATTTTGTAAGTGATTTAATAAAATTACTGGAACTATACGTCTTATTGACAATAGCTAATAATATCGTTATTTTAGATTTGATTGTTTTTAGCTAGTTAGGGGAGAAGTTTAGTAGTTTATATTGACATTAATGTAAAATCAAAAAGGATATATAAAGCACTCATCTGTACAAAATGTGAAAAATGAAAAATATCCATTTACTTAGATGCAGCATACCATTAGTTGGGGTTTTAACGCTTTAAGATAACAGAAAAGGACACTTCAACTGGTCCTTTTTGTTTGTCTGCTGATTTTGTTTTAGTAAAAATAATTTCGAGGGAAGGAAAAAGATAACATTGTTTGTGCAATGTGAACGATTACTCCAACCTTAATTTTTGAAAATGCATACATTGTCTGATTTTTCTGCTGTATTGACTTTTTACAGCAGATATCTAAAAACATATATTCCCCGTATAATTTAATTAAAGATGAGTACTGTGAAAGTACTTTCATTCGTGGGTGTTCATTGTCGTAGTTCGGGAAACAGTAATGTGTTCCGGGTTTCGTAAATATTTGTAGATTTCACTTCCTGAAGAAAATAATCGAGTGTCGAGTTTAAGCTTCAGCCATGAAAATGTAGAAGTTTAAAATAAAATAAAACGTGTTTCATAATGACGACATGACCTTTTGGTTTTCGGTTCATTGCAAAGAAAAATAAGTATTTTTCTCTTTCCTGTTTGTCATGTATAACTGACAATTTTTGTCAGATATTTAATACAATATTTTTTTAAAAATATTTTGTAACTAGCGGAAATAAGCTGATCGATTAATATTTGCTTTTAAATATAATTTGAGTATGAACCTTAAAGTATATATTATCTTACGCTTCGGGCTTTAAATGGTCATAAAAAATTACAATGTACTAGCTGACCCATTTTAAAATATAAAATCTAACCTTTTGATATATTATAATATTTCAACTTCAAAATCAACTTTGCAAGAGAAATTAAATAAAAAAAATCATTCGAGTTATATACCATTGGTATTATCCTCTCTTTAGCTGTATATTTATAAACATGTGCTGGTGATTAAAGGGATCTCTAATTTAAAAAGATGTGTACGGACTCAGACTACATTTGGTTCTTTCTATGTCATGGCATGTTTGGATACTGGTTGTCAGATTTCGTTGAATACTTAATTTCGTGAATAGAACCACAGACGAAAACCACACAAATGTATACCATTGAACAAAATATCTTGCATAGTATCTTCCATTTTCTATTTTCCGTTCATCCAAAATCAATATTGTTTATGTTTAAATGGTAGACACAGAGGTTACATTTTAGATGAACAAAAATACATGTGTTTAATTTTGAAACTACAGTAACGGTTTAATTGTCATTTGGGGTATTTTTGTTTTCTTGTGATATCATGTGTTGTCCTCATAGCTGATGCTCTAAAATTAGTCATGCATATAATGTTGACAGTTCACTTACATGTTTGGCTAATACATACTGTATTTGGTGGTGCATAACAACATATGAATGGTTAATATGATTGTGTTTAAGTGTAACATGTAAGAAAGAGCCAAATGAATGTTTGTACAATACAACCTGTAAGATTAGATTCCAGTGTGATTAATTTTTCTATTTGTGTAAAATATGTTCAAATAGAGTCATTTGTTTATGTACTTATAAAATACAAACCATTTGTTTGCAGAGTCTGGTGCAACTGTGTATTATCATCATAATAAATGAATTTCTAACATCGTTAGTTCTACTTCCTAAAACATACTAGACGAAAGACACATAGATATTTGTGGTTACATATAATTACATTACATGTATGTTTGATTATAATTCGTTATTTTGATTGCGTAACAGTAATTTTGCGCTTTTCTGAAATTAACCTCCATTTCACAATGAAATTCGCCAATCGAAATAACGCAAAATAATTAAACAAACATGTTATGTAATGATATGTGTATAAACAATCCAACAAAGAATGTTCCATCGGAAAATCGAGATAATGAACGTGGTACAGACATTCGAATGTGGAATGGCGATAATCAACAACTAAAAACGTATCTGTTAACAAACATGGTAATTTTGTTTCCTAAAAGATATAGTAAACATGTAGCTACTGGCTGTGCAAAACTCCCATACAAAAAAAATGTATAAAGAATCGAAGTGTTAGTTGTTATTTGAAAGATATAAAAAAAACTCAAAATCCTTAATCTATTTTTTTTTAAATAAAAGTCTTTAAAACTTTTTAATAATCATAAATATAACATCAGACGTATAAATGACCCGCAGTTTATCAGTAACAAGACAAGATTTTATGAATGCTCATTTATATCTTCAGTATAAAAGTAAAGAGATGTGGTATGATTGCAAATGAGTCTATTATCCACGAAAAGTTCAGATGAAGTAGATGATGGCAATTATAGCCAACCGTAGGGCCTTTAACAACTAGAAAAAAACATACCGTAAAGTCAGCTATAAGAGGTTCTGACTTGAAAGTTTGACACAATTTAATTGAGAAAAATAACAACATAATTAATGAAAAAAAGAATGTTTGAAACTCAAAAATACCAGGCCAACGACAACAACTGAAATAAAGGTTCCTGACTTTGAACAGACACAAACAGAATGTGGCGGCGTTAAAAATGTGTTTTATGCGCTAAAATCTAATCCTAAACAAGGGCAGTGCAAAATTTAGTTTAGCATTCACTACTAACCAGAACGATGTCATACCAGGCGCGAATACAGAGGCATTTCAAAAAGGGGAGTTTCGGCCTTCAGACCCTGTCTTGAATCCGTAAATGCAGACTGCATCAATTGATATAAAACAGTAGTAACACTTTCGAATATGTAATTTGGTTATTAATTTTAAATTTGACAAGACGAAATTACAATTATTAAATCGTTACATATATAAGGAAAAAAACTCACGGCAGACATATGCTGCATTAGATTGCAGTAGTTTCAATAAACATTTATATGAGAGAATTCTCATGGAATGATTAAATAAGTGACTGAATGGAACAGTTATTAAATATACGAAAGCCGAGAAGGATCATTCATAATTCAGAATTCAAAACTCGTAAATCAAGAAAGATAATCCTGTTTTATTACAGTTGCAATCTAAACACAACAAATATTGTCTTAATCTGATCAATTGATCTGATAAAATATACCGTAGATTAATAATATAATTGTACACAGACAAACATTATAACACTTTTCAAAGGGTATGTGCCGACATTATGTCAGACAAGTGAAACATTTCTTGTTATCAATTTTACTCCGAGAGAGAAAGATATCGAGTGTCACTTCAATCCTTCTTCGATTGTTTTTTTTTCTCCTTTTTTTCTCGACTTGAGAATCTTTCATAATATTAAAATAAGAAGATGTGGTATGATTGCCAATGAGACAACTCTCCACAAGAGACAAAAATGACTCAGAAATTAACAATATAGGTCACCGTACGACCTTCATCAATGAGTAAAACCCATATCACATAGTCGCCTATAAAAGGCCCCGAAATGACAAATGTCAAACAATTCAGACGAAAAAACAAATTTGATATACAGCAAAAAACCACAACCACCGAATTACAGGCTCCTGACTTGGGACAGGCACATACAGAATGTGCACCATCCTGATTTATACAACACAAAAAATATGTCGTCCACTTTTCGGTGTAGTGAATGAGAATTATTGTCAGGTGTAGAATTAGAGAATAGGCGAAGAATAGAGATCGTAGCGTTTTTTTTTATCCACACAGGGAACACATTGAGAGTTTTATGCTGTAAGAAATTTAGCATTTCGCCTTGTGTCCGAAAAGACAAATTTTCTTTCATTGTTGAGGATGCTTACACAGTTTTGACATACTATATATATTCGATTGTATATAACATTTCAACTGGTTTTTTTTTAAATGATTATTTATTGATTTATTTCTGTTATTCCGAAACCGCCTTTGAACCTGGTGAAAATGTTTTGAAATGTTCCTGGATATCAATTTTACCCAGGGTTTTCGGATTTTTTCATTGTTGTCATTGGGAAATCTAGTGTCAAAATATTACCTTCTAAGTAAACACTGAAAACTTTATCTTTCAATGTTGGTTCTGTTTTAGCAAAGTCACTATAACATGGATAAGTTAAAAATTCACAAGAAAACTTTCTGGTAGTAACAATAAAAAAGATTTGCACTTAAAAACAACATTTCTAAATAGAGTTATCATTTCCCTCCTAAAATAGCATTAAAACGACGGGTACAACAGGCTACAGAAATTTTGTGTATAATTAAGATACAAAATAGAAGCTTTGTGTCAAAATTAGGTGAAAATACTCCTATGCGAATAAATTCCTAGAGTACCAGCTTAATTTTTGGTTTTTACTGGCTGTATAACTCTCTGGAACATGCTAATTATCCGCATATGTATCATATGTACATTTTGGTTCAGTGGTGCTGATGGCAGTTGAAGCAGTCCTTTTTCATATAATGACATCGGGGTTTTACATGATTTGCTATGTGGTATTGGGTTTGCTCATTGTTGAAGTGGTAATAAGCATTGTATGTAACTTTCATAACATTTGGTTGAGGCAAATAAAGTTAGAGCGCGTAGACGACAAATTTAAAACATTTTTTCCATTTATAAATGGGCTTGAACGGTGAAAGTGATGCCAGCCAAATTTAAACTTGATCTCAGTTTGGTGGTAATTAGCATTGTGTATACGTTTCATAGAATTTGTTTGAGGCAAAATAAAGTTAAATTGCGGAAACTTCCAAGTTGTAAATTTTCCCATGAATACGTACGGACGTACAGACGGACACGCAAGCGTTAAAATGAATGCCCTCTCCGCTGTAGCTGAGATTATTTCGGCGGAACGTCTGTCTGTTTATACCTTCGTATAGAAATAGGCCATTTATAAGAATGGATAAGTTTGAGAAAAACTTCTGAAAGTGACAAGAAAAAACCCCTATTTTCTATGTAGTGTAATAATCTAAAATTTAGTGATTGTTCTCTTTCATTTTCATTTTTTAGTTTCAACTTTTGTCTTAAAATGGGAGGGGGCATAATTTTGTCCCCTTTTTTGCCCCTGGCTCTTATACGTACACTGTTATTATGACATATTTGCTGTAATAGCAATGAAACGAGTCATTTCGAATACCGGTATGAAAATGAGACTGTTCTATGACGACTTTTATTTATTGAAGGCACTAATAAAATACAAAATTATTGTATTTATTGGCTCTTAGTAATGTTCAATAGCGTATTTGAATAAAATTTCAAAGAATTAAATTCACTACAATACAAACAATTCTTAGCTCTATTGTAGAACATGTAATTCAAACTAGTTTAAAATTTGTCAAAGTAAGCTTTAAGAATTCCTTTTTTTTTAAATTTGTCTTTTAATTTAGATTTATCATGCATGTCTCTAAACAAAGTATGCGACGCGTAACAGTTTATAAGTCTTGGTGTTCTCATGTATGCATTTGATACGGTGCATTTGTTATGGATATATTTCAGACTCCATTTATGAAAGAAAATCTATAGAGCAGAGCATTTTGGTTTTTTTGTAGCTCTATTCTAGATCATGTAATTTAAACTTGTTGAAATGTAGTTAGTTTATAATTTGTCAAAGTAAGCTTTAAGAATTCCTTCTTTTAATTTAGATTGATTATGCATGTCTCTAAACAAAGTATGTGACGCGTAACAGGTTATAAGAAGGTGTTCTTTTATATGCATTTGATACGGTGCATGTGTTATGGATATATTTCAGACTCCATTTATGAAATAAAATCTATAGATCAGAGAATTTTGATTTTTTTTTGTGTATCAATTTAAAATGTAGATTCAAATATTTTTCACTTTAAACGATAAAGTAAAACTTCTTCAAAACTTATATATAATGTATAGTTCGGCGAACGCAAAAAAGAAGCCAAGGAGAGTGTTTATCTATTCTTCACAAATACGTATTTCATTGAATCGCGATATTTATCATGTTTATATTTTTTCTAACAATGACGTTCTACCTCCATAAGCCTGGAAATGTCATGGTTGGTCACAATTTTGATATATAAATATAGGTACCATATTTTAGTTAATATTATATAAAAATGGGTACATTGTTTTAGACAAACATAGCACATCCCTACCAAAAAAATTCGAAGTTAACCCTTCCACCCATATTAAAATTGATAATTCCAAGATTAAAGTTAGAAATTGCAAGATTAAAGTTGATAATTCCAAGATTAAGGTCGACAATTTGAAAGCAAAAACTAAAAAAGGATGACCCTAATACGCTTTCGTAAAAAACGGAATTACATAAGTAAATGCCAAAAGTATCATCTCTCGTCAATCATAGACCGTAACTCCCAAATAACATAAAGAAAAATTGTCAAAACTTAACACGAATTTTGTTGATATAACAACATAAAATTATCAGAATTTGATAAATGATACACAAAATCTGTCTTTTGTATATACATATTTTAATAACTAGATTCTTCCGTTGGAAAAGTAAGTTATTATACAAAATGTAAGAGATTTGTTGTTGTTTGCTTAACCTCCAGTGGTAAATATTTCATTCATATTTAAACTTTACGAAAAAGCGATGATTTCAATTTTTCCATTGTGAACGTTCCATTTCAGTGAAGCGACTTTCCAGCTGTAGTAGTATAGGGCTCGGGTTTCTTTTCCTATTTTCTTGATAGAGGATTGCTACTTGCAAGGACGCTGTGTTACCAAGGGTTTCAAATAGTTAAGTTGGATGTATCCCTATGAAGGTTTAACGGACCCTTTGCCTTGTTTCAATGGGTTCGTGTTCTGAACAAACTTTCTAAAATAGCTTTCAGTAGTATATTAAAGTGTAAAGTGCGATCGTTTTTGGCTTTCGTAATCACGGGGAATCATGATAGATTAATGAATATTTTTGAGTTTTGAATTTTGAATTTTGAATTTTGAATTTTGAATTTTGAATTTTGAATTTTGATTTTGAATTTTGAATGATCCTTCTCGGTTTTCGTATAAATATATAAGCATTTCCTACTTGAGTGTTATAAATATTTACATGTCCGATAATGTAAACACTAGAAAATCTTTTGTTACGTTAAAATATCAAATCACTTTTTGGCCTATATAATATATTGACTTCTTGTTTTTCTCTCTGTTGTGTTGATATGGAGACACATTAACATAAGAACAGTATTGTTACTGAAAAGAAAAAAGAAGATGTGGTTTGATTGCTAATTAAACAACTCTCCACAAGAGACAAAAATGACACAGAAAATAACAAATATAGGTCAGCGTACGGCCTTCAACAATGAGGAAAGCCCATACTGCATAGTCGGCTATAAAAGGCAACGAAATGACAATGTAAAACAATTCAAACAAGAAAACTAACGACCTCATTTAAAAAAAAAATTTAAAAAAAATGAACGAAAAACAAATATGTAACACATAAACAAACGATAACTACTGAATAACAGAATGTTTGTGTATAACTGCTATCGTATTTTGTATGTCATGTCTTTCAAATGAAATATGTTAAAACTTAAAGCTATCATCACAAAATTAAGGAGATTAAAAAGAAATTACTGACATAGTCCAGTCAATCTAGCATAAATTTGACCCTTACCTTAAAGTAATTGCAACAGAAGATTTTAAAGTATTATTCCTTAGCATTATACTCCAAATATGCACAGAAAAAGTCCCATAGAATCTTACTAAAGGAAGATTAAAAAAAAACTATTTAAAAATCCTATGGGGATTTGCATTGAAAGGGGAGATAACTCTGCAAAAAAGGCAGAAATATCAATAAAAATTGATACAAAATTATAACTTTACCGCTTCTATTCAACAGAATGTATTGATTCTGGATATTTCAGCCATCTTTAGAGTATAAAAAAAAAAACAACTCTTCAGGTATTTTCATATCTTTTATTAAGCTACAATCTAGATTTCATAATTCATTAGTTGTCCATTTATTGAATTTTTCAACTTGTCAAGGTAAAGAATCTCAAATCTAATAAAAATAATTAAGCATATAAACTATTCTTCTTTTTGTTGTTTAAATTTTCCTTTAACAAGGTAGATGCTGGACAAATATGATATACAGATATAAACAATACCAAATTTGCACATTATTCTTTTAAAATGGTTTGAAAGCCACAAATTTGCAATTTCTTAACTGAAAAATGCACCACAAAAAATAAAAATATAATATAGTCAAATGTGAACTTATAACCTCATCACAGTATTATCCTTTACATACATTTTAAAAAAAATCAACCAAAAACTAACAAAAGTAAGATTTTATGGGACTTGTTTCTGTGTATATTAATGGCTTAATGTTATAGATTAGAACTGTAACATTTTCTGTTCCAATTAGTTTGAGGTTAAAAATTAGTTTGACTGGACTAACACTTTTGTCATTGAACTTATCCTGCAATCAAAAATATCAGTGATAAGCAAGTTTTTATCTAGCAAATTTATAATCCTAGAAATTCGAGCGTAACAAATCAAGTAAAAGTGTTGATCGATTCACACGGTGCTCGACCGTTTTGAGGAAAACGATTGTATGCCTATATCGTTTTTAAAATAGAATATTTTAGATGACAAACATTGCGGAAAAAATGTTTTAAAGTAACGTTTGGATTCATCCAAATTTTAAATTAACAACTTGTTATTTTTTTCAAGTGTCAATTGACAAGACACGCTTGGTAGTCACCCGGATGACCAAAATATATATATAAAAAAAAAACCAAACAAAAAAAAAAACCCGTACAGTTCCGTTCTCACACGTTACAGTAATTTAATTCAAAATTCTTACAAAGTAAACTTTTAATCATCATCATGATTCTATACAGTATAGCCTTACAATTTCAGAAAGTACTCCTATTAATGCCTTCAACTTTATTTTACACACTTTGGGTGGTTAATTCTCTGATAGGTATATCACTGTACACATTAATTTATAAACTTGATATCACCTAGTGATGAAATCTGATTTTGCGATCCTTTTACAGAAATAAAGACAGGCACACCCCACAATTCCGCAGTGCACTTGCAAAGTAAAATCGAAATGACAGTGCAAGTTCGAATTCTCAACCCATTTTCATAAAACCAGTACAGTGTTACTTCCTCAAAATTTAATTGATAAACATCTTCCAGCTTCCCATCAATTGTTTTCAATTACATCAAGTGGTTTATCGGTAAATACATATTTTTAGGTCTAACAGTGAATCGAGTGATTGACTGCTTCTTGGTATTTATTAATGAAATGTTTCCTTGTGTGAATTTCATCATTATATGATACAGAAGTTATTGTTCACGCAAGGTAAATAAGAAATTTACATCTTTAGAACAAAAAATCAATCTTTTTCTGAAACAGTTGTTCTTTTTTTTTTTAAATAATTTGAAATATATTGTTAATATCGTCAGTTCATCTGCATATCACACTGTATAACAGAGAGGATAAAAGATATGGTGTATATACGGAAAATATTTTGATGTTTTAGATAAAATGAAAATATCAATTCTTAATGTTACATCAATTAAGAATTGAATGCTCTTTTTTGTAAATTTATTGGGGTGTAAAAGCGTTGACCGAAGTACATTTTGTATAAAGAGCGGAAGCGCTTCATACTAAAATGTGCGCACGGTCAACGCTTTTACAACCCTATAAAGTTATAAAAAAAGCATTCAATACTTATAATTACATTTTTACCTATAGGATCATGAAAACACGCCTTTTATCAAGTTTTTATTTCATTTACCTTTGCACTTTATTGTGGGACATCGTGTTATCATGAATGAAAAGTTGCATTGTGTAATGCAATTGATTAAGGAATATCACGAGACTGCTAGTTAGCCAATCAGAAAAACGTATTATAATGAAACATACATCTAATGTAATTATTGTGTTGTAAATATTATAAAGAGGCCGAAATCAATTTATTAATTGCGATTTTTTCTAAGTACATTTTTATAGGCAGAAGTACGTTCTATAATACAGTAGATGTCATACTATGTTTTATACATTTCTTATCAGCGTTACTGTTGTATTGAATGTTACAGCACAAAGTAAGTAACTGTTGTGTTTTCTATATTGTTAATCATACTCCATAAATCTTTGCTTTTTCATTATTTCACTCAGTTTTAAACAATTGATCAATGAAAAATCTGCGAAACGATTCGCTTGATGAAATTTGAATGCTAGTTGAACCAACGTGCAATTGAACTTCTGTTATTTGTGTTTATTTCAACTGTAAATACGTATTTGACTTGACATTGAAATTACCAAAAACCTAAATTATACATATTCATTCCTGTAAAATATATAACAAATTATCTATATTCAATTTAACAACTATAAGAACCTTGTCTCTCTCTCTCGAATGATTTGTCAAATACATTAATAGATAACCATGAACGTTTCTCAAACGCATAAGAAGATTTATTCACATAAATTGCCATATCAAATAGTACTATGAAAGACAAACGAACATTTTAATTTACATTTTTTTATTTGATTTCTTACCATTGCTCCGTCAAGTAGTGAACCAGTATTTATACCATTATACATGTACTTCCAAACAAGGGATTGATTTCGTGATTTCAAATAAGATTCGGGAATTCCTAAGTCAGTTTCAGGAATATCCTGACGACCTGTTGTTATACAGATTGAGGAAGCTTGATTGAAAATGCTCAAAGAGGTCAGCGACCGTCGGCAAAATATTTCGCCATGCGTATTCATTCAGTTTGGAATCGATTACACCATACCAGAAACACCTCGCCAAAAACGAGTTTCGAATTTACAACTTCATTAGTTGACAAGATTAAAATTACTCTAGTATGAAGCTAAAAATAGTTTAAACGCTTTTTTAATGCAACATCTTTAGAGTTTATAAGTCAGTTACCTGTACAATGTGTTGCTTATTTCATCGTGTTCTTATAGTTATATCATATAATAACGGTTTAACTATGGCTAAATAGTGAAATGCTAAAATTACGATTTTGATTGCGGTGGATTTGGTTGTAGATGACCAATTTTGAAGTTTTTTTTTTACGAAAACAAATGTGTTTATTCAAGCATTTCAAGAGAAATAATTGTCTTAGTAGCCCAGCTCACATGCTCATTAGAATAGTCTAAATTACTATGGAAATGTTTTTATGAGTTTAAACTTCTATAGATATAGGAAGATGTGGTGTGAGTGCCAATGAGACAACTCTCCATCCAAATAACAATTTAAAAAGTAAACCATTATAGGTTAAAGTACGGCCTTCAACACGGAGCCTTGGCTCACACCGAACAACAAGCTATAAAGGGCCCCAAAATTACTAGTGTAAAACCATTCAAACGGGAAAACCAACGGTCTAATCTACATAAACAAAACGAGAAACGAGAAACACGTATATATTACATAAACAAACGACAACTACTGTACATCAGATTCCTGACTTAGGACAGGTGCAATCATTTGCAGCGGGATTAAACGTTTTAATGGATCCAAACCTTCTCCCATTTTCTGAAACAATAGCATAACATCACAACATAGAAAAACACACGATAAAATATCAATTGGCAGACTTAACTCAATCAAAACACGTATGATTAACATAGTACATATGTTACAATAACCAGTACTATTGATTGTACCTGATCATGATAAGCATAATAATCATCAAATTAATACATAACAATATCGTATCTCCGTTGCACTGACGCCCATGTATTGTTAACTTTAAAACAAAACATTAAAGTCAGATTTTCCTTTTCTGGAATGTCAAACACAGTGTTACTTTCAAAATTGGATTCCACAGGTCTGTCATTCTAAAACAAATGACAAACGTGGTCTTCGCTAAATAATATATAATTAAAATATTTTTTGCTGAACGTGATACATTTATAATTACACTTCCATTTTTAATCCTTATTTTCTATATGTATTCGAAACTTTGAATTACGAAAGCTTATTAGGGTCAAAAAACTATTTTAATTTATCTCGTAATAACGAGATAAATAGCTCGTAATTGCGAGAAAACTATCACGCCATTACGAGACAATCATGTTTTATCTCGTAATTACACGATAATATATTTTTACCTCGTAATTACGAGATAATTATTGCGTTATTACGTGATAACTATCGCGTAATTACGAAAAAAATATCTCGTAATTACGAGATTAAATCACACACACATATATATATATATATATATATATATATATATATATATATATAAAGATATACAGATCATGATTATCCCTCCGGGGCACCTGATTAAACGCCCGTGTTTATAAGCTCAACTGATCAAAAGGGTCAAGTGATCTTTTCCCATCACTTGGCGTCCGTCGTCCGTCGTCGTCTGTTAACCTTTACAAAAATCTTTTCCTCTGAAACCACTTGGCCAAATTGAACCAAACTTGGCCTTAATCATCCTTAGGGTTTCTAGTTTAAAAAAAAGTATCCTAAGACCCCACCCACTAACCAAGATAGCCACCATTGCTAAAAATAGAAAATGGGGTGTAAAATATAGCTTATGGTTTATATCTCTGAAACTAAAGCATTTAGAACAAATATAACAGGAAAAAAATTAAGACGAATAAGACTTCCCGTTGTTGGGATGATTATTTTTCAGTTTTTGGTTATTATCTTGAATTTTCTATAGAAATATATAGACTGTAGTAGCAAAAATGTTTAGCCAAGTAAGATCTACAAATAAGTCAAATGACCAAAATTGGCAATTATTCCCTGAAGGAGTTATCGCCCTTTAAAGTCATTTCTGCAATTAAGTTATTTTTTGTAATCTTTTACAAAAATCTTTCTCCTCTTAATCTACTTTGCCAAATGAATTTGTATCTCTTAATTACGAGATAGTTTTCTCGTAATAACGAGATATTTATCTCGTAATTACGATGTATTTCTTTGTGTGACCCTAATAGGCTTTCGTATAGAATTAAATATAAATCAAATATATACTTCGAATCATGAACACTTCACGTCTTTATTGCAAAATAAACGTAATAATATTGCAATAATATTGTTTTCTTTACCGGGAACCTCAAATAAAAAGACCATTGGTCTATCTTTATCACTTACATAGGGAAAGTTATAGTATGTGCAAGTAAATAACTCTCATTAAGCTTGATTGCATTTAGTGTTCATTATTCTCCCCAAAGAGATGAATTTATTTACGCTACAAACTTTACCCTTTGACGATCATTTTGAATTTCCTATCTCCTCAAAAAGTGACATTCTAAGGTTTTCGTAATTATGTCATAGTCTGTAATTCAGTGGCTGTAACTCAAGTGGAAATATCTAATAATCGGAACCAAATTAAAAGGTCTTTCATCAGAAAAGTGGTAAAACGGCGTTATCATGAATGTATGTACATTTTAAAACATATCTATGCATCACTGAGTTGGTTATGAACTGTGAAACTTTACCATTTCTTCATTCAGCACTAAAGAAATTGTAAATGATTGTAGAGTTCATCTCATACAGTCGTCAGTTGATGGGTAATTATGAATATTAGGAGAAAAATATATGGGAACAACATGAACAATACCAGGAAAAAAATATTTTGTCTTAATTAACAAACCTTTATTTCCAGTGAACCTTACATCGTTTGGTACAGCTAATCAAAGTTCCCTATATTGGCCACATAGTGCTGGACCATTAAATGCGATACAACCACCTATATCAAACACTTGGGGTGAACATCTCTGTACACACACAAAAGCTCATCTAACCCCAGCTTGGTGGATGTTCGACATTTCGTATGAATCTCCTTTCATCACAGATATTAATATCTACTACAGAGAAAGTTGTACGTATACACTAGGACATACATCTCTTTTCATTATATTTAGATGATGTGGCTGCAGATACATCATTTTTTTTTTAATTTGATATAAACTCTATTTCTTTTAACTCGCAGTCAAGACTGAGCTTTTCTTCCATGTACGATATTTAGCTGTCTCTTTGTTTTGTTTTTTCTTAGGAGCTTGCACACATTTTGTGTCATTAATCAATAAACAAGGTAAGTTTTTTTCTATGAATGTAAATGACTTTTTCTTTTATGGCTGCCTATGCGACGAGTTTAGCTAAATGCGGTACGATGACTATAGTGTTTAACATCTATATGATTTTTGCCTTTGGCGGAGAGTTTCATTCATATCATTGGCAATAATGTCAGATTCTTCTTAATTTAATAGTTTCATATTATTAACTCCCATTGAATTATATTTGGATTCAAATGTAAAGATGTATTTCAAAGGATGTGTAAAGTTTGAATGTTCAAAAGAAAATTTAAAATATTTCAACTTTGATATTAGAGATTCAGATTTTAACTCGAGATATTAAAAGCTGTAAATGCGATATTTTTTGTTAATAAAGTAAACCTTAAAAGCCCGGTCAAAACAGATCGTACGATTTCTTGTCGTATGAGCTCTATAAAATAGTTGTCGTGTCACTGTCGTGCGAAATGTAAAAAAAATATGTCGAGTGGTCACATCAGCTACGACATGTCCACGATGGGTACACGGCAGATTTATTATTAATTAGATATAGGAAGATGTGGTATGAGTGCTAATGAGACAACTCTCCATCCAAGTCAGAATTTATAAACGTAAACCATTATAGGTCAAGGCACGGTCTACAACATGGAGCCTTGACTCACACCAAACCGCAAGCTATAAAGTGTCCCAAAATTTATTAGTGGAAAACCATTCAAACGGGAAAACCAACGGTCTAATCTATATAAAAAATGAGAAACACTTATTGTTTTAAAACACTTATGAACCACATAAACAGACGACAATCACTGAACATCAGATTCCTGACTTAAAACAATTGCAGCGGGGTTAAACGTTTTAATGGTCAAACCTTCTCCCTTTTCTGAAGCAATAGTATAACATCACAACATAGAGAGACATACTATAAAATATCAATTAGAATGGCTTAACTCAATAAAAAAAATCAATCGCAGTAACACAAATTAACACATAATGAAGCATGATTTACTCGTTATTCAGACCCAGATTAACTACACATTGTCAAATGGCACAAAATTTTTCCTATGAATGATACGGCAGGCAATGTTTTCCATTGAGTTAAGCTCTAAATATAAATGTGTTTTTTTACCTTTTTACCTTAATTTCATTCAATAAAAGGATTGATTTTATTCTCCAAAATAGTCAAAAAAGAAATGAATTTAAGTACTTGTATGGGACTGGTATTGTTAGCAAATGAACGACTTATGAGACACAGGGAACATTCCAGCAGCATCTGCAAAACAGAAGTATTTATCTTCCAGTTGATTCGATATTGATTTTAACCTTTTCCTTCTGACTATCTTTGGTGATTGTTGCTCACAAGAACTTTGTATAACCAACGGCATTTTCATATAAAAGTTGACGTTATTTTTTCAAACATTTTACAGATCAGGGTCCTTTTGAATTTAAAGATTTATAGTTAAACTTGGTAAACAATAACTATTGTTATTATACTTCATGTCAAAATGCCAGTTTTTGATTGGCTTATACGAGAGTGTTAATTTACTTTATTACCCTTCATAGAGACGCTTGATCAAGTGTGTGCTTTATTAAATACGACTCCATCCTATGACAAATACTCTATTACCCTTCACGGAGATGCTTGATCAAGTTTGCGCTTTATCAAATACGACTCTATCCTATGGCAAATACTTTTTTACCCTTCACGGAGACGCTTGATCAAGTGTGCGCTTTATTACATACGGATGGTTGTTATGTACAAGACGTCATAGTTTATTACTTTCAATTTGAAATTTAATCATAAAATTTAGTCATAACAGAAGATTCAGTATAATAATTTAAATAACACATATCTGAGAGGGCGATAGAGCAGATTTTTACCCCTCGAAAAGACATTGTCAACCTTGGCTTCGCCTCAGTTGACAATGTTTTCTTGGGATAACAATCTGCTATATCACCCTCTCAGCTATGTGTTATTTATATAATATCATCTACTTGTTTTATGCACTATCATGTTCTCTTTATCTGATAAATGCCTGCACCAATGTGAATATTCAAGAGAGTTGTATTTTGAATAGTATACATTTTACTCTTAAAGTTTAAGCAGCAACTGTTTTTACATGTTTATCTGTTGCTCATGTCTAATGGAAACTAAGAAATTCAGTAACATTCGTTAATAGAGGAGGAAGGAAACAATTGAACACGACACGCAGAGTTGTCTTATATTATCGATCGATCGCAGATATATTCGAAAAGTGTTGATGAATATTATAATTAAAATTCATAAGTGGCAAATTCCTACATGCACAATTCAATGCAGCACAGGTTTTGATTATACTATCTGGCTCAGAAAATGAACATGAAAACACAAATATACAACAAGCACAATAAAATGCAGCACATATTTTGACAAAGGAGGTAACACTTAATTGAAATTTCGTTTACAGATTATAAACCCAATGAATCAAAATAAATAAATAAATGAATACTTTATTCTCATTAAACAAATGGAAAATAACACAAATACCAAACTCCAAGTAATATTCACAACGGAAAGTCCCTTATCAAATGGGGGAAAAAGATCAAACACATCGAGTGAATGGTGAACAACTGTCACACAGAACAGTTACAACGACAAAACATAATTACGTTCAGGTTTTGCCAAAACTGACTCAACCTTGCATTGATCATGCTGTGTACATTCTGTTTTATTATTAATATTTGTTGATTATTCCTTAGTTTTTATTTCATGAATAATATTATTCGTATCACATATTTAAACTATTAATAATATCGAATTGTCCAAATTCATTTTGAAAGATTACTTAATTTGGGGTTGTTTTGTTTTGGCTGGTGGTTAATTTGGTAGTTAATTAATTTTAACTTTTTGCGCATAATGTTTTTGACAATAGCCTTACCAATCATCTATTTTAATTAAGATTAATTCGTATTGAATATAACAAACACAGCTGATTTTGTACCATTTTAGCTTTGAATACCATATTTTGTCAAATGCCCGTTCGAGGTACATTTACGTGTTCGCTTATTTAAGGGTTTAACGAACATTTATTGCGAATAATAAATAATGCGTTACATGACGGATGCTTTGTAAACATGTTTTCTGATTTATAAGCAAATGAAAGAAAAACTGATTAGTACAAAGTAAGTTCAAAATTGTCTTTCAAATATTGGAATAAATTCTAAAACGATCCAATTATTTTGTAAATGATATTATATTTCGGAGAATTCGGAAACTTGCACGTATGACACGGATGCAGGTAGTACAAGTTTGCGTGTTAAATGACACTACATTTTTTTTGTACTTACTTGTTATTTATTCATAATGTGAAGAGATTATATGAAATAAATTGTAGTTGAACAACGGATGAAGGGATTTAAGTTGTATATAACGAATACCTCAACTATTCCGCCTACTGGTTATCTCTGTTACGAAGATCTGGGTCCTGATCCTCCAAATATTAGGCAAAATATTTCCTGCAATCAACTTGGACGATATGTCATTTATTATGATGATGTGCCAGAACAGGGTAAATCAGGAAGTGTTATTGAATTATGCTATGTCTCCATTAATGGTAAGTTGTGTGTTACGGTGTAAAGACATTTTTCCAAAGATAATTATATAGTAGACATTATTTCTATGGCAAACAAACAGTTTAACGTAAAATGATTTTTTTAAGTCCAATTAAGATTTAATTTTTTTATTTCAATCGGATTAAAATACAGATCTAGCTTACAAGGATATGAAAATGCTCAATTCTACTTTCAGTAAAACGGCCTTTTGAGATCATCAGTATCGTCACTGATGAGTCTTATGTAGACGAAACGCGCGTCTGGCGAACTAAATTGAAATCCTGGTACCTTTGATAACTATTATTGTTGAAACGATTCAAACTTTCAGAAGTTTGAAGGCAGACATAAATTTTCATTGAGTGATATTTTTGTTGATGATCAAAACAGAAAGTAGACAGTATAATTGTTCTTGTACGCAACCAATGGTCACATTGTTCAACGTCAAAAGTTTCAGATAAATAAAATATTCTAAGAATCTTACTCCCAAAGGTCTGTACTTTGCAACTACGGTTAGGCCAATGTGAGTTACTGTAATTTCTAAATTCTTAAAACTACATGCACTGCTTTCACCATTTGCAATCATTTTAATAACTTGTTAGACCATTTTTTTAAATAATTAATATGGTATCAGTGCATAGCGTTTTTGATAACAGACACTTTCAAATATGCTTGTATTATTTATGTTTAATCACTCAATATGTTTTAAGTGTTTTTCCCATACTTCTCAGGTTGTCCGAAAAATCTTTGGGGAATAAATTGCACTAATTCCTGTACAAAACGATGTGTAGACCAACATTGCTATCCTGGAAATGGTTCGTGCGTATGGGGATGTAACACTAAACACTGTTTGGGTGATATTTGCAATAAACACACTGCAGTTTGTACACACGGTTGTAAAAAAAACGAACTGGAAAATATTGCAACGAGTGTAAGTATTTTTACGCATACGTTTTAACATAACATGACAATTTGTTTTGCATGCATTGAATTGATTCTAACTCTTACTTTCAAAGTCGATGGACAGATAGATCACTCAGAGCACGTTCAGTAGTGAATCATGCTACATTTTATTGAAAATAAATTTTATTTTGAAATACCTTTAATTTGTTTCCTGATAGTTACATTACAGATTTTATAATGTAATGTAGGAA
This sequence comes from Mytilus edulis, assembly GCA_019925275.1. Taxonomy (NCBI): domain Eukaryota; kingdom Metazoa; phylum Mollusca; class Bivalvia; order Mytilida; family Mytilidae; genus Mytilus; species Mytilus edulis. Next base: position 87,737,354 of record CM034349.1, on the reverse strand, counting down.
CATGTATTTTGATAAATTTGTATTGATGCTAATTAAACAGCAGTGCTGTTTCTTTTCCAGCATTAAAGTTTGATATTCAGAATTGTAAGAAACAATTTAGCAGAACTAGCCCTTCACAGTTCTTTTACATTGCACATCTGATGTTTTTGCACGGAAACAATGACACAGGACATATATTTGATACTTATACCGCTTGGTTATTTCTCCTTATCAACATGCTACTTCTCTTTTATAGATAACATTGCAACTGATGCTTTAGTCTCACAAATTTCAAGTGTTACCAAAACGGCCCATCTTACAAATGATGGAAATAACACATCGTGTTTCAAAACACAAGGAACTAACATACGGATTCAGGTTGACATGAACGAAATCAGAATTGTAACAGAAATTCATCTTACTGGCAAAGGTATGTTTAAGTGCCAATGTTTTTTTTCCTTGAAAGGTAAGTAAATTCAACTATTAAAATCAAATAGCAATTAACATCTATAAAATTATTATTGGTTGAAATAAATGAGTTATCTAAAGTTTTATAACAATACAAGATATAAATATATCTTCTTAGTTCACGGTGCATAACAGATTAACATGGTTTTGAAGTTTGCCTTGTGTTTTTAAGGAAAATTATCGACATTTGATATAATATAAGTTGATATACATTGTAACTATTGAAAGCTCCAACAATTTGAACATAAGAATTCTGGCGTAACAAAAAAATCAGAAAAAACCCTTTGATTACTTGTTTTATTAATATGTGATATGCATTCATTTACTTATTTCAATGTGTAATGTAGTCGTGACTTGAGAAATGCCTTAACCGAGGGAAAAGGCAAAAGATACATGAGAACAAACAAATCTGCATTGATCTTTGTGCGTATTTTATTTTACTTATCCTTCCAGAGCAACTGAGATCACCCCTAGTTTTTTGTGGGGTTCGTGTTGCTTATTCTTTACTTTTCTATGTTGTGTCATGTGTTCTATTGTTTGTCTATTTGTCTTTTTTTCATTTTTAGCCAGGCGTTGTCAGTTTACTTTCGATTTATGAGTTTGACTGTCCCTCTGGTATCTTTAGTCCCTTTTTTTTTAATTTTAAAATGATTATATCATTAAAACTATTAGTTTAAGACAAATGGGACTATCAGTTATTCTTGAAGAATAATATGAACTACTTCAAAGCATGAACTTTACCCTTAACCATTAGTTTTCACTTAACTCAAACGCTTTAATAAAATTGAAGAATTTAAAAAGTTGCTCTGTGTTACATATTTTATTTGTTTTTCGTTTATTTTTTTTAACTTAAATTAGGTCGTTAGTTTCGGGCATTTTATAGCTGATTGTGTGGTACGGGCTTTGCTCATTGTTAAAGACCAGACGGTGAAATCCAGTTGTTAATTTCTGTGTCGTTTAGTCCCTCATGAAAATTTCTCTCATTGGCAATCGTACCACATCTTCTTTTTATTTAAGGAATGCCTGTAATACTTTTTCTGCTATGAAGAAATAACATAAAAAATGTTGTGCACACTGCATAACGTGCGTAGCGTGTTATTTAACAGTGTGCACCACATTTTTTATGTTATATCGAATAGACTGACAAAATATATAGTTTATATTTCTTATAATTTAATTCTAAATTCCATTTTAAACCGGAGTAAATCATGAAAAAAAGGTTGATGACGTCTTGGTCACCTGACAATATTGTGTCTATGATATGATAAACAAAACGACGTGAGCCAATCAGAAGACGCGTTACATCCAAAATTAAATTATTCTTAAATGATTAAACAAACCAAGTGAATCATAGAGTTATTTCAAAGGCATACATGTTCCATATAACGTACAAATATTTCTTAAAGTGGTCTAGATCCCAACTCCAAACCATATTTAGTCCTATTTGTCATGTCAAATGATTTGAATAATTTACAGAGTTAGTAAATAAAGGCAACAGTAGTATACCGCTGTTCAAAACTCATAAATCCATGGACAAAAAACAAAATCGGGGTAACAAACTAAAACCGAGGGAAACGCTTTAAATATAAGAGGAGAACATCGACACAACACTAAAATGTAATGCACACAGAAACGGACCAAGCATCAGACAAAATCCCACGAGAATAACAACATAACATCAAAACCAAATACATGACTTTGGGATAGACAAGTACCGTGACACGTTTTTATCGCAATGTGAAATTACACTAAATATTAGGAGAAAACAAACGACGCAACGTTTAAATGTAACACACACAGAAACGAACAATAATATAACAATGGCCATATTCCTGACTTGGTACAGGACATTTTTTAAAGGAAAAAACGGTGGGTTGAACCTGGTTTTGTGGCATGCCAAACCTCGCACTTTAATGGCAATGTTAAATATAACATTGAAATGACAACATAATATTACAGGACTACAATACAAATAAATAGGAGAACGTATTAGATAAAGAAACACATGATTAATGGATAACAAAAAGCATCAGGTTTAAAATTCAATACGCCAAAAACGCATGGGTCATATTTATTCCCTATAATTTGATTACTTTTAAATATTTTGTAAGTCGGCAAGATCCTCGACCCCTAATCATACATTTTCTGGTTTGACATTAATAGGTAGATTTAATGAAGTACCAAGAGATCATTCCAATCTTCTATCATAAGAGACTGTTTTGTTTTCCTTGTAAATATTAAGGTTCCAAACTTAAAGATGAATTGATTGAATCAAAGAGAAAGTCTTGATGGGTTTATTCTTATTTTAAAAGACTTCTTAACAGCATCCTGTTGCAATCGTGTCGTGTTTGAACAATAAATTACTACACACAAAAAATTAGTTTGAGATATCTAATGGTTTATTGGTTAGTAAAAACAATACTTGTGAATCTCAATTATCTAGTATACAAAAAACCTAATAATATCAATCTTGTCCATGTTTAAATCATCATTTATGATGAATATCATATTTTCTTGAGTAGCATTGATAAAATCGGATGGAAATTTTGAGATTGTAACCCGGATTTAAAAAAAAAAATTGTTATGAGTTTCGAACAGCGGTATACTACTGTTGACTTTATTATGTTTTCAGTAAACAGTACGAACAGCAACCTTGAATATAAATTTTACGCCTCAAATTCAAGTAATGAGCTAGAAAAAGGAACTATTCTGTATCGAGAAGGAAGTTTACCAAACAATATCAACCGTTATTCCACTTTCAGATACTTGACATTTATGTCATCTTTCAAGACTGCGTCAGTGGAACTGGAAATTTGTGAAATAGGAATCGTTGGTGAGTATTTAACTCGAAACGACTTATATAAAACCTTAAATGATTAAAATGAATTAAGTTACATATCGTTCGTTAAATATTTGCCAAAAAGATGCTCACATATAAAAGTTAGTATCTACTATATATATATATATATATATATAGCTAGCACTAGAAATCTGGATTTGTTTCACAAGTTCTGTTTTAATCGATAACGAGCCATAATAATTGAAGATGATAACAAATCTATGCTAGAGGTTTATAACATGTAAAAGCTTCAGTAATACATGTACGTCGTAATCGGGGAAATAAGACAGGGATAGTGACTACGATTGAACAATGTCACTTTTGCCAGACACTGGTAACACTTCATGAAATTTCATTTCTTAGACTTTAGAAATATGATACTTTCTTACATTTTTTTTTTTTAATTTTGTCATATTTTCTTCGTTTACCGTTATTGTAATACAATGACGTATATCTTCATTGCATTGCTGACTGTCATACGGTATATGTGTATCGAAAATTGAAAAGAGCACACACCGAAAAAGTATGCTGTTATTCAAATAGTCTAAGACTTTTCAAATCAAAATACAGTGAGCAGTAGCTTTGTCTTAACGATGCTACCGTTTATCTAATAAATAGGATTTTGAATAACAACAAAAAACTTTATTTTTTTAGTAGTTTTACCTACACTTCATTTTAATGTTGAAGTAGATTATAATTTTTTTTCTTACATTTGTCATCATCTACAAGTTGTGTCTTATTATATTAACTTTAAGGACAAACTTCGATAACATCTCAAAACTATTAAAATAATTGTGTCAGAAAAAGTATTGTATATCGGGTTATTTGATTTAAAGGTTGTCCTTCTTCAAATTATGGTAAACTTTGTAAAAAGAATTGTCCCGAAAACTGTCATGGACCGTGTGACCTGGAAACCGGACGATGCATATCTGGATGTTCAAATGGATGGATTGGAGAAAAATGTGAAGAGGGTATTGAATATCAAATATATTACTTATTTTAAACATAGTTTGCTATCATTTGAGAAATTAAGAATTAACATTGTAGAGTTGTTAAGGGTACCTTAAGTAAGTAAAACCAATGTTAAAAGAAGAGAGATAGTCTTTTATTAGATCTTAGATAGAAGAACAATGATATTGTGATCGATATATTAACCATATTTTTAACATGTTTATTGACAAAAGTAAAAACCATTTTGTTTCTACATGTATTTCACTCAAACGATGTCACTATATACTATGTATTTTCATTTCGAGTTGAAATATTTCGGTTCCATAGATCACTCAAGGAAATGGTACATAAGAAGACACCATTGATATGTATATACATCAGAAAATAGCCAGTCAACACTGAGGTTCGAACCCACTCGTGCGGGTGCACGCGACTCCAATCTTAATTGACTAGTATTGTCAGTTTTCCTATCGTAGATCGATGGTTTTTTCCGGGCACTCCAGCTTCCTCCACCAATAAAAAAATGGCCGCCACGAAATAACCTAAATGCGGTGCTTAAATGTGGCGTTCAAACACCAAAAATCAACGGAAAATAAATAAAACAGATGACTAATAAAGTCAACAGTAGTATACCGCTGTTCGAAATTCATAAATCGATAGAGAAAAAACAAATCCAGGTTACAAACTCTTAGGTTAACGTATCAAATAGGAAAAAACTACGACACAACAGAAACACAACACCAAAATGTAACACACACAGAAACGGACTATAATGTAACAATGGCCATTTGCCTGACTTGGTACAGGACACTAAAATATTCTAATTTGACTGATACCTTGATTTTACAGCGTGCACTTCTGGTTTTTATGGAAAGGAGTGTTTTCTCAATTGTTCAATAAACTGTTTAACGCCACCATGTGATCATACGACTGGAAAATGCACTGGTGGGTGCACTATAGGATGGAAGGGATTCAATTGTACACAAGGTGGGAAGAATTCTTCTGTATAATTTTGTATAAGTTATAGAACTATACTTCTAGATATTTAGAATATCAAATGGTAATTTTTATACATTTACTGTTTGTAAAAGTATAGATTATTCGAAGGACTAATGATTGTCTCATCCAAGGCATAGATTACCTTGGCTGCATTTGTCATTTTTTTTGGACATTTTGGGTCCTCAATGCTCTTCAACTTTGTACCTGTTTTTGCTTTCTAAATATTTTAATATGAGCGTCACTGATGAGTCTTATGTAGACGAAACGCGCGTCTGGCGTATTAAATTATAAACCTTGTACCTTTGATAACTAATAATACAAATTAAACAAACACATTTTTATTTTATAGAAGATATGTTAATGTGATGAAATAAATGACAGAACAATAAGAGTAATCTGATTTTAACCTTTGAGTATGTACAAGTTTTTTTTTTAAATAAACGAAATGTGTGTAGTATCATAAGATAAGTAATAGGGATCAGAAGAGGGTCTTTCCGTTTTGAATTTTCCAGGGAGTTCAGTATTTTTTGTGATTTTACTTTTTTTATGAAACACAGCAAGAACTTACTAATCATAATTGTTTAATCTCAGAACATGTTTCAGTGGGATCTGATAAGCAAGAAGATACTAACGGAGCAACGATAGGTGGAATCATTGCTGCTATCATTGGGGTTATTTTAATAATCTTAGCAGTATTTATTATTTACAAGTAAGTTCATTATTCATAGAAAGTATCATCTTGAAAATAGAATTGCTATGAATGCTAATTTTCAAATTTATTCAATCGTGTAGTGGAATGAATTATTGGTGGATTCTTATAAATTCTATATAACTTTTGGACTATTTAAATCTCGGTCTATTTCTAAAATTAATTCTTACATACTTTGATGTTTTAATCCTGCATGCTAACATTGCGCATGTGAAATTTTCAAATTGTTTGTATATACATTGACCGACAAATTTATGTGACGTAAAGAAATTTCTGACGTCAGAAACGCGAATCAATGAATGTGTTTGTAGATGTTTTTTTGTGTTCTGTTAAATTGTTCCTACTGAACTTGTTACACGATGATGACTGCTGTTCCCATATTTTGACTATTTTATTTATTATGTCTGTTTAGTTCAGGCATCATTGTATATATAACGGAATTTGGTGAGACTGTCATCAAAGTTAGAGGTTTCGCGCTATAAAACCAGCTTCAATTCATTTAAGTCGAATAATTTGTCAGAACATCAAAACAAAAGCGAAATAAAGTTGTATTAGATGAAACAAACATATTATTATGATTGGTTCTTGTAATGGACATTTTTTCCTATATTACTTTTATATTTATATTGAGTTTGAGTATGTAATATCGGCAGCCTAGTTGCTCTGTGCTACGGTAATGGCATCACAGTATGGACTGTCTTTTATGTCATGCCATTATCGTGGTTTTTATAAAATTTGCAATAATAATAAGTTTTAGGACATCATTTGACAATAAGGAATGTATCTCCTTGATGTATATCTCTGATTGTTTGTCCGATTCTAAATATACTTTTGGTTCTGTATCAGCTCGTCAACGTTTGTTATAGGTTTTATACTTGAAACATGGAGTATTGTTATGTGTTAACTAGTATGTCTGTTTTATTCACGCATTGTTGTAAATATAATGGAATTTGATGCGACTGTCATACACGTTAGAGGTTTCGCGCTATAAAACCAGGTTCAATGCACCATTTTCTACATTTGAAAATGTCTGTACCAAGTCAAGAATATGACAGTTGTTGTCCATGCGTTTGATGTGTTTCATCATTTGTATTTGCCATTTGATTAGTGACTTTCCGTTTTGTAGTTCCTCGGAGTTCAGTATTTTTGTGATTTAACTTTTTACATTATTTGGCGAAATTTATTTGAGGTGCTATAATATTTATTTGACACCATGGTACCTCCAGGTCAGTTAGCAATTAAGTTATTAAGTTACACATATGTATTCACACTTTACGGGCCGAGGCGGTCGAGTCGTCTAAGTGGTCAAACTGCTGAACTCTAGCCTGTCAATACTAAGATTGTGAATACAAATCTTGTACGTGACAGGTGTGATAAGTTTATCAGTTTGTAGTGAAAACCGTTTTTTTTCTTCGGCTTTACTGTGTTTGCTTTGTCTTTTTATATTGAAATATTGACCTACAGTGATTATTATCAACAGCTTACCAACAGTTTACCAAAGTTAATTAGCAATCCCTAGATCGTCTTTAAAATGCAATTTGTTTTCCAAATTAATACGGCAAAAAAAGATCTTCTTTCAAACAAGACTGAAAACGAGGTGTTTTATTCAAATCCTATTTAAAATAAGTATTAAGAAACACGATACCAAATATATATTGACGACTGTAAGAACCTATAAGATGACTTCGAAATAGAGTTTTACAAATACTCTGAGATACAGAATTATGATAAAACATTTCACACGTCTATTCGCTTAACAATTGCAACATTAAAATAACTTTCAAAATTGAAACAACAACCACAATATCAAACTTTTTAAGAAAGAATAGTTGTGCTTAACCATGTTATAATGTGTTTTTTTTATATTTTCAGACGCAAATCAAAATCAACGATTGATAAATACTCAGACAAATCAAAATCAAGTCAAAGGACTACCTTTAGTGAGTTTAAGTATCATCTATCTATTACAACGGTACTGGCATGAAAATACGGATGTTTTGTGTTATTAAAATTTCCTGTTACAAAATATTAGAAATTATTATAAATTAAGGTATGTATCTCCCTCTTGCAAAGCTCTGATTCCTTTCACGGATTTGGCTATACTTTTTGGACCTTTTGGATTATAGCTCTTCATCTTTTATATAAGCTTTGGATTTCAAATATTTTGGCAAAGAGCATCACTGAAGAGACATGTATTGTCGAAATGCGCATCTGGTGCAAGAAAATTGGTACCGTTGATTTAATTACTACCACTGGATCGATGCCTCTGCTGGTGGACTATTAGTCCCGGAGGGTATCACCAGCCCAGTAGCCAGTACTTCGGTACTGGCATGAAAATACGGATGTTTTGTGTTATTAAAATTTCCTGTTACAAAATATTAGAAATTATTATAAATTAAGGTATGTATCTTCCTCTTGCAAAGCTCTGATTCCTTTCACGGATTTGGCTATACTTTTTGGACCTTTTGGATTATAGCTCTTCATCTTTTATATAAGCTTTGGATTTCAAATATTTTGGCCAAGATCATCACTGAAGAGACATGTATTGTCAAAATGAGCATCTGGTGCAAGAAAATTGGTACCGTTAATTTTATTACTACCACTGGATCGATGCCTCTGCTGGTGGACTATTAGTCCCCGAGGGTATCACCAGCCCAGTAGCCAGTACTTCGGTACTGGCATGAAAATACGGATGTTTTGTGTTATTAAAATTTGCTGTTACAAAATATTAGAAATTATTATAAATTAAGGTATGTATCTCCCTCTTGCAAATTAAAGCTCTGATTCCTTTCACGGATTTGGCCCATACTTTTTGGACCTTTTGGACTATAGTTCTTCATCTTTTATATAAGCTTTGAATTTCAAATATTTTGGCCAAGATCATCACTGAAGAGACATGTATTGTCGAAATGCGCATCTGGTGCAAGAAAATTGGTACCGTTAATTTTATTACTACCACTGGGTCGATGCCTCTGCTGGTGGACTATTAGTCCCCGAGGGTATCACCAGCCCAGTAGCCAGTACTTCGGTACTGGCATGAAAATACGGATGTTTTGTGTTATTAAATTTGCTGTTAAAAAATATTAGAAATTATTATAAATTAAGGTATGTATCTCCGTCTTGCAAAGCTCTGATTCCTTTCACGGATTTGGCTATACTTTTTGGACCTTTTGGATTATAGCTCTTCATCTTTTATTTAAGCTTTGGATTTCAAATATTTTTGGCCAAGATCATCACTGAAGAGACATGTATTGTCGAAATGCGCATCTGGTGCAAGAAAATTGGTACCGTTAATTTTATTACAAGAAAATTTTCTTATACGCAAACTACAAAGACATATCTTTGATATATCATCTACCCAATCAAAATGTGTGAAATATTCTATATCTGCATTCAATTTATATTCTCTTCCATTCATAAGTTTCGTTTCATAAGTATGTGGTCTGTAATTTGATTTGTTCCTTGTGACCGACTTAATTTTTCCCGAGCAGCTAATTCCTGTCTGACGATACCTTACATTTTGCTTATTTTATCGGAATGGAATTGTTTCGTTACGTTTTGCTCCTTCCGTGTTTTGAAATAGTTTTATACTCGATTTGTAATTCTATAGCCATAGTTCTGTTGTATCCAATTTATTAATCAACTAATGACATATATATAATATACATAGGATATATAAATGAAGTCATATCTTGCTCTTCTTCAAACTAGCAACTACACCCTTGATAAATAAGTGAGTCCGTTTAGCAGTATTGCATGTATAAATACACAGTCACTTCCGGTCACCATAGTATCTTGTCACGATCTCTTAACGTTATAAACACTTACAACAACTATGTGATGGGTACATATGTACCGGTGGACTGGTGCAATGCTTAAAATGTCTCTATCCAATGTGCCTTTAGGCATAGATCACCTTAGCTGAATTTGGCAACACTTTTAGGAATTTTGGTCCTCAATGCTCTTCAACTTCGTACTTTATTTGGCCTTTTAAACTTTTTGGGATTCGAGCGTCACTGATGCGTCTTTAGTAGACGAAACGCGCGTCTGGCGTATATACAAAATTTAGTCCTGGTATCTATGATGAGTTTATTTATATGACTGTTGTTCTCAAAATTTATGTCAATCATCCCAGAAGACTTTCACTTGTTTTTATATTTTCAACGATCATCAAATTATCAGTATCTATAACGAGTGGACGTGTACTTAGCATGAAATTTCTTGTTTAATTTTAAATGAAAAATTGTCAATACAAACGAATAGCTGCCATTACTTTTGTTTAATGTTAACTTTATTTATACGTCCAATAGTATAGCTGTTTACTCAACAACAAGCAGAATTGCAAAAAAAAACTACATCTCAGGAACTCTGTGTCAAGAATTTTAATACTGAATTGATTATGGTTTTTTTCAGCATTTTTATTTTACAATATTTGATATACATGTACTTGGGTGCCGCATGAAAATTTTATCTGAATTATTTTCGTCTATATTTATGAAAATAATCACCAATAATTCCATGTTAGAGGGAAACGTTGCGTACCTACTAATAAATTTTGCTAAATTTGAGTCATAGAAGTGTTAGAATTTTTTTTTTATAGATAAGAAAAGCGAAAGCAGTAATGAACACGAATATGTAAATGCAGCCATTACATCGGATACAAGGGAGGTAACTGTTCACCTTCAAGACACTGATCTAGAGGAAACTGAACTACCATCTGGAAGGAATGATAGCGTGTTACAAATATTACCTACTGATCTTTCTGTCTACAAGATAAACATTCAAAATTTGAAAAATGTTATTAAAGGAAAACGGGTAGACAGAGGTTACAAAGGCGAATACGAGGTTAGACATTCACAATCTGTCTTGTAATTGAAATAAAAAATATTCTTTTTAAATTCACATGTTTTACTTCAAGCAAATGCAATTGTTGCTCAATTGTTGTGCACGGATAATTTACATTGAAGTGCAATTACGCCTGCACTTTATTTATCCTAAATAAGAAGTCCGAGGTTCTGATATCTCTCGCGAAATACTTATCTTACATGCAGGGTTATGTTTTCAATTCAAGGTAGAGTATTATATTTGGATTTATGACAAACAAAATCGTCTGTCTATTCAGTTATACGTGTAAGGCGCGTGTAACTACACGTAGCAAATCAGGAATTGTTTACCCTTACAGAGCACGTACGGGTTTAGATTTAAATTGTATGTTGATTTAACTAACGTTTGCATTGAAATGATTTTTATGCTGTAGTATTTTCCAATTCACTTGTAAATTATCTTGCAATTTCAGCTTTTTCTCAACCCATGAGTACGACGTTCAAGTAGTCTTTTATAAATTGTCTTCCCCATAGCCTTTATAACATTCAAAATTAAAACATTTGTCACTACATGTATAACATATAAAAAAAAGATGTGGTATATTTGCCAATGAGACAACTGTCAACAAGAGACCAAAATGACACAAACATTAACAACTATAGGTCACCGTTCGGCCTTCAACAATGAGCAAAGCCCATACCGCATAGTCAGCTATAAAAGGCCCCGATAAAACAATGTAAAACAATTCAAACGAGAACACTAACGGCCTTAAAATTATTTATATATAAAAAAAATGAAAGAAAAACAAATATGTAACACACTAGTAATATTTAGTTAGCTTTTAATTTACTGATAACAAAATCAATATTTATACCAATAAAAACAATATTAAATGATCTAATTACAGTGTTGAGTAGGTAACCTTTTAGAATAAGTTTATTTAAAGGAGCGACAAGTTTACATGGATGATTTCTAAATTTCTGGGCACGGTTAACAGCATTTCCGTAAAAATGAGGATGTGCTTTCCCGTTTGAAATAAGTTTTCTACAGGTACAACCAAACTTCAAAACCAAATCTGTTATCTATGGAAAAATTTAGTAAAGGTTTTAAGTAATTTATGGTAACGATATCCCTGGTTTAATAATTTACCAGTAGATTGCGTTCGTTAAAATCAAAAACGTCACAACAGACATGGACATAGCAAACGAGCTGTGAAATATAAACACCGTAAGATGCTGCCAAAGGAACATCACCATCTAAAAATGGAAAATTAACAATAGGGAACGAAAAATCGTCTCTTTTGTCGTAAATTTCAGTTCGGAGTTTCCCGTTTAAAACCGAAATATCTAAATCCAGGAAAGTACAGTTATTACCGCATACATTTGATTTATTTAAAGTTAGTTCCTTGGAGTAAATTTCAGCAGTATATTGAGAAAAAATTCTTGATTATTTAACGAAAAAATATCATCAAGATAATGGTAAGTGTTGTTGAATTTATCAATTAAGTGCAATTTCGAAGGGTCTTTACTGAGTTTAGTCATAAACTGTGATTCGTAACAGTACAAAACAAGTCTACTATTAAAGGAGCACAATTAGTGCCAATGGGAATACCTACAACCTGTCGATAAACTTTGTTGCCGAAACGTACATAAATATTATCAAGGAGAAAATTAACAGCTTCAATCATCTCATCACACCTCCAGTAAGTAATATCTAGCTTATATTTACCTTTCTCATTAGAGAAGAAGGCTTTAAATGAGTTGCAGCAAATATCTTTGCATTCAGCTTTACCAAACGATTATTTGATTAAATAGGAAAACTTTTGTTTAATAAGGTAATGTGGAAATGTAGCGTAAAGAGTAGAAAATTAAAAAAAATGTCAACAGAATCAAAAGGACCATCAAAAGCACGTAATTTATCTAAAACATCAAAAGTTTTTTTTTACGTTCCAAAAATGGTTTATTCCACTATGTTCATATATTTTATTACAATAGTTTATGGTAAGCTCTTTGATAGTAGTTAATGAACTAGTTAAGAGCACTGAACATGTTTTTATTTTTTTTAGATTTTACCTAAAGGTCTTGTCCACCCACACGTTGAAGGCTCAAAAGAAGAAAATAAAGTCAAAAACCGTTTCCTAACAACATGGCCATGTATGTTGGAATAAATAAAAAAAAAGATCTGGCAATTTTGAAATTAACACTTCACGAAATATTCAAACATTCTGTCTGTAGTCAGATAATATTTAATCTAATTTATATACTTTGAAACAGGTCTCTAAAACAATGTACGGCGGTTAAATCTTGAAAATCTTTAATTTTAAATATCATGTTTTGCCGTGTTCATTTTAGCCCAACTTCAATCTGTTATGTCTTGCAATATTCACAAATGTTATTTCACAATTTATTTTACAAAAATAAGAAACTCCAAACCACTGTGAATGCGGAAGTTCATAACAAATCATTTAATCGTTATTGGCACAAATGAAATTGATACAAAATTATCAAGTTACGTTACCAGTTTAATATGTTATATACTTTTTTAAACTATGCAAGATCTGTTTTAAATATTTTCATTTCTTTCTTTTAGATGATCATTCACGTATTATACTGAAAGGAAACAAAAAGACGGATTATATTAATGCTAGTTACATTGATGTAGGTTATGAAATTATAATATTTTAAATTTAAAGTGGGAATTGAGTTATGCCTTATACTTACATCATATATAAATATATAAAATGAAGATATGGTATTTTTTAAACTTAATTAAGAAAACATAGATTTGACACAAAAGCATTTACTTTATTCTTTTTTATTCCTTTTTTTAAATTCTGATTGGGTTGAGCTTAATAAAATGTTTATGATTTTAAAAGCATTGTGTCTTTGAAGAGTTGTTTATTGTATTTTATTATTTTGTCATTTAAACAGGCTATTATTTGAATTATTTTTAATTATGGAATTTGCATAATTTCTTGTGTTTAAAATTTTTTAATAAATTCCATGTTTATTTGGCATCATAGTCTTTTGGGCGGTTAATAACACTTTCCATACAATGTATTTTGGTTAGATAGTGTTGTGCGCGGCACAGTACATTCTATTGAAAATAAACTATTTTCTTTGTAATAGAAAGTGTTGTGAGCAACACAGAACATTATAATACAGAATAAACATGGAATTTATTAAAAATTTCAATATCACGAAATTAAGCAAATTCCATAATTAAAAATCATTTCAAGATCAAATGATAGCCTGTTTTTAAATCTTTTTGTAAAAATTATCACAAAATTATCTGTCATACACGTATGTTTTTATTCATAATGTGAATTTTTTTGAAATATTAATATCTTTATAATATATTACCATGGATATTTTTAAAGCTATTTAAATACTAAGAAGCATGATAATTTCAGAACTATGACAAAGAAAAGGCTTACATAGCAGCCCAAGGTAGGTAAATGCTAAATCTAAAAAAAAAGTTATAATTTATTTGAAACTGGCATGCTACTCAAAAATTTAAACGTAATATTACTAAAATGAAAAGGACGCATGTTTATGAATTGTCCGTATGATTTATAGGGTTGACTTATTAGACGTTAAGATATGTTAAGCCTCGGTCACACCTTACCGGATAGCACGAACGGACGCCTAACGGATGAAAAAAAAAGTTGTCCGTTGACAAAATTGTTATCCGTTGTTGTACTGACCGAATAAAACGGACGTGTAACGGATGCATAACGGACACACACCGGATATGCAACGTACGAGAAACGGACACGTACCGGACAGAACGGATGTCGAACGTACATCCAACGGACGAGTACCGCATAAAACGGACACCTAACGGAAGCGTACCTGATCAAATGGATGAACAAGACATACGAAAAAACCACGAAAAATACGAAAAAGGCGACAATAATAATACATGTAAATCGCATATATATTCAAAATGTTTCTGTGTAACGGGTTTTGGTTTATTCTTCAAAATTCCGCCACGGGCAGTGTCTGGCCTGAATAAGAACTGCTTGATTGTGAAGACGTGCCTATACTCTAAGATCGATTATGAATAATAAGAATTCATGAACCTTAAAAAATCTGACATACCAATAATTGGCATTTCTGACGCGAAATTTTCAATTGGCATTTATCCGTTTCAGATCCGTTCATCATCCGTTTTATCCGTTATACGTCCGGTAGAAGTCCGTTTCTCATCCGTTCAACATCCGTTCAACATTCGTTTTATCCGTTAAACGTCCGGTAGAAGTCCGTTGGTGAATTTATCTTCCAGACCTCCAACGGATGTATAACGGACACGTAACGGATACAAAACGGAAACGAAACGGACGAGTACCGTACAAAACGGACGCCTAACGGACGTTCAACGGACATTTTATCCGTTGGACGTCCGTTCAAAGTTTTGAACATGCTCAAAATTTTCCACCGGACAGAACGGACGCCGACGGATATAACGTACGCTTAACGGACATGCAACGGATATGGACGGACGTCTAACGGATAAGAACGGACGTCTTACGGACATGAACGATTTGAAAAAAAAAGTTATCCGTTAGGCGTCCGTTCGAGCTATCCGGTAAGGTGTGACCGAGGCTTTAAAGTTATACTTTTTTTAAATAATTGCATCTGATAGTTTGATGGCTTTACACAAGGCTTTTTGTATTGCTTGGACCATAAGCTTTGTTTAATGATTTTGATGACCTCAAGATGTCTTGTTTTCATTACTATGTATTGATTGGTTGCTGTCTTATACATCGTGTATTAATTGTAGAAATACTTTAAATTACTTGCAAAAACCAAAATTCTTGTTTCAAATATTTTATATTGTTTTTGAATAGTAATGATGATTTAATTTTCATCAAAATGTAGTTTAAAAATATATGAATATGTAATACACAAAGATACGAAAGAATTTTTAGAGGACAGAAAATATTTTTCGAGATTTCTCATATGCTCCACACGGCAAAGAGTTCCTATCCCGATTATAGTTCAGACCTTATGTCATACATGTATGATCAACGGGATCGAAGTGTAAATTTGGTATGTCTCTCTAAGTTACAACAGTTATGTTACAAGAATTGAAATTGTGCAAACCTTTTTATCCTAATCAGAAAATAAAAAAATGGACCAGAAAAGTTTCAGGTTTAAAATTCCAACTCAACTTTTATACCAATTTGATGATGGTATTTGGCAAAAATGTATTAATACCAATAGTTTTTTTTTATTTCTGTATTTCTTTTTCTGATTCAAGGTCCCAAGAAAAATACCGTTCGAGATTTTTGGCATATGATATGGCAGGAAAATGTTGGCAAAATTGTAATGGTTACACAGCTGAAAGAGGGAAACAGGGTATCTAATTGCATTATCACATTGAATATAATAATCAGTCAAATATTATATATATATTATATAACAATTATTAAGCATTTGCATAACCACCAAATCAAGAATTCGGCCTAAGAGGTGAAAACAATATTGTTAAAAAAACCCGATGTGATTTGATTGTCAATTCGACAACATTCAATAAGAATCGAATGGTAAAGATGATTCTAATACTAGATGCTGGATGTGGTATGTGTTGTAAAATTCTGGCCCACCATACATTGTCTTCGGGACATATTGCCATGGTTATATCGTGGCTCTATGCCTATCTTTAAAGATTTTGAAAATTGATATGGAAGGTTGTGGGAGGTCTCTACACCATGCTTGTGATATTTTAGATTTAAGACAAAAACTAATTGGGAAAAAAGGTAAACTGTGTTCAAGCAGGAAGACATTAAAACATGTAACCTTCCGCTTTGGTATATAGTTATAGTACGAGCAGAGCTAATATAAATATGTATATTACATAAACATATTTTCGTCCATATATGCATGTAATATTTGCCACTGGAAGTCAATTTACCATCCTCATCTAAGGATTATAAAAATCCGTGATTGTTCCGATTTAAAATGCCTCGTGATATACAGAGTTAGGACATAGGTTTAATGGCGGATGATATGAATGTAGATATAAGAAGATGTGGTATGAGTGCTAATGAGACAACTCTCCATCCAATTCACAATTTATAAAAGTGAACCATTATAGTCAAAATACGGTCTTCAACACGGAACACCGAACAGCAAGCTTTAAGGGCCCCAAAATTGACAAAAACATTCAAACGGAAAAAAACAACGGTCTAATCAAAATAAAAAACGAGAAACACTTCTGAACCACGTCTACAAACGATGTAACATATTGACAATTTTTCTTTTTAATTTGTTTCCTAAAAGATAACGCAAAAAAACACTTCGAAGTTGTACTGGATATAGAACAAAAGAATTATCATAATTACTGTTTTGAAGACATTGCTAGACATTAAACACGCCCTGCTTTTTATTTAAAATTTTGCAACAGATAAAGATATGAGAAAAAAAGAAATTTAGAACGTTACTTTAAACATAAGAAGATGTGGTATGATTACCAATCATGACACAGATCTCCAAAATGGAATAATTGAAATAGAAAATAACAACTATAGGTCTTCAACAATGAACAAAACACATTCTGCATAGCCAGCAATTATAACAAGCCCCGAATGACAAATATAACACAATTTAGAAGAGAAAACACAGTCTGTTTAATGTACAAAATAATGAACGAAAACCAAATATTATATACAGCAACAAACGACAATTAATGAATTACAGGAAGCTGAATGTGGATATGCAAATACAGAATGAGACGGGGTTAAACATATTAGAGTGTGTTTTATCCTCCCCTTGGAAGGAGTAACTCAACAGATCGATACAATGCAGAAAATAGTAACAAAAACAGAGTGAACGTGGCAGGCTACTTATACATGTTTGAATTACTAAAAGATTTTTCAGGATCGATGTTTGAAATCATTTTTTCTTCCGAGTAGTTATTCAATGTTAGTATATCAAATGTTAATGAATTTTCTTCAGGAAAAATGTGTACAATACTGGCCTGATGCAGTTAATGATCCAAAGGAAGTACACAATTATCGACTTACAATGACAAAAGAAAAAGAAAATACTCTATATGTATACAGACTGATAACTATATCCAACAATAAAGATACGGTAATAATTAAAAATTTAGATAAATAAAATAGTTGAGAAGTTAAAGAAAAAACGATATTCAGAGTACATTAATGTAAAAATAATATATCAATATAGGGATTAACGGGAATTGATTCAAAGCATATTAAATGCAGTTAAATGAAATTGAGAATGGAAATTGGTGAATGTGTCAAAGAGACAACACCCGAACAAAGAGCAAAAACAAGTGAAGGTAACCAATGGGTCTTCAACACAGCGAAAAAATACCGCTCCTAAAAACGATGTGTATCCATGTTTTGTGTCTATGACTATCATCAAAGTAGATGATATTATATTGATTCAAAAAAGCATGAACAGCTTCACAAGATCCATGAATACGTTGACATGGTCAAAATCATCCTGCGACTTTTATAAAATGTATAGGTTATTTTATTTCAAATACTCATGTATTGCGTTTTAATGAAGTCTTAATTAAATCTAGAAAATGAAAAGTTATCCGCAAAGTAAGATTTGCATATCAGTCCATTAACAAAATTCATCAGTCGATATCTTATAATATTTGTTACATTGTAACAATCGCTGGCGTGTTTTTTTTTAAACATCAATAAACAGAGATAATGTGTAAGTTTGCTTCATCAGCCAAAAAAATCTGGGACATAGTCAACATAGTCGAATTTATCAGTCGACTCTGTACATTTACATTGTCATTAAATGACGATATGTACCATTTTCTTGGCGTTTGTTATTCAATGAAAATTTTAAAAGCTTTTAAAAGTAAGTAGAATCATTCAAAAGCATAAATGATAAGCAAGTGAAGATCTATAAAATGTAAAACGTTTACATTGTTGAAATCAAATGATTTATTTTCGAAGTTCTTGAGCTTCAATGTCAATGTTCACCTATATTGCGTTTTCAGGGGTAATTGATAGGTGTTAGAGCGAAACTATAACCATTTTAAATTATCATTAATATAAAATCTACTAATAAGTCAAAGTCGTCAAAGTACAAAGTACAAAATGTAGTCAGTAAATAATTGATAACAAATATATAATTGATGAAGAAAAAAAGATTTCGGATAAGACAGTTTCAATTCAAAAAAATTTTTCAGGTTCCATGGTCTCGAGCACTTAATACTTAAAAAAATATTTTATTTAGTGTGTACCTGATGCGCAACACATATTATTCCTTGACTGTTGTTCATGTTCATGTTTATGCTCCTTTCTCATCCTCTTTATTGAAGCACCCCCCCCCCCCCCCTCAAACCAAACCAAACCCGTTTTATTTTTAGTTGTTTGTATGTTGTTGCTGTTCATGGTGTATTTTTTTCATAGACGTTAGGTAAACATTTCTGCATTTTTGTATTTTTGATTTATTTCTATTACTAACCTCTATTTAGAGCCAAACAGAAAGAACCATTCACCATTTTCATTTCACTCAATGGCCAGACCACGGTGTTCCTGACAGCATCCAATTGGTACATTTTTACAGGAAAGTCAAACTCGAAGATTGTGATCAGCTTGGACCTATGGTTGTACACTGCAGGTATGAATGAAATATTAGATAAACATGGTTTGATTTGTACGATTCCGGTCTTTTTGCATTATACATGTTATAATGCCATACTGAAACATTAAATACTTAAAAAACAAAAAGGCTCTAGACTTAGTATATAGTATTAATTTTAGTATTGTATTTTAGTCTTATTTGTCAAGACGAGTTCTATTTCTTACAAAAGTTGGATATTTTTACATTTGAAACATGAAATAATAATAATTTCTTTGATTTGAATGTAAAAGAAGCAAAGTGCAACACATATTTTGCAAGCACTTAATATGTCATATTGATCTTGCCATTCGATACATAATTTTTAGCGCTGGTGTAGGAAGAACAGGGACATTTATTGCAATAGATGCATTGTATGAGCATGGAAAGAAAGTCAACTACGTTAATGTTATGGAATATGTTCAGATGATGAGAAAAGATCGAATGAACATGATTCAAACACCGGTAGGTAACTTTTAGTATTGATAACTATTTTGAGTGCATATTTGTGAATCAAGAAAAAAAAAATCTGTAACGAGCCAAAGAAAATTCTTTTTAAGAGGAAAGCAACGTTGAAATGTTGCTGTCTATCAGTCTCAGAGTGTATTTTTAGAAAGGTTACATAGCTTTGATAATGGTGCTCATATACGTCTAAATTGTGTTAAGAAAGAAGACGTTTTTCAGGAACGAACACACGGATTTTTTTTTTTATCTTCAGACAAATTAAATAATACGATGAACAGTGTTCTATTGATATTCGCACATATGGACAGCAACATCATCAATATAGAACTTAGACAAATGTGATGATTGATTGCAACTTTCCAGTTGTCAACTTCACATTTTGCAGCAGTAACATACCCTCTGTTTCATCGTATGGCGTTATCATATCAAGAGAAACGCTACGATCGCGCATGTTCCCGCTATACGATCTCTATCATCAAGGGTGTGCTCCAACAGAGGTAAAATAAAGAGCCGTGGTGTAGTTGTTAGTGCATCGGACTACTTAAACAAAGGTTCCTGGTTCGATCCCCGTTCTGGGGTGAAATTTTCAGGAACTTAGTTTTCGGCTCCCCCTTGTCACCATTTGCGAGTATGGTCTTAAGGAAACAATGATAGTCTGTCAGAAGGGGACGATAAATGGCTGACTTGTGTTAAGAGAGAGCCATATGTCTTGCACATCAAAGACACCTTTGTAGATTTTAAAAAAGAGCAGGCTAATGCCGCTACATGGCAGCAACCTGCAAAGTGGAAAGGGATTAATATAAGTTGCAATAACTTGTTTCTCAATCCACTATTAATAAATATGTTTAAACTAACAGAGTTTTGGCAGAAGAACAACAATAATCGACACGACATAAGATTTTATTTGTTTCTATCACGAATTGATTTAAGAATTGAATGCTTCTTTTTGTAACTTCATTGGGTGTAAAATCGTTGACCTAGGTACATTTGGTTTCCGCGCTTCATTCTAAAAACGTGCGCACGTCAACGCTTTATCAACACTATGAAGTTATAAAAAGAAGATTTCAATACTTGTTATTGAGTTTTCAGCTAGGATCATGCAAACACGATTTTTATCAAGTTTTTATTTCATTTACCTGTGCACTTTATTTATGCCGGCGTCACACATTGGCGTATAGACCGTTGTGCACCAAACGTACAGAGAAAATTGACAAAGTCGGTATACATGTACGTTAGTTGCACGCCAGAGGAACGCTAAGCAATAGTTAAACTCGCATTGCATAAGTTTGAAGTAAGTCGAAATACAAAGGTATAAGCTTGGTGAACGCTACAACTCGAGAAAATTTTTATGCAGCATAAACATTTTATCCATCTCAAACGTGTGTCTCAAGCGCACGTAATACAAACGCTACACGCACGTAATACAAACGCTACAAGCGCGTTGAAAACGCTACAGATAAGTTTGAGACACGTTAAGTGCATGTTGTATACGCTTCAAGATCGTTCGACTTTATCTAAGACGTATGAGGGTGTGTTTGTAATGCCGGCGTCACACATTGGCGTGCACCAAACGTACAGAGAAAATTGACAAAGTCGGTATACGTTAGTTGCACGCCAAAGGAACGCTTAGCAGTCTTTAAAAGCGCGTTTCATAAATTTGAAGTACGTCGAAGTACAAAGATATACTCTTGGTGAACGCTACAACTAGAGGAAATTTTGATGTAGCATAAAAAATTTCACCCAGCTCAAGCGTGTGTCTAGCGTATACCTATACGCTACAAGCGCGATGAAAACGCTGCAGATAAGTTTGAGACACGTTTAGGGCACGTTGTATACGCTTCAAGATCGTTCGACTTTATTTAAGACGTATGCGGGTGTGTTTGTAACAAACACCCCATAATAGAACGTCGAAGATACAACTGAAACGCGTCTAAAATACGTTCAAGAGGTTTTTTTCATACGTAGCGTGTATTCCATCTACCTTAGACACACGCCAGGCATACGCCAACATACGTTACTTGAACGCCCGATATACGGTTGGGTAAGCTTCTTGTACGCCCAATACACGCTTAAAGCTCGTTTTGCACTCGATACAGATATGATTGACAGGTTGATTGCATCCAAAATTACTAGCGTATTGGCAGCGTACGTGATTTTTACCACGCCCGGCGTACGTCGAAGCTATACACTGATGTAAGACAATGGTATTACAAACACCCCATAATTGAACGTCCAAGATACGACCGGGACGCGTCTCAAAAACGTTCAAGAGTTTTTTTCAAACGTAGCGTGCATTCCATCTACGTTAGACACACGCCAGGCATAAGCCAACTTACGTTACTTGAACGCCGTATATACGCTAAGGTATGCTTCTCGTACTCCCAATACATGCTTAAAGATCGTTGTGCACACGATACAGATATGATTGACAGGTTGAATGCATCCAAAATTACTAGCGTATTGTTACCACGCCCGACGTACGTCGAAGCTATACGCTGATGTTTGACGCCGGTATAGGTACCTCGTGTAATCATGAACGATAAATTTTATTGTGTAATGAAGTTGATTGGGAATAACGCCAGATTACCTTCTAGCCAATCAGAATACTGTATCATAATGAAACATACATTTAATGCAATTATTAACACGTACGATATATATCTGTGTCGCAACTCACTAGCGATATATTCTAGCATATGATTCAGACCGTACGCGTACGGTCTAAATACTCGTACACGATAAGTCGTCTAAAGCTTAAATTTAAGTTCGGATTCGTATGGCATTTTATGCATTCATAGCAGGAGACGCTTACCCTGTCAACACAACCGTTCGTCTTGCTTCTTTTGGAGTTAATGCGATTCTCTCAGAATATGTGTGTTGATTTAATTTGTCTTTTGAATCGATTTATGTAATTTGGTAAGCTACTGTTGGCCCAAAAGTATACCTTATTCTACATGTAGTATATCTTTATACTTAAAACGCAAGATAGTGGAGTACTTTGTTAGGGAAAGGCCTACTGCACTATTCAAATTTAATTCAAGCCATTCAGCGTTATGTCTTTTTTTCAACACGTGTTCAACACGTAGGCAGCTGAAGTATATGGATATTCTTTTGTAATAAACGTTGCAAATTGTTATATTTTTTTCTTGATCTTTTTGTTTGTTAAGGTGTACATATTTTGATACACTACTTGTAACAAAAGTAGACATGAATTATAGTTCTAAAAACCTTGGTCTTAACTTAAAGATAATTGATATAGGTTTTATTTAATTATAGACTGTCGATGCTTATACTTTTGAGGATTTTTATTGGTTTTTTCTTGGTGAAGGGATTATCAGGGGGCAATTTGTTAATAAATCATTGAACACGCATACTTAACATTTTATAGGAACAATATGAAACAGTATTTGAAGCACTGCTAGAACTGTTTACTGTACAAGAAACAAATATTCCGAAGAATGGTTTTTGCAGATATATGGAGGTACAGGAAAGTACAACATTACCAACAAACCAGAAAGCGTTCAAACAGCAGTTTGAGGTAAGACATTTAACCAGACATTAAACATCATCACACATCAACCAAATCTGCATAAAAAATCCAAAAGTTCAGTAGAACGTGACACATTCTGTCAACTCTGGCCTTGAATAACATCAATAAAATGAAACCACAAAACAACACATTGCTACTATCAATATGCATACATATTTGGGAAACAACATGAAAACAACGACGACTAATTATTACATATCCAGTTAATTAGTATAAGTATCTTCAATATCAACCAATACACATTTTGTCTGATAAAATTCACATAAATAAAAAGAAAATAGCATTTGAGCCATCTATTTTAGCTAAGCTAACCGCTAACGTTAACACATTGCATACAAAGGACAACACAACTTTTTTTTTTTTTATTGATGACTAATTTCAATGTTTCTTGCAATGCCATTGTATTTTGAACTAGACATTGCAAACTCTGCGGCCTTCGTATCCTGCGTCTGAATATACCGCTGCAAACTTGAGCGAAAACATATCAAAGAATTCGGTAAAGAATATTCTTCCACGTAAGTACATATTTTTCGTTATGTTTAGAAATCTTTCTTAACAATGTCTATTTTAGATTTGAAATGTATTGAAAATTATTTATTCTGTGTTTTGGATAAAATAGGTATAGTACATTCAAATAAGCTGGGTAAGATTTACCGTTTATCTTTAACCTCATTTTTATTTATTGTTTCCTGAGAATAAAAGTTAATTAACGTTGGATCATTGGCAAATATAAGGTGATCTATCAATTGATCGTTCCATTTTGAGCAATCGAATATTACATTTTATTGCAGACGACAACTTTAGGCCATACCTTATGTCATTTGGAAAAAAAAGAACTAATTACATCAACGCAGTGATAATACCTGTAAGTGTTGTTATACTGCAATCAGCTATTTTACTATACAGATAAAGTTATACGTATAAACGTTAGCTTTATACGTCAATGACCTCAACTTACCTATAAGCCCCGCCTACTTATTAGAACTACTGTATTTCATCAACAACGTCACGTCACAACCATGACATCGTGTTTTAACAATGGTCAAACTTTTATGAATTCAAACTTGTTAAGTCTTGAAATTGGTAATTTATATATCATGTTTATAAAATGTTATTAATTAAGTTCATTTTCCCTTTCTAATTCCTTAAGGGCATCCGATCCAGTTTCTCGATAAAATGTCGTTTTAAAATTTTGTAATATGTTGTAGGCCTTTGCGAGTTATAAAATAAAACACAAAATAAAACATAGGTCACCGTGCTTGTTTTCGAGAAAATTGGGGATTTGTGCAATTTTGTAAAAAAATTAGGCAATGTTATAAACTTTTGGAATATAGATATTTTTCGTCGTAAATTATCAAGATCAGGGTTCAATCTGAAGCTGTGATAAGTGACACAAAGGAAAAAAATAAATCATAGCACGAATAACTATACAATTATTCAAGCCGTGCTTGACATTGCGGACCAGATGCACAAAGTGGTATTTTTTAAAACCTAAAAATTGCTTCCCCCTTTTTCACCATATAGCGCGTACATAACATATCGCAGGTCCATTCCTCTGTCTGTCCTTCCGGTCTTTCTGGTTAATTACATTTTTCAAGTGTACAATTCCTGCCAACTTTCTATACAACTAAAATCGCATGAACACGTTTGAAAATCAGTGTATATCAACTATTCTTTAAAAGAAATATGCCATTTGGAAATATTGATTATATTGAAAATTGCATTGTATTTGTTGTCATTCCGTTATTTCATTAATATATCTATAAAAATATACAGAACAAAATAAACAGCTGCGCCACGAGCGCACGATAGGCCTGTCGTATTATGAAAAAAACTTAATGCATGTTTTTAAAATAACACGGCATGTTCAGAGTCAGACATGTCACTTGTACATTCTTGGAAGCCTTCATCTACCCCATTCGAATGGTTTTCTGTAAAATGGTTGGCCTTTCCTGTCCCAATAAACAAACTAACGATGCGCTTTTAGTCTGCTTTGTCTGTTAGAAAGAACCTCTGGAGCTCATCGTCAATGGCGCTTATACTTCAGGAAACTTATACTAGTACAGATTGTTTCAAGAACTACGAGGTTGAGATGAACTGTTATAAAATCGTCAATATCAGTAATCAATTACTATTTTAACGCTATGCCATTAATTTTTATACAGGAATAGGAATAGAACGTTTGTATATCACAACATGTTTTATATGATCCCCAAATTAAAGCTCAATAAAAATTCAAGAATTCAAAATTGAATTCAAGAATCATCACGCAAAAGTATACAGATCTTAAGAATTATTTAACTAAAAAGTATGTGAAGTTTTATGCAATAATTATAAATAGTTTCGGAGATACGATGCGACATGTGAAAACCCCCTCTTTTTGTCATAAACTCAATAACTCTCAAATCAAATTTTGAATCATCCTCAAAAAGTATATACAGATCTTCAGATTAATATAACTAAGAAGTGTGTAAATTTTTAAGCAATAGTAACAAATCGTATTTGAGATACAGCGCGAACTGTGAAAAAAAACCTGTTTTAGTTACAAAATCCCGTAACTCAAAAAGTTCACCAAAAATTAAACAGATCGTTTGACCATCATGTCTGAAAAAAGAACCATGTTCAATTCAATGAAATATGGATAATATGTTGTACCATATTTACGACGGACAGACAGAGGCGGGCATTTGTATACCATAATACGTCCCGTCAAAATTTTAACGGGTGTATAAACATATTGTTGGCTATTGCCTTTTGTTAGATAAAATACGTGCAACGTGGAAGAAATAAGAACTTCTTTTTATAAAAGTTGTATCATTGTTAATATTAGCGGCGTGTACATACATTTTCGGTATTAGTTTTAAAATATCATTTGTTTCCTGTGCTGTAATAAAATGTCACGGATGATGAATGATGATAAAAATGATAATTGACATGCACCAAAAGGGTCAGTCGTCTTGAGATTGCTTACAATACGATATTTTGTTGAAGACCTAAAAGAAACAGTAATTTGTTTTATTTCTGATGATGTTACTAGACTGTTATCCTGTTAGAATGAAAGGCACTAATAATAATGGCGTAGAAGTCAGCATGAGGGAGAAACAGAAATTGGAGCATCGAAATTCCACATTTAGATTCTTATTACGGACAATTACACGCATTACGTCCCGCAAAAAGTGACGTTTTGCGGGAATTCAAACGTGTAACGTCGCGCCAAGAGTTAACTCCCATGAAACTGTATCGCATGCCCTTAAATGTCAATGTCTTACATCCTGGACTACGCTCATAAAAAAATACCCCAAAATGGTACCCCATGAGGGAAATTCCAGACACTATTTTCTAACAATATTTGTTACATATTTTTTTTAGTTTTTACAATTTTTCATCGATTTCAGTATAAAGACAATATTCGTATAGTGTCTTGAAATATGAAATTTATTTGTACTCGACACGAAACGGGAAAATGCTCGGTACAACCTCGCATTTCCCTCGTTTCTAAGCCTCATACAAATAATTTTCATGTTTCAAGACACTATATGTACATGACGTTTATTGTCTAATTGTTATCATTTTATCTATCAGTATGCACGAATATCAGAAAATCAATTAATTAAAATACTATGGATATTAATTTTGGACTAATAATAAAGACTAATATTATATAATAATATGTGTATATGTTTTCACAATTCCATTTGTATATGCCAAATTTGTTTAACAATACATATGATGTTATGTTTTTTTTTAACTTTAATGCCGAGTGTTTATTCTTATCTGCATGTGGCCTTAATTATATGACTGCTAAAAAGAAAAACAGTAATTGTATCGCTATGTCTTTACTTGTAATATAAGCTTTTGTTTTTGTTTGTTTTTTTATTTTTTTTCTGTTTTCTGATTTTATTTATTTTTGTTTATGTTTTGTTGTATGTTTGGGTTTTTTTCTTGGCCACGTATATACAACTTGTAATTTAAATAAATTTGGATGGATTTCGTACAATTGTTCGTTTAAGTTATTATGATTTTTAATTTTTTTTTAGGGATATAGAGAGGAAAGCCGATTCTTCGTAACACAATGTCCAATGAAAGACACTGTTGTGGATTTCTATACTATGATATATGACCACAATTCCAGAATCATTGTGTTATTGGACCAAGTTAACCCAGTAAGTTTGTTTTAAATGTCTTGTCACTGGACGTGTGTTTGGTCAGACCTTTTTATATTTATGTGAAAGCACGATGCTTAAAATGTCTGATATTTAAGATTTGAGATAACCTTACAAATATAGCGATAATTTGTAAAACAATACCACGTTTTTAAAATTTTCGGCTTAAAGCATTCTTGGTGAAGGTAAATGCAGACAAACGCTTCGAACAATAAACAGAAAATGTCTTCGAGGTTAAAATATTTCTGAATTTTACATTTGTATGTCAACTGTTCTATCATATTCATATTGGACATTCCTTGGAACTGTATTTGTATGCTCATTTTTATATTAGAACGCAAAACTGTGGTTAGGAAGACAAGAAACGCTAGTAATTGATGACTTTAGCATACAGCAGGAAGAGGACCATACTATGGATAAACTTAAGATTGCTTTGAAATATAAGGTATAAAACGATAATAATTAATATGTAGTTTTCACTTGAGCAACAGTTCAATTTGAAATGTATTATGTAACTTTTTGTATTATAAGCTCACATTTTCCCAATTATTTCAAAATTATCGTTGGATATCAAAATATGGATATGTGCAATAATTGACCATAAAAAAACGAATGCCACTTCTTTTAAACTTTTTTCACGATTTGTAAGTGAGCGTTGTCATATGAATGAGGAATTAAGTACAAACATTATTAAGACTGTTATCATCAAACTGTTGTCTAATGTTTTATAAAATTCTAATAAGATATATCAATGAATCTTTTGACATTTATTGACATCGATGCGATAATTTGATTTTTGAGGACCGCATTTAAGTTATTTCGTGGCGGCCAGTTATAATTGGTAAAACTAGCCGGAGTGCCCGTAGAAAACCTTCGACCATGGCTTCAATTATATTAAAGGTGTGGTAAACCCTTTCCTATCGATACACATATCGATATCGTCAATGATAGCAGACACAACACGATTGCCGTTGACAGTTTTGTACATATACAATTTATCTTTAGTAACTACTAAGTATACAATAAATAATTCTTAAATCATGATATGTATCCTTTTCTTCCCAGAAACAACAGGACAAAGGACTTATAAATGTATTTACGACAAACGATTGGCAAGGTGTCGCACTACCTTCAACAAAGCTGACGGTGGATCTTCTGAAAAGTGTGGTTAGTTGTTGGAAATCACTGAAATGTCCTATCACGGTCGTATGCAGGTACTCAAATTTAAGATATCAAAAAATACTCAATTCCACAATAAGATTGAACATACCATAATCTTTTATGCTAAATACAAGAACTCCACGTATGGAAGAAAACACAACATATGCGTCGATGCTGTAATATTTACTATGTAATCATCATATGTAAAGCGATACCGAAGTACAAATTAAAGTGTCAACGAGATTGAACCGATGATAAAGACATATGCGGAACCTTTTACACATTCGAATTTCTCTAATAAGCAAAGAAACAGAGACTAAATGACTATCCAATACGTGCTTGTAAAATGAAAAGTGCATTCATTTTTCTAAATTCCCTTGTATATTTTTGCAAGTTTGACTAAAACCACTGTTACAATATAAAAAGAGCGTATTGTAGTTTATTGTCGATACTATTTTGAAATTTTGGTATCAATTTTAAGATTTAGTAGATTCCATTGCCTTCTAGTTTCTCATTTGCAAGATGAATTTGAATATCAGGAGAAAAATGCATCACAAAATGTATCATACTTGTAGGAGAGAGGTCACTACTATCTAGTTATTAGTAATATTCAACCTAGTCAACCAGAATATTAGATTTGTTCACGTTGGTAAAAAAAAACCTCTAAAACCAGCGTAGCTTTATACACTTAATTAAATTGTACTCAGTTTTAGTACTAAATTATGTATTACATTTTCCGTAACATTTTTAGAGACGGATGCACTAAAAGTGGGTTGTTTGTAGCACTTTATCTACTTTTGGATAAAATAGAAATAGATGAGGAAGTCGATGTATTTCAAGTTGTAAGAAAAATTCAAACCAGACGCCCAGAATTCTTGAAAACCAGTGTAAGTGAATTATTAACACATTATCATGAAATGTTTAAATGCACGTATCTAAAAAAGATGTGTCCCAAAAATGAGGTTGTTTGAAAACATAATCACACGGCAGTACATTCATAGGAAAACATCCAGTTTCAATGTATATTTCGGTAGAATATAGTCATCGCATTGCTGTTCTGTGATTCCCATTGTCATTCATGCAGCCCTTGTGTCCGAATCAACGTTGTATGGCGGGTAATGTGTGTAAGAATGCATTGATCAAAATCAAACTAATTATATATATATATATATATATATATACTACAGATTGAAATCAGAAGTATAGGAAATAAGTTTATCGATACTTGTGCCCAATAGGTAAAAATTTAAGGTAGAGTATTAGAAATAGTACTTTACAGGAAAGGGTTTCTATATGTTCTCATTGATAGATTAAAATCGCACTTAAACAGAAGAGATATAAGTAGGATGATGCTTAAGATAGACAAAGTAGGATGTGGTTAATCGTCTAATAGTTAAAGTTGACAAGTCAACGATACTAGAAACAATATTTTACTAATTTTTTCTTGGATCGAAACTTGAGGTCTTTATTTTAATTTGAATGAAACATAAAAATGTAATACTTCAGATCTCTGTTACATAAAGACATTTACTTTGGGATAAAAAGCTAGCTGCATTGAAATGTAAAACAGAGACAAAAGATGTCAAAAAGGATAATCAACTCATAAGTCGAAAACAATCTGACAGTATCATGGCCAAAAACAAATAATTACCAAAAGACAAATTACAGTATAAAACAGAACACAACATGTTAACTGCGTTTGTTTATTTTAGCAATGGTCATGTTTTCCTACAGCTGGCGTATAAGCGAGTGTTGAAATAAAAAAACAATGCTTAATAAGAATGGAAGACTAAAACTAGAATCTGTTTTTTTTTGTATCGAATACGAATACGAATACGAATATTTTATTCTCATAAACAAACATAGTTACAGAGAAATTAATATACAATTCTAATATAATAATAGTGCATGCGTAAATAAATATGGAAAAAGACAGTTCATTTAATTGTGTATGTTAAACACAATTTAATTAACCAGGAGGGACGACAATTGATAATACATGTTTAATGAATCTTGCTAGTTTTTCTAATACAATAATATCAGTTGATGAGAATAACTGATTAAATTTTGCAGTATTTGCATTTTTTTGACAATATTTCGGTAACAATTTCTTTCTTTCTGAACTAAAAAAGTTACAAACTAAAATATAATGGTACTCATCACCTATTTCATTTGAGTTACATATATCAGGGTCTGTCAAGAAAGTATTTGTAAGAATTTTGGTTTCAAGATACATGAGTTATGTGCACATGCTTGAAGTGCAAACTTTCCACACGTTAATTATGAAATACATCCAAGTGAAAAGGCAAAGGTTGACTGTAATAGCATTAATTATGATACATACTCAACCAAAGTGGACATCAACGTAAACTACAGATTAGAGCATAATAAACAAGATAATCATTATAAAATTATATACCAATTTGATATAAATATAAACCAATAAGATTGATTTAAAAAAAAACAAATTGGAAAGGAAGATATATATCTTTTAAACCTTATATGCGTAAATGAAAAGTTAAATAATAAATTCGTATGTAAAGTTTCTAAGATGTTATCTTTACTGTCGGTGCAATGTTGTGGTTACTTGCAATTCACTGTTTTATTCCTTTGTTTACAGGATCAGTATGAATATTGCTACCAGTGTATCAAAGAACTACTTGAAGGAGAATCAATGTATGCAAATACTTAATGATGCATACATATGCCGTTTAACTTTTTCTTTTAAAAATTGATTTAATTAATTGTTGTACATATAATATAAATATTAGATTTGGTAGCAATGAATATAGTTAAAACTGATACATTTTCAAATTATCAGGACTAATTAGGAAGAATAAGAGCTTGTTATTGCAAAAATCATGAATTGTGGAAATAAAAAAATAACGAATATTTCATAAGGACACAAATAAAGGAATCTGAACTGTCAGATGACGAGCCTATGCAGACTGGAATGGGCAACGGTATACCATAATACGTCCATTGTTTAGTATATACAATAAGTTATTTGAAAAATTAATGAAAACAGTTATATAACTTCTCATTCAACATAGCTATGAACAACGGACACGACAATGAAAAAAATCTATTCC
This sequence comes from Mytilus edulis, assembly GCA_019925275.1. Classification (NCBI taxonomy): domain Eukaryota; kingdom Metazoa; phylum Mollusca; class Bivalvia; order Mytilida; family Mytilidae; genus Mytilus; species Mytilus edulis. The sequence continues at coordinate 87,705,533 of CM034349.1, read as the reverse complement.
CATATTACCTCAAATGATATATGTGTATACTTGAATGACTCCATTGTGCTGTTATATTCGTTGACGGGTTTTTTATTATATGAGTTTTATTTATTTTTAGTATCAATAGCTATATCTTTACTGTTATTCTATATATTTTATTTATACTGCAATATTTCAATATTCTTTGATGTGATATATATTCACTGCTTGCATATTGCGCTAGGCCACATTTACCACAAGTACTTCATTAGAGACAAATGCGCACATTTCTTTGAGGCGGTAACCGACAAAACCATTTTTCCACATTTATCCCCCAAAATAATATAAAAAAATAATTTTCTCGTTCTTTCTTTAGATAAAGTTGTATAATTTTTGTTATTCAATATTGCTTAAACTTTAGTAGGGTTTTCTATATGAATGTGATTTTGAATAAATAATCATATTCACCTGCGGAAAAAGTATATTCACCGCGCAAAACGTCGCGTATATTGAATAAAACAAAAACTGTCTTTTGCTTCGGTAAATATGTGGTTTAATTGACTTTTGAAAAACTGATATTCACGTCGACCGTTAGCCGCAGTGAATATCACTTTTTCAAAAGTCAATAAAACCACACATTTACCTCATCAAAAGATAGTTATTGTTTATTATTCAAAATTGATAGAACTGTAGCAGGCTTTTTTTTTTGGAATGAATGAAATTTGAATAAGTAAGCATATTCACCTGCGGAAAGTTTTATTCACCGCACAAAAAGTAACAAGCTTTTTATGAATAATAATGTAAATATCATTTGTTGTTAAATTGTTTTCTTGTAAAAAATTGTCATTACATGTATTTCTCTCGGTACTCTTTCGGAATATGTGATAAAATAATTACTGTTCTTTTTTGGTAAATATTATTTTATTTGACTTTAAAAAAAAAATATTTACCTCATCAAAAGACATTAACTTTTATTATTTGACCGTCCCAATACAAGGCTAACACACTAGAATTGTTCTTTCAAAAACAATATATTCATCCCGGGGAAAATCATGAACAATACATATAAAATTTGAAACAGCTAACGTGTAACTAAAATATGATTATTCCAAGGCAACATATTAAATGATGTAGGTTTGTAACGTCTTTTTTCTTTTTTTCAGTAAATCTTATTGAATTATAACTTATAAAGTTAGCAACTACAAAAGTAGATAATATATTTGGTAATAACTAGAAGCAATTAAATATATAGATAAAATACTGGCTACTAAAGGGGAAATAAATGCTGATATGTGTGTAATAATAATATTTGAAATTAAAAACGGCAACCAATACTTGACTGGAAATTACAAATTATAAAATTTAGATTTTCTCAGAATGTGAAAAACATTTCCATGGAAAAAATGTTCAACAACTTAACACCGTGCCATGACTATAAATATAAGAAAGTATTGAAAATTGCTGCAAATAATAATCATCATCTTAAAACATTAATGTAGACCTATTCTTGTTTTACCTGAAAAAATATATCTAGCTTGATTCTTATTGCAGACCGTATGGTGACCTTTAGTTGTTAATTTTTGTGTCATTTAGGTCTCTTGTGGAGAGTTGTCTCATTGGTAATCATACCACATCTTCTTTTTTTATAATTATTCATATATGTTTTGTGTATACATATTTTTCATGAACAACTTGGTTAAAGAACTGTATAGACGCAATTTGATGTGTGAATAGAATTTATATAACATATAGATCATGTTTAAAACTGATCATTTTTTGTTTGACAAGTTTGTTGCATGTAACTTTTTTGTTGGCCTTTTAATATATCTTGTATGCAATTTATGAATTAAAATATTTTCTTCGCTTGTACAATTTAGTTTTGTGCATTATAGGTATATTATAAATGACGTGGATATGAAATGTAACGATGATCAGACAGCAGAAGAAAAAATTCAATTGAAATATAGACATACACTTTAAAGTCGTATGAAACGAGTGACCGTTGAAAAGGATTGTTGAGCAAATTCTTTAACCAATGCATGCGTATATCATAAACTATGTCTTCTCTGCTCAACTTTATTATTTTTTACGCATCAGATTCGTATTTAATCGTCAAAACAATATGTTACTCGATCAGCGTTAATTTGAAAAAATAGCAGCTTATTAATTGTCTTTTTTGAAGCCGAAGTTTATTACCGATTGTCATTTTTGTAAACAATTAACAAAAAAGCAGGGATAATAAGATAAGCACATGTTTAATATATACAATAAGAAAAAACATATCGATGATGGAGCGATGTTTACGTTCCTTGACTCTCTCTGCCGGGTTGGTTTCCCCCTGTCACTTGTGAATTGCCACCGACGGATTTTTTAGAGAAAGGTCACACTGAGGTTTCTTCATACGAAAACAATGTCGGTAAATTACTGTCTGGAAAGCTAAAAAAATAATTTTCTTCTTATTTCAAATTTTAACAAATTAAAGAACTTTCTTCACAAAAATAGTATACGTACATAATTGTTATAACAAAAACTAGCCATTGAGTTATATAAAAATATATATATATATTTTGTTTTTTAATTTGAAGTTGCATATGACTTTAAAGGCACACTAGCTGTCAAAGTCATGTACAACGAATTGACTAAAATTCTTATTATTGATTTAAAACCTTGTAAAACATGTATCCAAAGTATAGTTTAAAATAAACAATTTACTGGACATGGGCTCTATAATATGTAGCTCCGTTTCTTGAGTATTTTAGTATTGATGCAATCTAAATACCTGTCGAAATGTCCTCCGATATCCTCCGATGGTCATATAAGTAATTAAACCTTAATAAATTAGAAAGCGAAATCGTTCAATTGCATTTGTATAGGTCTGTTTGATTTCATATCATAGATTAAACCTATTTGTTATTCTGTATAAGAACGAATATTTTGTGGATCGAATCGGTCAATCAATTGACTGACCTTTGTTTGATTTCAACGTTGACATGCTTTTCATTTAAAAAATCCAAATACGCACGATGCATGCAGTATCCATATTTAGCTGACAAGTTATGAACGTTATTTACAAATCGATACGAATGAAGAAATTAAAACAAAAACATCGCATTAACATTCATTTTATTGTTCCATTTGGACTGTCCATCAAGACCACAATCGGAAAGAAATCGGCGACAAAAAAATATGCAGAGTTTATTTGCAGCCAAAGTTCACCTTCAACAATAACTGATTTTTGTTCAATGTGCAGATATAATTTATCTCGGTATATATGAAATAAAAGCGTTTTTCCTTTGCTTTTGTGTTTTTTTTTTGTTATTGTTGTGCATGATCTTATATTGCGTCATGATTGTATACTCCACATTCTTTGTTTTTCTATAAAACATTAGTTCAGGAACATATATATAGAGACGTTGTTCCCAGATCACTTCAACTACTTCCTGAATAAATTAATCATCAGAAATTCATTTCGAAAGACTTCAAAGAACTTCAAGGTTTCTTTCTTCCTTTTTCTGATTATGAAAAAAACGAGACCAATAAATACCAAACAAGGCGGTATGCACAATTGGTCTAACAATCGCAGATCATCGAGTTCTAAATACATACAAAATTTCATAAAAATCTGAAAAAAGCCAATTTCCAATTTTATACCCCCGGCTGTTATTTTTAAAACTTTAATTGTTATTTTGAAACAGTTTTCATCAAATAACATTTACATCACCAAACGTGTGAAACTACTGTTACAGTTTTAATCATAATTTATTATTATCTTTTTTCGTAGAAATTATCAGCAACATTATGCCGATATTCCCATTGAAAACGAAAATACATACATGACATATCCAACATCACTTGATTTTGATCAAATAAATACCTCCTACGTCAATTGTTAAGAAATTAACATGTATTTTATGTATTTTGATTGCATATAGCATGCAGATGGTAAAATAAAATATAATTTAATAAATCTTAGCCAAACAAATACACATTAGTTCAATCGCAATTATAGAGTATGTATGTTACTCCCACAAGGAAGGAAAACAGTCTAAGGAAAACAGTCTGACACGTTTTCATAGGAAACCGATCTATACTTCCCTTCCTATTTGTGATTATAAGTAAAGATTATAATTATAAATGGTTGCTCGGGTTATCTCTAGATTGGTATCATAAAATATTATCCGCAATTACCCATGGCTATTTTTAAGAATAGTTTCCAACTTCTCAGCAGCTTTTGCATATATAAAAAGCGAATAGTATTGTACTTTGAGTCATATTGAGGTTATCAGTTCATATTATCTTATTGTTCAAATCATATTCAAATGTTCAAAAATCAACAAATTTTTATAGTATGTAGGACTGCGTGAGATAGACAGGAAAATGATTATTATCAAAACTATTCGATGCAGATAATTTTGTTCAAATCACTGCTAATTCGTTAATGTATTCATTTATCCTTAAGTTACCATTGTGCTAAATTCCTGTGCAAAAAATATTTATAAAATCATAATTGAACGTTTCCGGTTATGCGATTTCAATGAAAGAATGTTTAAACGTACGGTAATGACACGTCTCCGTTTCAAGTTTCAAATAAAGTTTGTTAATAGACAGGTAAATAAATGTGTACATGTTGAGTAGCCACTACACCTGGTTTAGCCTCTGAAAACATTGTGTGTTTACTCTCTCTTTAGCTCACCTGGCCTAAAAGGCCATGTGAGCTTTTCTCAACACTTGGCGTCCGTCGTCGTCGTCGTCGTCGACGTCGTCGTCGTCGTCGACGTCGTCGTCGTCGTCGTCTGTCGTCGTTAACAATTTTTCAAACATCTTCTCCTCTGAAACTACTAAATAGATTTGAATGAAACTTAGCATGATTGTTCCTTAGATTATCCTGCACAAAGTGTGTGCTTCGATTTTTGATCCGTCAAAAAACATGGCCGCCGTTACTTAAAATAGAACATAGGGGTCAAATGCAGTTTTTGGCTTATATCTCAAAAACGAAAGCATTTAGAGCAAATCTGACATGGGGTAAAAATGTTCATTAGGTCAAGATTTATCAGCCCTGAAATTTTCAGATGAATCAAACAAACCATTGTTGGGTTGCTGCCACTTAATTGGTAATTTTAAGGAAATTTTGCAGTTTTTGATCAATATCTTGAATATTATTATAGATAAAGATAAACTGTAAACAGCAAAAATGATCAGCAAAGTAAGATCTACAAATAAGTTAATATGACCAAAATTGTCAATTGACCCCTTAAGGGGTTATTGTCCTTTAATGACAATTTTTCACAATATGTTCATCATATTTGCTAACTTTAAAAAATCTTCTCCTCTAAAACTACTAAACCAAATTCAACCAAACTTCAACTGAATGATCAGTAGGGTGTATAAAATAAAGTTTGTGCTTTATTTTTTATTTCGTCAAAAATCATGGCCGTCATGGCTAAAAATAGAACACAGGGTAAAATGCAGTTTTTGGCTTATATCTCAAAAACTCCAGCATTTAGAGCAAATAAGACAAGAAGTTAAAGTATTTATTAGGTCAAGGTCTACCTGTCCTGAAATTTTCAGCCGAATTGGGTAACTGGTTTTTCAGGTATAATGCCCCTGAATTGATGATTTTAAAGAAATTTTGCAGTTTTTGGTTATTATCTTGAATATTATTATAGATACAGATAAACTGTTAATAGCAAAAATGTTAAGCAAAGTAAGATCTACAAATAAGTCAATATGACCAAAATTGTCAATTGACCCCTTAAGGAGTTATTGCCCTTTAAAAACTTTTTTCACAATTTGTTCATCATGTTGACTTACTTTAAAAAATCTTCTCCTTTGAAACTGCTGTATCAATTTCAGCCAAACTTAGGCTAAATGAGTTTCAGAGTATCTAGTATAAATTTTATATTTCATTTCCTTGTATGTCAGAAACATAGCTCCTATGGCTAAAATAGAACATAGGAGAAAATGATTTTTTTTTTTGCTTTTGAAGAAAATAGGACGATTCAAAGAACATTTAAATAAATTGAAAAGCCAAAATAATCATTGATGAGAGATTTAACCAAAACAATTAAGGTGAGCGATTCAGGCTCTTGAGAGCCTCTTGTTTTATTCCAGTATCTTAAATCCTGGCAACTACACGGCCTACAATATGAGCAGCTTGTACCTGAGATCACCCCTGGTTTATGGTTGGGTTCGTGTTGTTCAATCTTTAATTTTCCATGTTGTGTTTTGAATAACAACGACCCTCTTGTGGTCTTTTTATGTCCCATTTACGGGCATTATGTTTTCTACTCTCTGCGTCCGTTCGTCCGTTAGTCTGTTCGTCCCCGCTTGAGGTTAAAGTTTTTGCTCGAGGTAGTTTTTGATGAAGTTTAAGTCCAATCAACTCGAAACTTGATATACATATAAATATGTATCGAAAAAATTTAAACAGTACAAATTAGAAAACCTTATGTATACTGTAGTGACTATTCAGTTCGTAATAAAGCACACACAATATAGCAAACACACCAATCACCGATCCAAGAGTCCACGCAGTAACTGCAACATAGCACAGTGTCGAATTTCACGGATACGTAAAGTTATGATGTTCTCTGTATTTACACTTTTCAACTTCGTACAAAATTTGGCTTTTTATCTTTTTATTCGAGCGTCATTGTTGGGTCATCTGTAGACCGAACGCGCTTCCAATTCTGGCGTACCAAATTTTGAATATCTAAGTGGTCTGGAGAAATCTTGGCACAACTTTTACCAAAGGTATACTATTATGATAGATTTGAGAGAATTCCATGCTGCATCAATAATCAAAATGATCTTAATGTGTGCTAGATTAATATAAAGTTGTTACTGAAATGTATTTAAGGATGATATTGAAACCAGTTAAACTAAAGAAAGACTATTTGTGCAATTAACTTTTTTCCATCTTGATTCAAGACGTTTATTAGTTAAGCGTGTATGTATTTTAAGGTCTGAACTTTGTACAACAATCTTAAAATAATATATTTAAACTAGTAACATAATAATAAAAAAAATAAAACATATATATATATATATATATATATATATATATATATATATATATATATATATATATATATATATATATATATATATATATATATATATTTATATATATATGTAAGTGTAAATGCAAGGACAAGGACATCATTACTAGTATTGAAACTCACCCTAAAAAATGTTTCCAGATGGATGCTCTGATAAATAGTAAACAAGTGTGTATTTCCGTTTACAATTACAGAAGTATATAAGTTAGTATAGATGGGAATTTACTAAAAATACATTATGTTCTAATTCATAACTTAAAGCGACCATAAATTATTTACAAAATAAACTTAACATCTTTGTATGGGATCAGCTCGCCAAACAGTGTGAAGCAAAGCCTTAATTTTATCAAAGACAAATGTAATATAAAGTTTATATGTTACTGTCTACCTAGGCCGCTGCAGGTAAAAAACACAAAAAAAAAATCTACAAAAATAAGAACAATTTTCATTATGTACGCAAATTTATACATACTATGAATCAAATGAAATATTCTGTTTTCACACACATTATTATTCACATAAATCAAAAATAACACAAGCAAAAATACATTAAGTCGGTGAGGAGAGTGGGAAACTTTACTGCATCAAAAGCGAACCTCGAATGGCAAAATCTTAAATTCACACAATCACCAAAAGTATAGCACGAAATATTTGAATAGACCTTATTCAAATATTATGGTCAGTTCTAACTCGACCAATAACAAAACATTTAACCTATAATAATCTTTCAACACGTGTAGAATTATAAACAAATACACGTGGTAATGTTTACGAACCGGTATACATAACTTTTATTGATATATGTCTAGTGGCTACGTACACACATTAAATTCTCCATCGCCCTGCTCGTCCGAATTTAAAGTATTTAATCTCTAAATTCAATATGCTATAAACAAGACAAACACAGATATAGGATTAGTTGCTCGCAGTAACATCTTATTTTCTCTTGTGATACAATATTTTATTTTACTTTAATGTTCATTTTTCTTCGATTGAAACACTATATAAATACATGACATATAACATTGTGCCTCTTGCGCATCGTTTCTTTTACCTCGGCTAATACCTCTAACGCCTATACGTACAATAAACACAGCAGCAACTGTATATATACCTATGTGACCAACTTCAATTCGACGTAACTGCGAGCACCTTCGATACTCATACATTTAAATGCAAAACTTTATATAGTACCATTTAACCCCACCCGTTAAAACCGCCAAAACTTTCCTCGTGCCTTATGCATCTATAATAGTACACACTGTTACAAAACCAGTATCCGAACTAGTTATACTAGTTCCCATCTATAATAATAACTACAAATAGCAAACGGGAAAAACCCTATTTCAAACGAAATAAAATACATGAAACATCCACTTCAATAATGAGAAGTTTGTTTACAAATGGTAGAATATGTCATTGGATAAAACATTCCACATTTGTATTTATTGTTCATCAGCGTTCCATTTTAAGTGTCTATGGGTTATCAATGTATAATCAAGAAACCAAAAAAATAATCTTATTGACAAAACAACTTGGTATTCACATGTGAACTGACGATTTATTAATTGAAACGTGAATGTAATATGTGTTAAAAGAACGACCATATCTCAGTATAGGTATGAGCTGCGCAAATACTTATAAGAATTGTATCAAGAAGAAATTGAAATTTAGATAAAAGTAATTTATCATGGCATTTATGATGCGTTTACATGAAATACTAAATCGGAAATATCTCTAACGCCTTACAAATAAGTAGTGTTGTTATACAAAATATTAATATGAATATAGCAAATTTGTGAATGCAAGCGCTCTCCATAATAGATATATATATAATATTAAATGACTGAATAAATAGTCAACGATAAATCTTACGGGGCGATGGATCATATAAACATGATTCAGGACACTACAAAATATAATATATAACAAGTCTAAAAGGGTACAACATCACCAAAAACACAATAAAACGAACAATATGTTAGAAATTTCGGATAACAGATATCCTTCCTCGGCAATTGCACGATGACAAATGAATCATGTCAATTCAAATTAAGACTATCTTGAAATTTCTACAATTTAAGCGAACGCTGGAACAATTTTAAAATTTCCAAACACGGCGCAAAGACTACACAGATATGCCAAAATAAAAATAGTTATTTACGATGTGAACTGGCAAAACTTTAAATTCCCAAAGGTGGTGACAGTTGAGATGTTAAACAACTGCGTGGAAATACAGTCCCAATAAACAGTCCTGACCGATCTAAGCTCGTATAATAAACGTATTTAAACATCCCTAAAATATAGTAATTAGATGATAAGAAAAATGAGTAATAAATTTTTACTAAGGTTAAGTAATAGAACGTGGCTGCGTACTTACACATCCCTGCCAACTGTAATTAAAACTAGTATAATTCAAAAAATTTCAAAAACTGTTTATTGGGACTTTATTTCCACGCAGTTGTTTAACTACATTCAAACCTATGATTGCGTTGGATAAAAACCGCAATTTTTATACATGTGCATGTAAAACAAATTTCGTTGTAGAAGGGTCTAAATACAGCACAAACAACATTTTCCAAAAGACCATAAAATTGAAAAAAGTATATTTAAACAAAACGCATTTGACTAACAGGTCGAACAACTGATGTTCTTTAACCCTGCTGAATGCCATTGGCGATTGCCAAATAAAATTGATCACAAGATGTAACAAAATGAATCTTCATATAACTTTAATACTAAACAGAAAACAATTAACTAGTGGCCAAGATGTTATGCCAAAAACATAAGGTGTCAATTTATTTTTTGTACACCAGATCCGGATTTCGACAATAAATGTCTCTTCAGTGATGTTAGAGATCGAAATGGTATTTGGAATGCCATATATAATTTACCCTCATTTTTAGATAGACTCTTGAATTTTATGAGTCAATAGGATGAACGGATCATATAAACCGGAGGATAGCCTATGACAGAAATTGTTAATAAACTGACATGTCAGTTTATCGAGATAGATAAATCCAAATCTTCATTTAATTCCGAATGACGAATTTAAGATGTGTATGGACTAGGGGTTAAAACGTGAATGTAGCAATCGCAAAGGAGCGGAAAGCAACAAGTGATATTTTGGGTAAATGAAAAGTTGGAATTTATGAGGCTATGATATACTGTATAGCGGGTTATTTTCGCGGGTGTAGAATATCGCGATTTTCATTGAATAAGATATACGAAATATTTTGGCGGTTATTATTTTGTCGGATTCAAACTTTTATCAATACCTTTGCATAAAATTGAGAAAGGAAATGGGGAATGTGTCAAAGCGACAACATCCCGACCATAGAGCAGACAACAGCCGAAGGCCACTTATAAATTGGCGGAATTTATTTTGGCGATTTTGTTCTATATGCAAAAATAAGCGAACATTTACACCCCGCGAAAATAACCCGCTATACGGTACATTATCAATATGTGCTGATCTCTTAAATTGTAACCTAACTTAAAACATCTAACAAATCAAGCGCGCGACGAAACTCATGGTACTGAAAAAGACTGCAAGTTACAAAGAGAAGTGGTGAATTTTGGTGGTTTATTATAATTGTTTGTCGTATATTGTTTTAGCAGCGACAGGGCACTTTTGAATATCTTCAAATTTTGTTATTCGCAGGTTTTTGATAGCTTTCTATGTGTTTTGCACATTGTGAAATTGATTTCGGACCTATTTTGTCATTGATGGAATATGTTCGTTGTTGTTTTGCAGTTTGTTTGTTATGTCGACTATTATATTATTTGTTAGTCTGTTTCTCTGTTATGTATGTTTTTTCGTGTGTTAGTTCTGTATTTCTGTCGCGTATCGTTTTTCCAATATTTTGTAGCATTGTCATAAAGTCGGAGGTTTGGCATGACATCAAACCAGATTCAAACCACCATTTCTTCTTAAAATGTCCTGTAACAAAAGTCAGGAATACGGCAGTTGATATCAACAAGTTCTTTTCTGTGTGTGTTGGCGTTTTTTTTGTTGCACTTCGGTGTTTATGTTGTTTCTTTGATTTCCTCTTATAGTTGATGTGTTTCCCACGGTTTCGGTTTGCAACTCGGATTTGTTTTCTCATAATCGATTTATGACTTTTGAACACCGGTATACTACTGTTGCCTTAATATATGGCCTTTGACATCAGGTTGCTTAACAGGCAATCAAAACACATCTTTATACTTTTATTTTCAGAGTATTGTGAAATGAACTTTTAAAACTTCTGACTTTTTACTTTTACATGTATTAACTAGATAATATTTGTACAATCGGATTAAATACATAATAATATGTCAGGTTGAGATTCAGCGATATAGTATAACATGTAATTTATGAATTTAAATCTCATTCCCGCATTTAACAATATTAATATCAGTAGGATAAACATAAAAATGTATTATTGTCACACAAGTCACATATTTAAAGAAGGTAATTTGATATAATTGCGATTTAAACATAAAATAGAAGTCAAAATACCTATTATAACAAGTAATCGCAATACTATTCAGTATTAGTTTTCTTGGGGTTGTTATCAAGGACTTAAAAACTTCCTGTTTCATGAGTGCCGATGTGTGAAAAGTGTATTCTTTTTTACGTGAGTTTATTTTTGGTACAAATTATAAGAAATATTTTAATGAAATACAGGTAGTGATTTTCTAAATAAAAAAATGTACTGATATTTGGTACAAAGTGAAATAACAAATATACCGAACACCAAGGAATATTCTTAACGGAAAGTCCCTTATCAATTGGCAAAATCAAAAGCCCCAATACATCAAACGAATGAATAACAATGGTCATGTTCTTACGTTTTTTAGTTAAATAATGGTTGATAAGTACTTGTTTTATAGCTAGCTAAACCTCTCACTTATAGGACATTTGTATAAAATGAAATTATATTGAAAACGACGTGTGAACTTAACAAACAGACATGATAGGCAAACAATGACAAAATTAGGGATACAGCTGTCAACAGTGTGGTATAATTTTCATTCCTATATAAACAAAACAAAAAACAACATTAAAGGCGTTTAGACAAGAATAACACAACGACGGTATTAACGTACAAGTACCGAGTCATTTCAAATGGATATCACCAAATGATAGTCTATACAATAAAAGTATTATTCTCAAAAACAAATACAATAATACTATGATACGATATTAAGATGATTAACAACGTCAGTACCCAGAATCTTTACCTCAAGAACATCGTGTCAAATAATTACCTACCATGAGACTACAAAATCATTATGTATTTATCATGGAATTCACCCTGTTCAAATTTCGCTGAGTCATAATTAAATATTTTCATAATTGTAATAGTTTAGTAGGACATTTGAATAGTTTCTTTTATAAACTATATATATTTGCTTACCTTGATTTAATTCAACAGTTTTATTTCATAGTAATATAAAAGGTCATTTTTTGTTTTACAATAACTTTAAGAGCAAGATTATCAATAAAAAAGATTCTATAAAGAAGTTGAAAAAAAAACTGTTATCCCCTACAAAAAGTTAGAATTATTCTTTTGCTTGTATGAATGACGTTGTGTGTATTTCACTGATAAATTGGCAAATTGAACATTCCAAAAAGCCATGTCCAAGATCTAAACAACAAAATCTACACAAATTGTCGAATATTCAACATGTTGCTATTCCATTATTGTCACCTACATCATGTTTTCATCTCAAAAGTTCATGTCATTATGAATTAAATCCGTAAGAGATTTACGGATTGTCATTTAAACTGGAATGGAAAACTTGTTTTCTGTACTGTTATTAGGTTGAAAACACTCGGGGCTTTGATTTACTTTTTGTAACTGCGAATACCATAAAACAAAACAGAATCTGTATCCTTTGTAAATTTGACAGTTGTTTCTACTGAACACATCTTAGTCGACCATTCTTAACAGTTTGGTCTAGGATTATGACAGTATATGTCAATATAAAGAGCACCGTCCAATGAACATGGAGATGTTTTGAGCGAATAAACATGTTTACCACACAACTTGCCTCTTTGGCCAAACAGTTTTGCAAAAAGTATACCAAATATATGTGTTAGATTTTTCAAACGTGCAGAAAATAATTACTCTTCCATTAGAAAAATACTACTTACTTTAAATATATTTGTTTATGTTTTCCGAATGTCGTTTTGTGATAGTAAACTAAAGAAAACTTGATTTGAAGGCGGAGAACTTAATATGTCTTCGATTTCATCAACCCTCCGCATATGCATGGGAGATGTAATAACCTCTAACGATCCAGCAGTTTTATTTATTGCACCTTGTTGTTTATACTAAATAACATAATCCAATCGTTTCATAATTTTGCATCCATGCTTCTTATTTCTTTTGTTTCCAAATAAAGATTATATGAGAAATATCATATTGTCAAAGAAAGTTGAACACACCGTTCATACATACATTTGTATCAAACCCATTATAGCCATGTTCATTTAATTTATTAAATGAAACAATCAGCTAAACCGCTGTCATTTATTTAGCCGTTAGAGTTTGTTTTTTTTTACGATAAAGAGATAACATCTATACATCATGTACATTTAGAAGATATTTTTCTAATACACCATATTTAGTATACTTACAAAAAAATATTACCGGGAGTAAAACATCGGAAATTTAATTTACTTTGTTAGCACATAATGTTAGTTTTTGTTTGTGTGCAGGTTATGTAGGTGTGATGGGTAACTCTAGCTGAATGTATAGATGATAATATGTCAACTAAAACACACTTTCACATAATGCAATGATACAGTAGTCATTCTAATGTACACCTGACTGGTTTAGGCTAGAATGTTTTCCGATTTAAATTTAGATTACTTGTAAAAAATACATTTTGTACGTCCGCTTATTATGTGTGTACATGGTGTGGGAGAATTCATAACAAAAGGTACGTCTTTTTTACTGAATCTATCGTTTGATAAATCATAATCATTTTAACGACATATAGTTTGTAAAGATGTCGTTGTATATCGATAAAAAACGAGTTAATAATCAGTTTAAATTTTGTATAAATATTTGTTAAAACTGAGATACTTAAATTCGTCATAAATATAATCTCCTAACGTATTGAATGACATTTGTATCACGTTTCCCTGTATCATACAACCGCGAAATAATGTAAAAGCAGTTATCATTTGGATATAATTATACATTCAATTTTTCTTACGGGGAGATCTTAAACTGAAGGAATTAAAAAGGTTTCCAAAACAAAAAGTGCAAGTTCGTTGTTGTTCTTTCGTGTGTTATCTTTATCATTTTAGCCCGATTTCTATGCATTTTGTTTCCATGAAAAGAGGAGGAGTGTTTTACTTCTTATGATATTGCTTGTGAACTTTTTTCAATAAAATTTATATTGAAATTGATATTTTGCCAGTTGGTTCCTCATAATAAATATACATGTAGGAGATTTTGTTATAAATACTATAAATACAGGAAATCAGCATCGTGGTAAAATTATATTAGTTTTCTGAGACTTTGAACATCAAAGTATAATCGAATAGTCTTGACAATTTTATAAAATTAAGACGAATTAGGAGACATATCAAATTCATTGTTGCCAATTCAGGCAGAAGTAGAATAATTCAAATTGCACATTCTCGTTTTTATTATATATACTATATAAGTGTATCAAGTAAAATCACAAAAATACTGAACTCCAAGGAAAATTCCTAATCAAAATTTTGTAATGACAAAATCCTAAGTTCAAACACACCAAATGAATGGATAACAACTGTCATATTCCTGTCTTGGTACAGGCATTTTTTATATTGATAATGGTGGGTTGAATCTGGTTTTATAACAAGTTAAACCTCTCACTTGTATGATAGTCGCATCAATTCCCATTATATTGACAATGATGCGTGATCAAAACATAGAGACACAATAGGTAAAAATGTCAAAAATAGATGGTACAACATTCAACATTGCGTTATCATCTTAATCACTGCGAAAACAAAAAAGTGTAACAAAGAAGTACAAAAAGTAATACATCAAATTTAACACACTCATTTTGCTTTTTTATTATAAGATTTTATTTATGTATTCGAGTGTTTGATACTGAATATGTACTATTCCTTCGACACTTACACAGGCAGGTATACAGCCTTCACTTTTTATAAGAATTTCTAAAATATCTTATTAACAGATGTATAGAGGGCTTGGCTGGTCATTATTGCATTTTGTATCGAAAGTCTTACCGATAAAAGTTGTTGCTACCGGTATCACATGAACTGTAAATTGTCAGCAATGCATGAAAATAATGTCCTGGACATAAAAACCAGTGTAAGACTACATGTATGTTCACCTAATAATCATTGTAATGTGATCAATCAAATATGTCCATGCCAAATAAGTACCATCAGTCATCTATAACATACTCATTCCAACTTAAGTTTTCCTACTGCCTATAGTGCAAAATCAAAACAGTCAACAACACTTAACGTTGTATTGCATAGTATTACTGATCAACTTTCTATTACTTTAACAGAACCTTGTTTTTTTTCAATTTAAGTATGGAATTCATTGATAAAATACAGCGTTCAGCTTGCATATAAATCACATTTATGCCAGATTGAATAGCTGAAAAATATTGTATTCATATGGACCATAATTCACATTTATTCCTTCAGTGTATGTTTACCTGTTTTTTGTTTATAGTTATCAAAGGTACCAGGATTTTTTGATAGAGTTTAGCCATTTCAATTGATATTTTATAGTGTGTTTTTCTATGGTTTCACTATTATTCGGGTTTTGGGTTAATGTTGGCACCTGTTAAAAAGTTTAAACCTGCTGCATTCATTTGTTCCTGTCCAAGTCAGGAACCTGTTGTTCAGTGGCTGATGTTTGTTGATGTTGTTGATACTGTAAACCAACTTATTTTCGCGGGCTATTTATTTTCGCGACTTTCGCGAGTAGAAAAATAGCGCGAATATAAATCCTCGCGAATATGTTAAACTTGGATCATTTTTTATTTAACTTCATCAAGTAAGTCAGAAAATGGCTAAATCAAAAAACCGCGAAAGGATAAAACGCGAAATAATGTATCCGCAAAAATTAGTTGGTTTACAATCAGTGTTTCTTGATTCTATTTTTTATAAATATAAGACAGTTATTTTTCAGGTTTGAATTGTTTTACGCTAGACATGTTGGGCCCTTTATAGCAAGCTTTTGGTGTAAGCCAAGGCTCAGTATTGAATACCCTTCTGTTATTACGTTTTAACCATTGTGATTTGGATGGAGAGTTGTCTCATTGTTACTCATATCACGTCTTCTTATTTTTTTTTAATTAGATATATTAGAATTAATAGTTTTTATCTCCAAATGTAATTTTAGATGCATTCAATTATCCTCATTTGATACATTTCAGCCAAATAGTTGTTCCAAATGCATTTGCTGGACGTAATAATACCTGATATGTTACTAGTGTTTCTAATACATACAACTGTTATGTTGACCGTTATAGCACAACGTAAGTTGATGTAAAATACTATTACACTGTATGAAAAAATTGAAAGCGAAATCAACATTTGATTGGTTTAGACAATCTGACGTGACAGTGAAAAAAACCTTCATATACCCCTGTCAGTAACATATTCCCCTCTAAATGATTACACTACCTCGTGCGAATTAATGCACGTTTTAAGTAAAGAACATTAAATTGTCATTATTCAAATCGAATTGATTTCAGATCTTGAAATAATGAAAAAAATGAACTTGTCATAGAGTAAGAAGAGGCCTTTTTTATTAATCTTTTTGTCATGTTCAGTTTTTAAAGCGGATATTAAAAATTAGCTACTCTAACAAATTATTGTGTTATCTTTATGAATTTATAAAAGGTATGGGCAGTGGAATAAAACATAAAGAAGTAGGTCCAGTAGAACCCCTTTTTGGCCCAAAAATATTGCAGTTTTGCAAAATTGTTAAAATGTAAACTTTTAGTTATTTAATGGAAAGTAGAATGCTTCTGCTACATAAATATGGGCTGTTTTTGACTATAGAATGCACATATATCGGATACTAGCATCATTAAGTCATGCTTAATTACTGAAATATTCAAAATAAGTTAATTTTTTGACGATTTCCGTCTTAAATGAAAGTGGCCTCATTTGTGTTCATTCATAATATTGAAATGCAAGTTGAATTTTATGATGATATATTACATAAAGGTTGAGGATGAACACGGATGCGGTCACTTTCATTTTTGACAAAAACCATCTGAAAAGTGACATTTTGGGCATATTTGATAGATTTTTCATATTTAAGCTTGAATCGGAGCGTTTTTAATGACTAAGGTAGTTAAAATCGTTCACATAAACTAATTGAATCAACTGAAATAGACACTTAAGTGTTTAAAAAAGTGTTCAAAATCTTTCGACAGATGATCCTGACATTTGAGGCAAAAATCGGCCCTGACCGGACCTACTCCGTTCCCTTTGCTTAGGGAATTCTGACGATTTGTTTACCCTCGAAAAGTCATACTTCCCTGTGGCACAACAAAATTTAAATCAATTCAAACAGAAACAAAAAGCACTATTTAGACAAAGAAAACGAAATAAACGAAAACACAAAAAAAAACAAACAGACAACAAATAACAAACAGGCAATCGCTGAATTAGAGGCTCTTGAATTTGGACAGACATATATAATGTGGCGGGGTTAGATTAGTTAGTGCACTCTTAACCGTCCTCAACCTTTGACAATAGTGTAACAGCACAACATAAGAACAAACCGTAAAAACAAGTTGGTAAGCGAATAACTAGTCCGATTGACTCGACGCATTAAAGCAACAACTAGTTATTTAGAATACTAATCTTAGTTTAGTCACCTTTTGTAACTAAACAAACATGCTGGATAGATCACATTCTTTGAAACTTTTTCAAATCTTCTGTGATTGAATTAGCCTTTCGATGACGACTTGCTTCCATTGATAATTAGGGTCGAGTAGAATCCTATGAACTCGGTTTAAGCATACACAAAAAACGACATTTTATCCATTTTAAAATCATGTCTACATCTGCTAGTCAAAATACCAGAACAGCTACGTGTGTCTAAAGTTCCTCTCTGATTTACCTTCATTAATAATGCCGGAATCCAAATATATAAAAACCAGGGATGCAGAAATATTAGGTAAAAATAAAATTACCCCTCAATCGCCTTTTTCTAGGTATTCTTAATGTCGGGGGAGGGGACCAAGGACATAAGATTGAGTTACATTGAGATTGTTGATATGATTGAACGTTTTTAACGTCATTCGGAATGACAGATTTTAGATGTTGGGCAAAACACCAGAGTCATTTGTAACCAATGAAATGTAGTCTTATGTAAGCGAGGAGAAAACAATATTCACCTATCTATAAATTGGGAGACATCAAGATACTCGATCCTACACTAGGGATATAACACCGAAGTACACAATTTTCACCCATTTAGCAATCAAAATAATCAAAAAAGAGCAGAGTTAATTATATTGGTTTTCTACAGACACCATAAAGGGAAACATAGAAAAAACTGGATCCGTGTTCTCTTATTGATATTCTGTTATATCCGTGATCTTAGATTTATTATCCGTTTACTTCTAATGAATCATTCTTAATCTTTGATTGATAATCTTTATCTCAATGAGTGATTTCGGATTGATAATCTGTGATCTGGAATTGATCATCCGTGATTTTTGTTAAATATTTGTTATCTCTCATGCACAATCTGCGACAAGGTGCGTTTCTGAGATAGTGTAAGCTGAAGGTCAACTATATTTGATGTATGGAATGATTGTAAGGTGTACATTTATATGTCTGTCTGGAAAAATTACTTGTCTTTGACCTCATTTTTTATTGTTTATTTCTCAAAGTTCAGTTTGTATTTTGTTCTGGGTTTTTTAATACTATTGGCAATGTGTCAATTATATTTGGCCTATTGCATGAGTTTCAATAGTAAATGTCTGTTTTGCATGGTTTATCTGACCAGGAACTCATTTGCATGGATCATTCATAATTCAAATGTATGTGATACTTTATGATTAGGACTATCAAATTATATCGATCATGGCTTGTTATAGTAAAGCAGGTGAGACAAAGTCGAAGAAGGCATCACAGCAAAAAATATTAGACTTTCGAGACGTCATGACTATTTCGATATTAAAACAGGGAATGCTGAGTAAGGAAATCCGAGATAATGTATTGGGAATCAAAGATATCCGAATTGTTAATCCAAGATAATGGATTTGGAATCCGAGATCAGGGATTAGAAATCCGAGACCACGAATGAATAATCCGAGATCACTGATTGGGAATTCGAGATAATAGATTATTTATCCGAGATCACAGATTGGGACACGAACGGAGACGACAAATTGGGAAACCTAGATCATGGAATTAAATATGTGGCTTCCATAGTTTTCTTATAGACTCGACAATTCCGTATTTTTATAATTGTCCATTATGTTTGATATTAAACATATTTTTAGACAATATACGTATAGTGTCTTGAAATATGAAATTTATTTGTATGAGGCTTAGAAACGGGAAAATGCGAGGTTCTACCGAGCATTTTCCCGTTTCGTGCCGAATACAAATAAATTTCATATTTCAAGACACTATACGTATATTGTTTTTATACTGAAATCGATAAAAAAAAATAAAAAAATAATAAAAATATGAAACAAATATTATTAAAAAAAGTGTTTGGAATTTCCCCCTTGGGGTACCATTTTGGGGTATTTCCCTATGAGCGTAGTCTAGGTGGTAAGCATTGACAATTAAAGGAATTAGAAAGGGAAAATGAATTTAATTAATAACATTTGATAAACATGGTATATAAATTACCAATTTGAAGACATAACAGGTTTAAATTCATAAAAGTTTGACCATTGTTACTACACGTTGTCATGGTTGTGACGTGACGTTGTAAGAAGGCGGGGCTTATAGGTGAGTTGAGGTCATTGACGTATAAAGCTAACGTTTATACGTATAGCTTTATCTGTATAGTAAAATAGCTGATTGCAGTATAATATTCATTAAGATATGAAAAGGATTGAGCAACAGGCACAGCCTATAAAAGCTCTCTCCATATTACATGTACAAGGTATAATTCAATTACAACAACTGTATTTAAAATGATGCAATATAATGGAACATGCATGATACTTGTGAGCATGCAGTGTTACTTACTAAATGCAAAGCATATTTAAATATATTATGTAATAAGTCATGAGAAATATATTTATGGCTTGAAACAGACACTAAGCTTGCTTAGTGGAATAAATGAATTAATGTTTGAGTGTAGAAAAAAATAAAAAATAAAACTAGATGAAACGAAAATTAAGTAAGTTTCAAACAAAACGTTGAGTGTCACTGATATATTTCTGAACAGATTTAAAAAAGAGCAATATTCATATCATATGAAAATAATCTGTTTCCAAAAAGTAGTAATTCAATATTTATGTCAACATTATCAACAATGGAGTAAATGGAATCAAGAAGGATCTGTCTTACATCATTATACTTAGGGCAAATAAAAAAGAAATGTTGGTTATCCTCCATAGGATGGTTACAGTTTGTGCAAAAAGTGTTCTCGGATAAGAACTTATTAAACAAATGAGATTTTATAAGGTTGCTAGCATTATTTCTGAGTTGAAAATGACTTATATTAAGTTTCCTTATCCCATAGTTGAAAGGTTTAAAAATATCATCAGTCCTATAAAACGTATCCAGTCCATTCTAAATATACCCAAACTTGTAATTTTTGTAAACTCAAAGGAAGACTATTCCAAAGTCTTATAGTGGAAGGAATGAAACTATTAAAATAAGAGCTAGTTCTAGCAAGAGGCGGGTGAAAAGTGTTATTTTCATTCCTCAAAGTATAAGGGGTTTGTCTGGGAAGATATGGCTGGACTAACTCATATAAGTATGCAGGTGTCATCCCATTTAATATTTTGTAGAATAGTATAAGCTTATGTTTATTACGTCTATTCTCCAGAGTTTCTAAACCTAATTCAATATAAAGTTTTTGTCTGGAGGAATTACGTCGTAATCCTGTAATAATTCTAGCAGCTTCTATCTGAATATTTTAAAGAAGCTCAGACTCTTGCTGGGAGCAATTGCCCCAAATAACATCACCATATTCTAATATAGGTCTAATAAAAGCATAATAAATACGTATAAGTGAACTCCTATCTAATAAGTGTTTAACTTGACGAAGCACAGAAAGACGAGAGCATGCTTTTTTATAAATAATATCAATATGCGTGTGCCATGAGGCTGATGACTGAAATGTTATCCCAAGATGACAGTGAATATTTTTTTTCTCAACCTCTTCGCCATTTATCCCAAAAATATACAGGTGGATGCTCCCTTTCCCTTCTAGTATTAAAATACAATAGTTAGTTTTCTTAGAATTAAATTGAACAGCCCATGATTTTGCCCGATTTGCGATAACATCCAAGTCATCAGTCAAAGAAGCAGCTGCTACAGCATGATCATCATCTACTATGACAAATAAAGAGGTGTCATCTGCAAAAAGTCAAATATCATTAGCAATGTCATTTACTATAACATTTATATAAATAAGAAACAGAAAGGGTCCCAAAAATGATCCCTGGGGGACACCTGCATGTATACTTCTAAGAGTTAACGAAAAGCCTTCTGAAACTACCTTTTGTTGACGATCCGAAAGATAACTTTCTATCCAAGATAAGAGCTGGTCATTTAAGCCAGATTGTTTAAGTTTAAATAAAAGTCCGTTATGCCAAACTTTATCGAAAGCTCTAGATACATCACAAAATACAAACCTTACATCCCTACCACTATCCATATTACTAATTATTTTATGATATATTTCGATTAACTGATTAACAGTAGAATCACCTGGTTGGAATCCAGATTGAAACTTTAACAAAAGGTTATTACTCCTTATATAATTATAAAAATGTTTAAATAAAACTTTTCCCATAATCTTACAAACAATACTAGTAACAGATATTGGACGATAGTTTAGAGCTGAATGTGGCCACCTTTCCCTTTAAAAATATAATTAACATGTGCAATTTTCCATAACAGTGGAACCTGTTTAACTGATAGAGACATATTAAATAACTTAGTTAATGGTTTAGAAATAAAGCTAATAACCTCTTTTAAAATTCTAGGACTGATACCATCAGGTCTAGCTGGTTTATTAACATTCAAAATTTTTAACTGGTCTAAAGTTTCTTTCTCAGTGATGAAAATTTTGTTCAAATGACATGGAGGAGGCTCAATATTATTATCAGGAATTTCTGGTTCTATATCAATATTAGCTATATCAGCAAAATAATTGTTCAGGATCTCTGATTTGTCCAATGGATGAATAAAAATTTGGCCATCATGTTCCAAAAAAAGGGGGGATCTCTGTTTTTAGTAAAATTTGATACAGACTTGGCAATGCGCCACCATTTACCAGGAGGAATATTTTTGTCAATAAGTTGTGATATCAGTTTGCATTTATAATCATCTTTTGCCTTTCTAACTTAACTGATAATGTAATTACGAATTTCTCTAAATTTTTTCCAGTGATCTGGATTATTTGAAGTTTCCGCTTTGTGGTGAATTCTATTACGATGCTTTATCTTGTTTCTTATCAAGTTGTTCATAAATGGTTTATCATTTGGTCTAACTGTAATAGTTTTGGTAGGTATACATCTATTGACAGTACTTTCGAATGTTTTGACAAAGTTCATATAAACATCATTTATATTATTTGAATTAAAAACAACATCATCCCAGTCAGTATTATTCAACTGGTTTTTAAGACCTTCATAATCTGCACGCTTAAAATCTCGAATTTTTCTTTTAAACGAGTGTTGTTTAAAAGTTTTAAATGAAATTTCGACTGAAACAGGAGAATGAGAACTGCATATCGGTGTAAGTACAGTTACTGATTTAATTAAGTTTTTGCGATTAGTCACACATAAATCAATACAAGTTCCAGTTTGGGTTGTAAAGTTGGTAGACTCCCAAACAACATTTTTCAAGTTTAACCGGTTAAGTAACTTTTCAAAAGAGTTACTTGAGTTTGACATCATATCACAATTGAAATCACCACAAAGGAAAATTTGCAAACTACAATCAAGTGCTTTATCTACTGACTCACTAAATAAGTTCCATATATTAGAATTTGAGTTTAGAGTACGGTATAACACACCAACTAAAATTGTTTTCATTACTACAATTCCTCGCTTCACCCAAAGTAATTCAAGATTGCTTACAGATATGTCGTTCCGTATAATAAAGTGTAAGCTATTTTTGATATAAATGGTCACACCTCCACCATGTCTATTTCTATCTAACCTAATAGGTTTATGAAACCCATTTAATTCAATTTGGTCATCAGTAATTGACTTGTCAAGATGAGATTCTGATATACAAATAATGTCATACTCGTGAAGTTCATTGTTAATGAGATCTAACTTAGGAAGTAAACTACACACATTATTGTGTACTATTTTCAAATTCTTTTTGTTACTCTGATCTGGACCTGGATTTTGCTCAATTCCAGCAACCAGTAATAAAAACTGTATTATACTACTGAGGATAAAACATTTTTTATGATTATAGGGAGGATTATGTTATGAATAATAGTATAGTTTACAAATTTACAGATTAATGTTAAAAACATTGATCAGTCACAACTATCAAAACGTATAATGAATATATAGTGAAACATAAGCACATGATGTACACTTTGGACAGATCTTTGAAACCGAAAGCTGACGTATACATTAATAAACAGGACACTCAAACATAGACGAGATTAAGTACAAAACAAAACATACATGTACAGAACATATATACAAATGGGAAACATTAATAAATAACAGATGTTGAGGATATCAGATATCACTTATCTTGTGATACTGTAATACTATTGAAAAATGAGCAAGGTCTGTGTTCATGCAATAATCTGTGTTTTTGAATTACAAAGATGTATGGCAGTAATTATAATGTGAAATGTAGAAAACAAAACAAAAGCAAAATAAATAAGCAAAGGTAGAATTACACTTGGCCTGATTTCAGACAAAAATTGAATTAAGCGCAGTAAAATTGACTAGACTTATCTATAGAATATGCGTGACAGAAGTTTATAAGCTTGACTTAATTTTCAATTTACGAGTGCAGACAGAAGTGAGAAACACAATTTGTCAAATGATAAGAATAATCTATGTTTTAGATTATGGTAAATACTGTATATTGAGGGATATTGATGTATGTGAAATCCTTCACTATTGCAACCATTATCCAGTTGCGTGTGTGAAAATCTCACGTGTAAAATGAAGTTAACTCTGGAAGTAAATAATTAAAATTTTGTGTTTACAGCTAACCGGAAATATGAGTATTTTTAAAATTAAACCAAGTACGTAGGAAACGTATAATTTCCGGAAAATAGTTACAAAATAAAAATAGTTGATTGGTATGAGAGACAAAGAGACAAATATCATCCCAAGGTTCAAGTTGGTGTTGTAGACAACAAAATAATTATAGATGAACAGGAATAATATAAAAAAAACATATGGTACTTGACAATATCAAACGAATATGAAAAGCATGTTCAAGTGATTTTATACACACATTTTATTTTTTCAGTTTTTTGTTTATGTCGTCAAATATTTCGAACCGATGTCTAGTTCCTTCTTCGTCTGATCCATATACATGACCATTAAAATACCACGAACTGATAATATTGTCATGTTGGTACAATCTATTTAGGAGACCCTGGTTGAGTTTTGTTATATCATCACAAATTCAAACTTTGAGTGCTTCGTTTATAGCCTTCTTTTTACGCAGAAGTGAAATTTTGGTATCCATTCTTAGAAATTTTATAAGAACTGGTCTTGGACTCCCTTCTTTCCCTGGTATTCTATGCATTGCAACAACTTCTGACGGGTTGATGTCTAATTTGACTTGGTTCTTTAGTTCATTAAGAAGAGAATGTGGTAGGTCTTCATTTCGATTTTCTGGTAAGTGGTATATTATCAGATTTTTCTTACGCGAGTATTGATCATTCAAGTTACCAAGCCGAACACTTTCAGTGGCTTTCTTGTTGTTTTCATCAACGACTTCCCTCATTTACCTAAGATCAGAATGTAGACTAGCATTTTTTTCGAGGAGATTCCCATTTTCAAACTCAATAGTGTTTAATTTGTCATGTAGGTGGGATATTTTCAAATCATAATTGGTTTTTAATTTCTCGACTTCTGACTTGACTTCAGACATAATCTCTTTTTTAATTTGTTTTTTCAAGGTTTCGGATAATGATTTAAATATCTCGGTCACTATCTCTGTAAGTCAGATTTTGTCGGCACATTTTTCAAGGACTGCTTTATTTCATCAAGTTCGTTTTCAATACAAATACTATGGTCCGAAGAACTAGAGAGACAAGAGTGGAGACGTTTTGCTGGATTTATGATATTTTGTTTATCTCCATTTTTCACTGTAAATGCTGATTCCTCAGCATTATTTGTGTTTTTGGCTGACAGTTTATCTAGTGGTTGAAATAAAGCTGGTTATTTGTTGTTGTAGTTGAGACAAATTATATGTGCCATGGCGATTTAAACTATGTCTGCGATTATGAAAGTTTACTTTATGTGTACATCTATATGTAAACATTGGCTAATTACTTCTCACTCGGTCGTCAATTTTAAAACTCGTAATTTAAACTGCAATCTTTACAGTTAAAGTTCTGCTTTTTTGAGTATGTCAATTCAAATTAATTAGTAGTAACATCGATGTAATAGAAAAGACGTAAAGAATATCTCTAAATGCATAAAAACACAAAACTCTGTGCAACAAATTCACATCAAACCTTCATGAGCGCCATCTTTTCCCCATTATGTTTGTGTTTCTACAAAGCTAAATATTCATAGATGTACACAAAACGGTCAGTAACGACTTTTTTTTTTTGGGGGGGGGGGGGGGGAATCTAATAAATGACCACTTTTATCAAATGCTATACAGGCTAATTATTCTGGGTTACCTATTGCCGAGTTTGACCCAAAAAGACTGCATAATTTTTGAACTCAGTCTTACATAAAACTGATCGCTGACTGTTTCCTAATTACCATCAGCGTATCCCGTTAAAGAACAATAATTACGACGATGCATTTTCACAATACTTTAAGCATTTGATTAAGTCCATACTTTAATATAAGATATTACTTTCATGGTCTAGAAGCTTATATCATACATTTACATAATGAATTATAAAAAAAACCTCATTGATTCCTTTGAACAAAAATGTGGCGTTCATTGATCAAAATTGAAAATCCACTTTAAGTAACAACTTGTTACTTCTTGCTGCTTATATATTTAACATTTACAAGACAAGTTAAGGAATATCATATGCATATGAGTAATGGGATGGTTATACTCAACAAGATTCCGAGAATTAAGAACATGTTCAGTTGAATGCAGGAAGATGAGAAATTGGGTTGCCCGTGTTTGCTAGTTTTAGAAACAACTATATATTTTGAAACAGGTTGGAAATTGCTAGTGGACAGACGAACGTCCATCATGCTCAATATGTTCTTTATTTTTCATTATGGGACTGCTCCTGATTATCTCTGTGATATGATGTTCCTACTTGTGCTGATAGGAATCTCAATATCATTCATACGTGTTTGAGAAACATGAACAGTTTTTTGAAAGTAGACGTACACCGTATAAGTATTAAACCCAATTCTGCATGCAGTTGTGGCCATCCTGTTGATGATAGGTTTCACTATTGTTTAGTTCCCTTTTCACAGAGAAAGTTTGTTTTCAACATTAGAAAGATGTGCTATATCGATTGAGCTTCTATTGGCTGGGAAGGATGACCTTTCATTTCAGCAAAACAAAGATTTTTTTTCTCAGTCTCAGTGTTCTATCATATATCAGAATTACACAAAGATTTAGAAGAATGAATTACAATTCTGAATTCCTACTTTCCAACTCAAGTTTAATTATTATTTCCTTTAATATTGTATTTTTTGTTTTTGTTTTGTTTGTAGTTTGTACTGCATGTATTTCTACTATGTTTTTCGTCACAATCTAATATATTTTGTGTTTATATTCATATAAGGAGGGGACGTCACTAATGTTGTTATACCTTGTGTCCAATTCCTTTTGCTATATATGCAAATGAAATATGTTTAAACTAAGTAACAAAATAAATTACAGTAACTGTTGAAATCAAACATTTAACATTAAGTTTGATTTTCAAGTATTTTGGCTCTTGCAGGTGAGTCTTGATCGATCGCAAACTCGTTGCCATATTTGGGTTAAAGTTTTAATTGGGCCAAACATAATTTGAAAAAAAAAGAAAAATATTAAACATCAAACATGTATATCTTATACCCCGTCACCTATAGTAACTTATTAATCATTGATTACTACAAAAGAGGGGCGAAAGATGCCTTCAGGAGTGATGTTCAAATCCAAAAATAGAAAACAAACTGACAACGTCATGGCTTAAAAAGAAAAAGACAAACTGACGAACAATAGTACACAAACTACAACATAAAAAATACAGCCTTAGCAACATAATCCCCTGGTGGTTTATAGGAAATAGTCAGCAATAAGTTTTCTGTTAAACTGTGTTCACACTATGTAATCTTTTCGGGTTAAACCCAGGAATAGTAACCCGAAATAATAAGTATAACACTTGATAACATGAAAAATAAGAACGATAACGTAACTTGGTGGAATTAAGGTCAACGATTATACATTTGTATGATATTTACTCATATGCCCTACTAATAAATCCCATCTTCAAAATATAAATGTGTTACAATCTATTGAAAATGTATCAGTTATAACATGCTATGTGTTATAATTATCATGTTTATATATTTTGGGCTTATTTTACAGATAACCTTACACCATTTGGCACAGCTACCCAAAGTACTAACTACCGTAGCTATAATGGTAAACCAGAATATGCTATTGAACCACCTATATCAATAAATTTGCTTTGTCTAAATGTTCCCATACAGATGTAGGCCGCCGTGGAGCCCCAGCAGATTGGTGGATGTTTCAATTTTCTTTTGGAATTGCATTCATCACAGATATAACTATTTACTATAGAGAAGGCTGTAAGTATCAAATAAAATGCATGCATGTTATCATAAATACCTTAGACATTTTCACTTGTTTAGTTTAATCTTGATTCGTGTACAAGTAACTTAATTACGCTTCTATGCACAATCAGTTGCAAGATAATAAAAAAAAACCACACAAGGTAGTCTGGTTGTATCTATCAAACTAAATTAAATTCAACGAGTTATTTGAACCATACAATATCAATATCAAAAGACTTTAAAAAAATGAATGAAATAGAAATACCAGGTGAGAAACAAAAGACTTAAAAGTTTTAACAACTCTTTTAAAACACTAAATTTTCTTTAGTGGTTAAAAACGAGTATCTTTTGGCTGTGTTGTTAATAATCTCTAATGCTGCATCAATAAATAAACTCAGCATAGATACCAGGATTGCAATTTTATATTTAACCCAGACACATGGTATATGAAATAAAAATTAGTTTAGTCTGGTGATGCCTTTCCTAGTCGCCATATACTGTGGTTTCAACCCATAACAAAACGATTAATGGGATAGAAATATCATATTGCAAGATGTTTGCTTTGAACATTTTGCTACAAATCAGAAATGGTAAAATTGTTCATAATTAAAAGGATCTCATTATTTGTGAAATGATTCGTGACATCCGTAGATTTGTTTTTATTTAACCATAAGTTGGACAATTACATTCGAATATGTTATCCTTTGAGACCGTGAGGGGTACTATACGAATATAAATGCCCAACCCATGGTTAAATAAAACATATCTACGCCTGTCATTAACTTTTCGATTCTGGTAGGACTATTTCGTCAACCGTGAAAGTCTATAATAGCTAATACAAACAATATTTTTTTCACAAATTTCGCGGTCTATATAATTTTACGAAAAGGAATACATGCGAAATCAAATGCTGACAAAATGCATAAATATACAAAGCCATTAATTTGTTTTATAGTCTGTTGATTTTTGTTTTGATATTTTCGAGAGAAAAAACGAATTCAAATACACAAATTATAATTTATATGTCCATCAACAAAAACGAAGAGTTGTTATACTATTTGAATAAATTTATTCAAAATTCAGTTCTACTTTCAAGTTTAAGAGACAATGAACTGTAGAATTTAAAGTAGCAAAATGGTTAAAAAAATATCAATACAATTATTTCCGTTTGATAACTTTTGATCGAGCCGATTAATCTTTGTGAAATTTTAATACAGCGAATCTTGTCAGGTCTATAAATCAGCCTATTTGGAACTTCTTGTGTGCTTTTGTTTTTAAATTTGTACAAAAACCGAGTGCGGAAGTGATAATTCTCAGCATTATTTTTTTATTCGTGTTTGACTATTTTGATATGAGCGTCACTGCTGATGAGTCTTCTGTAGACGAACGCGCGTCTGGCGTACTAACTTTTAATCCTGGTACTTTTGATAACTATTGATATGTTAATACATATATGAAAAAATTAACTCCCTTGACACAAATCGCACAAGAAGTTATAGTTACAGGAAATGTTTTAAATTAAAACATGGAAATGTGGTATGAATACCAATGAGTCAAATTAAATATTCACCAATGTTTAAATGATGGTTGATGTAAGAATTATTAACAACCACACGGCCTAGTGTGACTTGGATTAAGAATTGTCTCACTGTCACTCAAACCAAATATTCTTATGTATAATATTCGTGTATTGTTGATTGAGTGCTAAAGGATAGTTAATACAACTCATACGGGTTAATCGGTATAGCAATTCTATTTTGTAAACCCTCAACTATTCATATTCTAAGACCGTTACGGTAAGACGACACTGAGTTTACTAAATGTATGGAAATGCAAATTTTAAAGATAAAGGGAAAATAAATTGAATAATTATAACCCAATGATACAAATAAGCAAACCGACCTGGAATACATCAACACACAGTCATCAACGGTGTGTGCACTGGGATAAAGGTGATGACCGAAACTGCATTCACGGTCATCCGAAGATGTTGGATGATAATTTAGGTCAGTATATGTATTGTCTGTTAGAGTGCTTCTATATCATTGTCTTTACAAAGCATACATTGGTAAGATGTAAATATATAAAAGATTCACACGGAAATCACAAATTACTACCAATAAATGTGTTTGAACCAGGAAATTGGATTTGAAAACATCGCTTAGATGACCGTAACAGGATCAGCGATTCATAACAAGGGTGATCGTTATTGGTTAAAAGAGGACCGTAATTTATCAAGGATGGCCGTAACTTTTAAAGGATGACCGAGAAATAAGAAATATCCATATTTGTATTCATAGCTTTTTGTTGAGTTTGTCTCAATAGGGGTTCGGTTAGCGAATATAAATATGTTTAATCAATTTCTTTTTAACTTTTTGCCGTAATTTGAGTTTATAACAATGATATTAAATTGCATATTTCTCGTAAGCAATTAAATATTTATTGATAACGACGTTAAAAGTTTAATACAAATTGACAGCGATACGAAGAAAAGTTGAAGAAAAAAAACATATCAATTAAACATATAAATATCCAGTAATCGAGCCCATGAGTATGGTTCCAAAGGAAGCAGCCTAAAATCTTAACATCTGCCAGAAAACTAGCACATTCCTTTGAGAACACCGGATCCGATGGAACTGCAAAACTATATTCTGCATTCTGTTGGTTTGGCTGGTGTGTGTTCAGCTGATATTCCTTGTGCTCTATAACCTAAAAAGTTAATTCCTTTTGTTTCTAGAACATACTTTTTAGAGTATAGTGTTGACTGGAAATTAAAACTTCCGACATCCAATAACAAATGACAGCAATATTTTCAGTTAATATTCAATTAGCTATGGATTTCAATACGAAAATGAAGTCTTCGTATCTCCCTATCTCTTTTTTATTTAGTTTTGCCTGAATATTTGGCAAAAGTTCATTAATATAAAAAAAAAGATGTGGTATGATTGCCAATGAGACAACTCTCCACAAGAGACCAAAATGACAAAGAAACTAACAACTATAGGTCACCGTACGGCCTTAGCAATGAGCAAAGCCCATACTGTATAGTTAGATATAAAAGGCCCCGAAATAACAATGTTAAACAATTCAAACGAGAAAACTAACGGCCTAATAAAGTTCATTTCTGAATTCCGTTTGACAACATTCTTCGAAATAACCGCCACTGACTTTCAAATTTGATGAACATCTTTTGAATGATATAGTTTGTTCTTCTAAATTTATATTTGGCTGATAACCTTTTCCTAACATCATTTTAAGTTTTGTTACTTCAACTCCAAAATGTACGGACCGATATGCAGAATGACCAGTGTTTTCATCCAAACCTTTCTTTCTTAAACTAAATATTTGTGAACCAAAATGATTGCCTATATTGTGTATCAAAATGTCTACATTCGATGAAGTGAATTTGCAGGTAGTATATTGATAAGACATGAACTTATCTGAAATAAAGAACATTTGCAATGGTAGTTGAAATGATATGATATCAAAAGGGTGAACATGCCTAGTGAATTTTAAAAAGGTGTATTTATTATATGACATTAATAGGAATCCCAGAAATGAAAATATCTTGTGGCTTGTAGTTGGAGGCTACATATGGTGAACTTTGTATTTGAAGCACGCCTTTTTTTCTTCTACCTATAGAATAAGGCTGTCTTATAAATATTTGTTATACCAACACGATTAATTATTTGATACAATTTTTTTTTACAAATACAGATAATTCTTAGAATTGATGGTCATCCTTTAAAAGTTACGGTCATCCTTTATAAATATCGGTCATCTTTTACAAATTACGGTCATTTTATTTTTACCAATCACGGTTATCCTTGTTATATGATACGGTCATCTTGAAAATATTTTAATGATGAATTACGGTCATCTGAGCAATTTGTTCAAATCAAATTAATTTCCTGTTTCATACACATTTCTCGGTAGTAATTTGTGATTTCCGTGTGAATCTGTCATAAATTTACATCGTACTAATGTATTCTTTGTACAGAAGATGATATAGAAACACTTTAACAAACAATACAGATACTAGTTTGTCATCCGACATCTTGGGATGACTGTGAATGCAGTTACGGTCATCAGCTTTAACGCAGTGGTAGGCGTTTATAAGATATTGCAAGCTGTAAATCGTCACAAAGGCAATAAACAAATAATACAAAACAATTAAATATATGATGATTTTTCTAAAAGTTTAAAACTAAAATTGGAGGTGGGTTTATTTTACAGTAGCCCGTCGTATGGATGGATTCAAACTATGTGTGACCAATACATCAACTACTCCTCCTGACAGTGATGCCTGTTATGAAGATCCTGGACCAGGTCTTCCAAACATCTTTCAGAATATTTCTTGGAATAAACTTGGGAAATATGTCATTTATTACGATGATAAAGGATCCGAGGAAACAGTTCCAAAGCGATCCGATGGACCTGTTGTTGAGTTATGTTATGTTGCAATTAATGGTAGGTCCGTCCTAGCTATATGCCTGTCCAAAATCATTTGCCTGTAATTCAGTGATTTTTGTCTGTTGTTGCATATCATATTTGTTTTCCATTTAATAGTTTGGACATAAATAAGGCCACTAGTTTCTCATTTTAGGTCTCTGACATATGTTATTTCGGGGCATTTTAATAACTTATTCTGCTGAATGAGTTTTGCTCATTGTTGAAGATCGTACATGTACGTTGACCTATTGATAGTAATTTATATATTAATTGGTCTCTTGTGGAGAGTTGTCTTATTTGCAATCATACCACATCTTCTTTTTTATATTCACATCAACAAATGCAAACTATATTTAAAAATATATTTGGATAAACGACAATCACTGCGCTGTTGTATGATTCATTTGAATATAATACTATCATTGTGTAATTTAGCGTCACTGATGAGTCTTTTGTAGACGAAACGCGCGTCTGGCGTATACTAAATTTAGTCCTGGTATCTATGATGAGTTTATTTAGGTAAATTTATATTTAGATTGTTTAAGCTTAGATCCTAAATGTTAAAATAATGTTTGTTTTTTTACAAACAATTATTTACATCCGAGGGGTGGGATATAAGTAAGGCCGTTAAATTTTTGAAACTTGATAAATCTCCTGGGGAAGACGGAATTGTGAATGAATTCTACAAACCGTATTGGTATTTGATAAGTGACGACTTCGGGGCGGTTATTAAGGAAATTTTTGACAACAATTTGCTCTGTGAATCTCAATACAGAGGTATGATAACGCTTATGTTTAAGTCTGGGGAGAGAAAAGACATAAAAAATTGGCGTCCTATAACGCTCTTGAACACGGACTATAAGATTATTTCCAAAGTACTCGCGGAAAGGTTAAAAAATGTATTACCGCAAATAATTGATTTCGATCAAAAAGGGTTTGTCAAAGGGCGCAACATTTTTCAAGGCAATAGATTATTACAAGATATTATAGATTTTTGTGAATTAGAAGATGAGGAGGGTGCGATATTATTTTTAGATCAACAAAAAGCATTTGATAGACCGGAATGGGAATGGATCGATTTTTGCTTATTAAAATTTGGGTTTGGGGAAAAATTCAGGAGTTGGGTAAAAATGCTTTTCATTAACGCTAAGACGTGCATTCATACGAATGGGTTTACTTCTAGATTCGTAGGCATAACCCGTTCAATTCGTCAAGGATGCACAATAGCCCCGATGTTATATATCCTGCAAGAAGAACCACTTGCAGCATCAATAAGAAACAATCCTAATATAAAAGGAATAAAACTTCCTACTAGAACTGGGGACTTTATTGAAACAAAGCTAAATATGTTTGCTGACGATACTCAACTCTTTAATAAAAGCGAGGAGTCTATCGAAGAAACATTTAAAACTTTAAAACTGTACGAAAATGCTTCGGGGGCTAAAATAAATATGGATAAGACTGTTGGCATGTATTTAGCCAAGTGGCGAAATAAAAAACCAAAATTTAACAAAATTAAATGGTCTAAGCGTCCTGTGAAAGCATTAGGGGTACTACATGGATACGGGGTGGACTTAGATCAAATTTGGTTAGAAAAAAAAAAAAATAATAATAAAAAGCTGTATGGAAGTTTGGAAATCAAGAGATCTCACATTTACGGGAAAAGTTTTAATTATTAAATCCTTTGCACTGTCCGTCATTGGATACGAAATTGAAATGAGAGGTATCCCGGATATATACGAAAAACAAATAAATAATATTATATGGTCCTTTATATGGGATGGGAAAACAAACCAAATCACTAGAACAGTGTGCTGTTTACCGAAAGAAAAAGGGGGGATAGGAATGATAAACTAAAGGGACTTTATTAAATCAAAACAAGTGAAAAGTATGTACAGTATTGTCAACTCAAAAACACAAAAATGGAATGCAATAGGAAAATACTGGTTAACGTCACTAGACGAAAAATATGATACAGACTTTTTTATATGTTCGTGTTCGGACACTACATGTTTAAGGCAAATACAAATGTCCAAATATTATAAAGAACTTTTAATTTCCTGGACTGACGTACAGAAAATCCAAAAATCGGTCACGAAAGAGGACCTTTTAGAAGAAAATATGTTCGGCAATTGTAAATTTAAGTTCAAGGGACATGCATTATATTATGCAAATTTTGCCTCCAGTGGAATAAAGAAAATTAAAGATATATGGGACTTAAAAATAAATCCTTAAGTTTAAAACTTCTTTTGATATTTTTAACAGTCTTAAAGATAAAAGGAATTGGATTGCACAATATAGCCGCATTAAATCTTCGTTAACACCTCAACAAATTGACGTTTTAAAAACAGACTCTAGCACACATAGTCATTCTGATGGACCTATAAAAATAATAAATTCTTGTCAATTTATAAAAAAAGGGAGTTGTCGTTGATGCCAAAAAATTATGCCTTAAAGATATTAGATTCTTTTATGAGAATAAAACAGCTCCAAATAGTCAGTTGAGGTGGAATTTACATTTTTGGAATGAACTACCATGGGATTACATTTTGGAAACTTTGAATAAGAATTTAGCTAACAGGAAAATTAAACAATTTCAATGGAAGTTACTACATAACATAATTTACACTGAAGAAAAGTTACAAAAAATGAATCACTCAAACGGGAAGTGTCATTTTGCAATGAAAAAGAATCACTATTTCATCTTTTTATTTATTGTAAACTGGTGGCAGACGTTTGGCGGGAAATTTTTGAGAAAATAAGGGAATTTTGTTCAAAATTAAATATCCAAAAATTACAAAAATCGGAAACAAGTTTAATTTTTGGGATCATTAATGCAGATGCATCTTATACCCAAATTTTAGATACGGTGCTTTTAATCACGAAATGGGTTATCTGGAAAACTAGAAATATCGCAAAATATCAAAAGAAAGGGATAAGTAAATCGGTGATTTTAAATATGATAAAACATGAAATGCAATTTTTGCTCAAATATATTAAACCGAATACGAAAATCGAAGCCTTGTCTACTATGTGTGACATTTTTTGTATATAAATATATTTTGCGTGGTCAGGTCAGTGCAATGACCTCTTTGATACTGATCGAATAATAATATGTACACTGCTCTCAACTCCCGACATGTAATTTCTGTTGTGTATGTATTCATGTATATCATCTAATGGTAACAAGACATGTTGTATCAACAGGTTCATATTATAAACAAATATGTACTCACCATATCTTTGAAATTAATCCTTATTGGAAATCAAAATCATTTATCCATTTTTTAGCTCACCTGGCCTAAAAGGCCAAGTGAGCTTTTCTCATCACTTGGCGTCCGTCGTCCGTCGTCGTCCGTCGTCCGTCGTCGTCGTCCGTCGTCCGTCGTCGTCGTCCGTCGTCGTCGTCGTTAACTTTTACAAAAATCTTCTTCTCTGAAGCTACTGGGCCAAATTATACTAAACTTGGCCACAATCATCATGGGGGTATCTAGTTTAAAAAATGTGTCCGGTGACCCGGCCAACCATCCAAGATGGCCGCCATGGCTAAAAATAGAACATAAGGGTAAAATGCAGTTTTTGGCTTATAACTCAAAAACCAAAGCATTAAGAGCAAATCTGACATGGGGTTGAATTGTTAAACAGGTAAAGATCTATCTGCCCTGAAATTTTCAGATGAATCGGATAACCTGTTGTTGGGTTGCTGCCCCTGAATAAGTAATTTTAAGGAAATTTTGCTGTTTTTAGTTATTATCTTGAATATAAATTATAGATAGAGATAAACAGTAAACAGCAATAATGTTCAGCAAAGTAAGATTTCCAAATAAGTCAACATGACTGAAATGGGCAGTTGACCCCTTTAGGAGTTATTGCCCTTTATAGTCAATTTTTAACCATTTTTCGTAAATCTTAGTAATATTTTACAAAAATCTTCTCCTCTGCAACTACTGGGCCAAATTAATCCAAACTTGGCCACAATCATCTTTTAGGTTAGTAGTTTGAAAAATGTGTCCGGTGACCCGGCCATCAAACCAAGATGGCCGCCATGGCTAAAAATAGAACATGGGGTAAAATGCAGTTTTTGGCTTATAACTCAAAACCCAAAGCATTTAGAGCAAATCTGACATGTGGTAAAATTGTTTATCAGTTCAAGATCTATCTGCCCTGAAATTTTCAGATGAATCGGATAACCCGTTATTGGATTGCTGGCCCTGAATTAGTAATTTTTTGGAAATTTTGCTCTTTTTGGTTATTATCTTGAATATTATTATAGATAGAGATAAACTATAAACAGCAATAATGTTCAGCAAAGTAAGATTTCCAAATAAGTCAACATGACTGAAATGGTCAGTTGACCCCTTTAGGAGTTATTGCCCTTTATAGTCAATTTTTAACCATTTTTCGTAAAGCTTAGTAATATTTTACAAAAATCTTCTCCTCTGAAACTAATGGGCCAAATTAATCCAAACTTGGCCACAATCATCTTTTGGGTTAACTTAGTAGTTTGAAAAATGTGTCCGGTGACCCGGCCATAAAACCAAGATGGTCGCCATGGCTGAAAATAGAACATGGGGTAAAATGCAGTTTTTGGCTTATAACTTAAAACCCAAAGCATTTAGAGCAAATCTGACATTGGATAAAATTGTTTATCAGGTCAACATTTATCTGCTCTGAAATATTTAGATGAATCGGACAACCCGTTGTTGGGTTGCTGACCCTGAATTGTTAGTTTTAAGGAAATTTTGCTGTTTTTGGTCATTATCTTGAATATTATTATTGATAGAGATAAAATGTAAACAACAATAATGTTCAGCAAAGTAAGATTTACAAATAAGTCAACATGACCGAAATGGTCAATTGACCCCCTTAGGAGTTATTGTTCTTTATAGTCAATTTTTAACAATTTTCATAAAATTTGTAAATTTTTACTAACATTTTCCACCGAAACCAATGGGCCAAGTTCATTATAGATAGAGATAATTTTAAGCAGCAAGAATGTTCAGTAAAGTAAGATGTACAAACACATCACCATCACCAAAACACAATTTTGTCATGAATCCATCTGCTTCCTTTAATATTCACATAGACCAAGGTGAGCGACACAGGCTCTTTAGAGCCTCTAGTTTTATGAATGAACTACACATCCCTTTAACAAATCGCACGTGGTAAATGATCACTCGACCAGAAATTTAATGTAATTGAAATTAACATAACAAAAGACTTGATGCACGATAAAATTGAAACTGCTTAATAAATACAGATAGCCTTTGTGAGAAATAAATAAAGATAAAAAACATACTTTATTCAAATAATTATATATGGTGAGAGGTATAGATATATAGATCGATAATGATTGCAGGTACATGTACATTTGTACAAGGATAGATAATATTTATAAAGGTTGATGTTGATAATTTATAGTGGGAGTTTTTTTCTCATTTGCTTTTTCCCCGACAAATGAGACTGTAAAAATGGGGCTCCCTTAGTTGCTTCCCTGGGCAACTGAGGGTTGATGTAACAGGTGATTGTTAATAAAGTATGTTTAATATTAAAAAAAAATAAAAATAAAAAAAATGTTTGTTTATTACTACAACACCTTCTGCTGTCACATAGTGTGTGTTTATGTATGTATTATATGTATTATTGATGTAATTATACCTATAGTTTATGTAGATTTTGGTATAAAAAGATATAATTAATCACTGATTAATCAAATAATCGTTCGAACTATTGTTCCTTTCAGGGTGTCAGAAGGGTTTTTGGGGAAGTAATTGCTTGACTAAATGTCCCGAAAATTGCATCGAAGGTAATTGCTTCCCTGGAAATGGTTCTTGCGTTTGGGGATGTGACCCTACAAACTGTTTAAATGATGTTTGCAATAAAGATACTGCAGTATGTACCGACGGTTGTAAAGAAGGAAGGACCGGAAAACATTGTAACAAGTGTAAGTCATTGTATATCCAATAGTATATATTGATAGCATGTAATTACTTAACGTTATGGATATTTCTTTCGACATCTTATAATTTGTGGAAAGTATATAACAGCCACACTGTAATTTTATAGGCCTTATACAACATTAAAAGAGGGGCGAAATATACTAGAGAGGCAAAAGATACTAGAGGGACGATCAAATTCATATTAAATTAAAAAGATTTACTGGCAACGCCTTGGCAAAAACGGAAAAGTACAAACAGACAATAACATTGAAAACTAAACACTGAGCAACACGAGCCCCACTAAAAACTGTGTTTTTCAATATGCTTTGGACGAGTAAGGAGAACCTACTGCTAGTATGGCACTCGTTGTAATGCTCGTGTTAATATATACCCGGTAACAAGTTTAATTTGGTAGGTTACATTCATGAAAAGGGGAAAGAGATTGCAGTAACGACAACAAAAACAATCCCGATATCATCTGTGAAACGGATATTCCATAACGGTCAACCAACTCGTGATGACATATAAAGTTAACGAAGGGATGATTTTAACTTTATCATTTTAAGCTCTTGGTTTTATAACTTACTTGTGAGCAGCAACCCTATGTTAAGCAAATTATGATACGAAATACAAGCCCGGAATATAAGTATATACCCATTGTCCATTTTTTTCAAAATTGACATGTTGAAAATGATACAGTTGCAATGTTGCTCTATGTTGACTACAATCCCGATCCCTTGGCATGAATGTAATCTACCGAATTATACTATTTACCGGGTTTGTGATAACACGAGCAACACGACAGGTGTCACATGTGTAGCAGGATCTTCTCACCCTTTCGAAGCACCTGAGATCACCCCTAGTTTTAGGTGGGGTGGGTGTTGCTTAGTCTTTTTTTTTCTATGTTGTGTCATGTGTACAATAATTTATCTGTTTGTCTTTTTCATTTTTAGCCATGGCGTTGTCAGTTTATTTTCGATCAACGAGGTTGAATGTCCCTCTGGTATCTTTCGACACTCTTTTGACACTATATGAATGATATAATATAATGAAACTACTGTTTAAGAGTCACTCAGGTAGAGTTTATCTTGGACTGTTTTGTCGACCGATTTTATTTCGATGCTAACACACTATGATATAGAAAAGATATATATAGCAGCGGAAATAATTAAAAGTACCGTCATATCATTTTGGAATTTACTTATGGAATACTATTTACAAAAGCGTGATAAATTTGGGTAAACCATAAAAATGCTTTACTAGCACTTTTGGTTTACGACGTACTAGTATATGAAGTTATTTAAGAAAGACATGTCAGCTACCGATTGACGTCCTTAAAGCTTCAAATACAGTACATTTATCTCTTAATTATACTTATTGCCAATAGTATTCTTTACTTATATTCTCTTCACTTTAGATATAAAAAAATCGTACTGTACTACATACATATTTTTATTACAGATAATTTGGCATCCTACAGTTCGGTCACACAGAATCCAAGTGGAAGTCTACCTGCTAGATTAGCTATAGACGGAAATAAAACTTCATGTTCCAAAACACAAGGAAAAATTGTAACATTTCAAGTTGACCTGAAGAAAGCAAGGGCTGTAACAGAAATATTTGTAATATTTGTTGGTATGTTATTTTACAAATGATAATTGATATAAGGATTGTCAACCCCAAGAAAAACCTTATTAGTGTAGTCAAAAGTTCAATCTTAAATGTTAACGGACTATTTATAGTTTCAAAAATAATAACTCTCTCTTCATATCTGCATGAACTATATGTATTTAAGATTCTGAATTTCATTTATTTTTGCCAGGGCAATGACACATTCGCTGTATATATATTCTCAGTTGAGTAACAAGTCCGTAAGTTTTTTTTTCAAGCCATCTAATTTTTCTATTAATTAAACTCTAACTCAAATAATGAGGGCTAACTATTTCGTTATTTAATGCCTGCACAATTTAAGTAAACTATGAGGAACCTCCGGTGGCCGAGTGGTCAACGTAGTTACTACCGTAATCACTAGCCAGTCAACACTGAGGTTGCGAGTTCGAATCTCGCGCGTACAGGTGCACCCGACTCCTATATTAATTGACTAGGATGGTCAGTTTCCCTATCGAAGGTCGGTTGTTTTCTCCGGGCACTCCGGCTTCCTCCACCAACAAAAACTGCGGCCACGAAATATCCCGAAAGTGGAGCTTAAAAGTGGTTTCTTTTTTATATTTCGTAATTGAGCATGCCGTCAGTTACATGTATCACTGAATTAGTACAATCAGAAGGTTGTATTGTATTTCCACTTGTAGAGCTTTCTGGTGAGGACAGTTTACATGATTTTAACTGATAATATCGTTTAAATAGGGAAATCGCACATTACCTTTGTTTTTAATCCCTTTTAGGAATTACTTGACTTATTTTAAAAGAGAGGTGAAAGATACCAGACGGACAGTCAAAAAATAAACTGACAACGCCATGTCTCAAATTAAAAAGACAGACAAATAATAGTACAGAAGACAAAACATAGAAAACTATAGGATAAGCAACACGAAACCCGTCCAAAACTGGGGGTGATCTCATGTGCTCCGGAAGGGGTAAGCAGATCCTGTTAAAGTGGAAAAAATGGGAAAATATGGTCTCTTGGCTTATGAAGTCATTTCCATTCTCTCATTTTTGAGCGTCAGTATCACCAGCCAAGTTGTCAGCTTTTGTTTTGACACAAATTGACACTAAAATGCTCGTTTTTATGAATTAACTGAATCAATATCTTAAATGGTTTTGCATAGGCGGTAATGGTATCGTTTTTTCCTGTAGCTCAGTCCATATCATAAACTTGGATATGTATGATAGCTCGTTTCGAAGCTGTAAAACTTTCATACATGTGGTTAAATTTTCGGAGTACGAACATTCTTTCGTGATGCGGCTCCTCATGGTTAAAATTCCTTTTTTACCACAATAAAAGATAGACGAAATATACCAGAGAAATAGTCAAACTCATAAATCGAAAATAAACTGACAACCCCTGACTAAACACAAAAGACGACAAACAGACAAACAATAGAACACATGACACAACATAGAAAACTAAAGAATAAGCAACACGAACCCCACTAAGTTCTTTGAAAATTTAATACTTTGAACTCATTTAATAACTGCATAGTTTTTACACATTTATTCTATGTTCCTCATTTCGAGGCGCACAAAGGATATTGCCCCAACTGTTTTCAAAATTATTAAGCTGTCTACCCAAGAAACAGATTACATTATCTGTATATGACAAAACTTTCAGAATTTCGGGTTTTCGATGCTTCGTACCTTATTTTGCCTGGAGTACAACATTTAAATTCTGGTATCTATAACAATGCAAAAATACATTGACACAGGACAAATAAAATTGAGAATGGAAATGGGGAATGTGTCAAAGAGACAACAACCCGACCAAATAAAAAACAACAGCAGAGGGTCACCAACAGGTCAATGTAGCGAGAAATTCTCGCACCCGGAGGCGTCCTTCAGCTGGCCCCTAAACAAATATATACTAGTCCAGTGATAATGAACGCCATACTAATTTCCAAATTGTACACAAGAAACTAAAATTAAAATAAAACAAGACTAACAAAGGCCAGAGGCTCCTGACTTGGGACAGGCGGAAAAATGTGGCGGGGTTAAACATGTTTGTGAGATCTCAACCCTCCCCCTATACCTCTAACCAATGTAGAAAAGTAAACGCATAACAATACGCACATTAAAATTCAGTTCAAGAGAAGTCCGAGTCTGATGTCAGAAGATGCAACCAAAGAAAATAAACAAAATGACAATAATACATAAATAACAACAGACTACTAGCAGTTAACTGACATGCCAGCTCCAGACCTCAATTAAACTGACTGAAAGATTATGATTTCCTCATATGAACATCAGGCACAATCCTTCCCGTTAGGGGTTTAGTATCATACCATCATAACATATATGAGAAGAACATAACCCGTGTCATGCCAACAACTGTTTTTAGAATAAATGTGTTCAGTTCCGATGCAAAGACCTTATCGGTGACTCAATATTAACGCCAACATATGCAATCTTTAATGACTTGACAACAGTATCGTAATTATATCCCTTCTTAATAAGTCTATTTAAAGGTTTTGTAAGTGTCTGAGGTGAATACTGACACCTTTGTGCTTTATGAAGAATATTTCCTTAAAACAATGGATGTGAAATACCTGAACGTATTAGAAGTCACTAAAAGTATATTTTCTTTTTTTCCATTAATATATGACGTCATGAAATCGACAAAAAAAATCTAAATAGGATATAACTATTTGACATAATCGGCCAACTCAGTACTCGAATATTGAGACGATTTTAATTAAGTTATAAATTCCATCTCCTACCTTTACTAGCAATAAACCATCCTCAACTGTATATGGGATATAGAATGTCACCGGTTTCTGGGCAGAAGAAGTTGGTGAACAAAGATAATGTAAAAAGAACGCCTTGTACTTTTTCTAAG
This sequence comes from Mytilus edulis, assembly GCA_019925275.1. Classification (NCBI taxonomy): domain Eukaryota; kingdom Metazoa; phylum Mollusca; class Bivalvia; order Mytilida; family Mytilidae; genus Mytilus; species Mytilus edulis. The sequence continues at coordinate 87,662,481 of CM034349.1, read as the reverse complement.
CAAGTTCACAGAGAAGATAATAAAACCTTATTGATTAATATTAAGCATTATTATATTTTGCCTTTTTTTAGCTTAAATGTTTTATCATCTTGTTGATTTTTACTTTGTGTTCCTAATATCATTAGATTATTCTGTCCTCTGACAGCAAATCTGTACAAACACAAATAAATCACTTCTGTTGTCTCTCTGCGTCTGTAACAAACAAATATGTAAGTCAATAGAAACTACAGAACATATGTCATCGGAGACCTGCACTGATTTCACTACCACAACTGGACAACTGGTAAGTATTTTGATCGTTGAATTTAGACATAATTGAATTTTGTTGTGTTTGATTGATACAATTGTGGTTACAAACAATGAAACATACTGATATATACGTGGTGCATTATATTGCTACTGAAAAATCAATTGCATCAATACAGCATGCGTCAGTTTGTATTTTTTGTTTGTCCATTGTAAGACTATTCGAAATAATCTAATTTTAGAACACATTACAACAGTTGGTGATCATATCATTTACGCTTCCAATACAAGCTCTTCTTGGAAAAATGGAACCGTTTTATATCAAGGAAAAGCTATGCCTGCTGAAGTAAACTTATCTACCATATTCAGATACTTGACTTTTGAACCTCTACCTCAACAAGCTTTTGTTATACTTGAGTTATGTGAAATTGGAGTAATTGGTGAGTTTTTTTTTTATATTAAAACAAAACAGTAGGCTTTGAGAATGTTTACATATTGAATGCACAAATACGATAATGAAATGACCACTTATTTAAGATATAAACACAAGATCTTGTAGTTGAATGCAAGAGGGAAAAAAAACTTATTAGACTTTATTATCTTTTGACCTGTGTTGGTTAGTTGTTAATTAACTGTATAATCTTCTACTATTTTTGCGGGAATATTACCATAAACAATGCTGGCACATTTTGAGGAAAGTTATTTGATCTATAATCGTAAACTTCTATGTTGTCTGGTCTCAGATGGAGAGTTTCCTCATTGAAAATAACACCACATCTTATTTAAATATTTTACCAACCTTGAACATTGATTGTTCTCTCTTCCAAAAGACTCGCAATCTAATAATGACATCTGAAAGTCTCTATATTGTATTGTTGTAATGAATATACATTTTTCGTCATACGTATGTCCTGTCAGTAAAGTGTTGTGCCAAATCAATTGTAGCTTTATATATTTAATATTCCAGTGGTGTACGTTAGTTAGCAATCATGGTGCTGCTGGCCAGTATTTAGTGTCAGTCATGTTTTATTTACTACAGAAACGTAATAAAATGACGTTTAAATCATAAAGTATGAAGATAATTTGTATAAATCAAAAATAAAGTTTTATAGTTTATTTGCTTGTACAAAAACCTTCACATTAACGCTTCGTCATTTATAAGCAATTAACATTTTATGCATTGTCACACCATTTATAATACTTTTCCCTATTTATTCGAAATTTTCACCCGACAACGTATTTAAACAAAACACAGTTGATTTAATTAGCCACTTCTTAAGTTTTTTATTTGTGAAATACATGATTTCACATGAATGTATGAAAAGACAGAGTAGTGGGATATATCATATACAGGCAATATATAATATGCAATCGAAATTTGAAAATAGTTGGTGGAGCAATGTTCGGTATATATATTTTTAATAAGAATAATAACAAGAAAAAAATGTTTTTAAACTGAGATAGCATCCCCTCAACAAAACCTAACATACAAAAACAGTAACAGTAACAATAAACAGTACATATATAAAATCTTATAATGAAAACAATAGTCAGAATATATTGTCCAAATACGTAATATTGATTATGTCGAATTGTTTGTTAGGTTGTCCACCGGGACACTATGGTTCTGATTGTACGGAATCATGCCCACAAAACTGTCAAGGACCATGTGACCTTGAATACGGTAACTGTACATTTGGATGCTTAAGCGGATGGACTGGAGAAACATGTGGACAAGGTATGGAACATATGTTTGGTTGATTATAGTTTAATTGCATTCATAAAGATCGTATTAATGAGAATAACTTCCTTCATTTAAAAATTGTGAACATTAAAAAAATCATTTTTGATTTTTATTTGATTCAAAAACGATATTCTAATAGCCGCACCAATATGCAAGAACACAAACAAAAATTCTTTAAAAGCATATGAAGACCATTCACAAATCATGAACCAAAAACAAAAACAATAATACGGTTGCAAACAACAGTCAACATAAATTAATTAGAAAGTTTTGACTAATAACCACAAAACCCTAAGTAATAAGGAATAAAGTTTTTAATGGTTTGTTCTTAGAGTTGATAGCTAAGTCTTTCAAAAGAACCATGCACATTTTAATCGATCTATTGTGATTTGCCTGTTTGGACGACTTAAGGAGTATTGACCTGGATGGTAAATGCCATTTGTTAAACTTGTGCATTAGACCTAATGCAAGTCAACAAGTATACATTTATAATGTTTTGGGTTTATTTAAACAAAACAAGATCAAACTGTCCTGTCACCTAAACTATCAGGAAACCGATCAAAATGAAATAATTGCGATTATGTAGTCACTAGAATATCACAGGATTGCCTATTCATAGAGAAAAATGTCTTTTATATAATTGTTCAATACAAAAAAATCATTTCCTAAATCGCTTTTTGTATTGAATTAAATGATAAATGAAAAGTTATCATTTCATAATGACTAAATTGTACATGTTGGAACAATTTTCGCAAATTGGTTGCGATATACCATTTATGCAAATAATTTTCATATTTCAGACAATGCACACATAGTGTTTGTATCTCATAATTAACGACCGGCTTTAAGGTTAAGTCGTTTAAATCAAAAAAGTTATCTGATGGTTTACATTTACAAAGAAATCTACATTGTTTAATTTGGCAACGCAAAATGAACCCCAAATTAAACTGGAAAACTAACTGAAGAAAAAAGTCTAATTACGGTTTGTTTATTATGTAACCGGAGAGCATGATCCTACTTGCAAAATCGCATGCCTCCACCGGGATTCGAAACCGGTACATCTATATAAAAAGGCAGAGCGTTAACTGAGCTAAAGAAGTACAGTTCTTCTTTACCTCAACCGCTTACGGTTGACTAAGTATCTACCATATGTTCTACGGGAAGCAATCCCGTCACACTTTCCCCACCTCAAGAGTTATCATACCATTATGACTCTCACACAAACATACTCTAGCTAGAAATCCTCTCTAACCACCGTGGGTTGTTTAGTTGGGCGCCAATGTAACCGGAGAGCATGTATCTACTCTACAAATTTATATCGCGACACCTTGATTCGAACCCCGGTCGCCTGCGTGACAGTCAGTGCGTTAAATCATGGAGCCAAAGAATCGATTCCCTAACTCAGATGATTAAGACTGGCTTTATATGTTCTACCTGCACTAAGGAGGGGAAGCAATCCCGCTACACTATTCCCCCTACCACAAGAGTCATCATATCACTGTATACGACTCTTAACAACATAGTCCCTGGCTATACTCCAAATAACCATCGTGGATTTTTCTTCTTCTCCAAATGTAACCGGAGAGCATGGTTCTACTTGCAAATTCGCATGGTCTCCACCGGGACTCGAACCCGGGACCTCTGTGTTACAGGGCAGCGCGTTAACCGTTTAGCTCAACCGCTTACGGCTGACTAAGTATGTCAGATATGTTCTAACATATGTTCTAAGGGAAGCAATCCCGTCACACTTATAAAGGTGGGGTAACAGGAGACTTTATTTGTACAAATAAATAAAAACCAATTGTGCACCTGTTACTTGTACAGTATTCGGCTGATTGCACGATAAATGCTAATGAAGAAGCTGGGACTATTATACTAACAGTATAATCCTAGTCAGAAGAAAGTACTTTATAAGAGCTGTTGTTTCGGAGTTATTGTTGTTATTGCTATTTTCCACTATTCTTTTTTAGCTACAATCTTCCAGTAACGTATGCTCATTTTATATAAATCCCGCAGATTTATTTATTAATATTATTTGTTTATATATACATTGTATATAAATGATACAATAATACGCCTGAAAGGTTGAACTTGTATTTCAAAACTACTCGAAAACATAAAAACAAATTGAATGAGTATGCAAAATATATATAATTACTACCCTGATTTTGAAAGGTATTGTGTGCCGTTCATTAATCACAGATTTTTAAAGAAAGTGTTATAATCTCTCATAATAAGTTCAAGATAGTATAGTTCAGTCCATGTTCCTTATATACATGTACATGTAAAAAAAACGTTATCAGTTTGTAAAAAGTCGACTATGTTTTACAGCATGCAACGACGGGAAATACGGAAAAGACTTATTATATTACTGGAGGATGTAGCAACGGGTGTGATGATGGATGGCTAGGATCTAATTGTACTCAAAGTTTGTTTCTTTTTTCAATAGATGTCCATTCTTTTGACATACTTAGTCAGCCGTAAGCGGTTGAGCTAAACGGTTAACGCGCTGCCTTGTAACACAGAGGTCCCGGGTATATAAGGATAATTTAAAGGATGGACATCTATTGAAAAAAGAAACAAACTTTGAGTACAATTAGATCCTAGCCATCCATCATCACACCCGTTGCTACATTCTCCAGTAATATGATCACATGGTGGATTTAAACAGTTTGCTGAACATTCCAGAAGACAGTCTATTCCGTATTTCCCGTCGTTGCATGCTGTAAAACATAGTCGTCTTTTTACAAACTGATTACGTTTTTTTACATGTACATGTATATAAGGAACATGGACTGAAATATACTATCTTGAACTTATTATGAGAGGTTATAACACTTTCTTTAAAAATCTGTGATTAATGAACGGCACACAATACCTTTCAAAATCAGGGTAGTAATTATATATATTTTGCATACTCATTCAATTTGTTTTTTATGTTTTCGAGTAGTTTTGAAATACAAGTTCAACCTTTCAGGCGTATTATTGTATCATTTATATACAATGTATATATAAACAAATAATATTAATAAATAAATCTGCGGGATTTATATAAAATGAGCATACGTTACTGGAAGATTGTAGCTAAAACAGAATAGTGGAAAATAGCAATAACAACAATAACTCCGAAACACCAGATCTTATAAAGTACTTTCTTCTGACTAGGACTATTATACTGTTTTTATGGTCAATTGTATTCTACCACACCAACACATTATCAATTAGAGCTTTTTGGTTTAATGATCTTGTTGTCAACGTAAACAATTAGATAGGTTTAAGATAACGTTTCTAGATTTTATCTTATATATATTATCTTTTCAGCATGTGTTAATGGTAGTTTTGGAACGAACTGTTCGAACTTTTGTGACGGGTGTTTATCTTTTAAGTGTAATCGTGTTGATGGTTTATGTGATGACAAAAACGCCTGTAATGCTGGTTATGTGTTCGGAGATTACTGCAATAAAGGTACATACACTGCTTGAATTTAGTTGTTCAAACAATTGAGTTTATTGTAAACATTGAAAGGTTGACGCAAAACACGTCAACGAAATAGTGACAGTTATTTCAGAGATAGGGACTGCGAGTATATTTGGGCGATTAATGAATGTCTGATGACCGACTTAAATGTAAGTTTCAAATCAATCTAAGTCGTGACGACTAGTCCACTAATACATAAACAAACTGCATAAACAAGTTATGATATTTTTAATTAAGTTTTGATATAAAAAAAATAAAATATGGGTGATATCTCCCAAACAATACACAACAGATTTCGAAGGCAAATTTGACTTACCTCGTGTATGATACCCTTAAATGTAGTGTTCAATGTTTTGAACAAATTATCTTCTTCCTTATTTTGAAAGTACGGATTTAACATATACAACTTTTTCCAGAATGTTCAATAGGTCAATTTGGAACAAACTGTACGGAAATCTGCAAGGGATGTAGATCTTATATGTGCGATAACGCTGATGGTTTATGTGATGACACATACACCTGTAACCCTGGGTATTTCTACGGAGATTACTGCAATAAAGGTACGTTAAGTGCGTATTCAAATTGTGCATAAACTTGAGGTTGTGACACGATAAAAAGGTTGACACAACTCTCCTCAACTACATAATGAGAAATAGAGACATCGTTTGTATATAAGCGTTTACATAATGGATAATGACCAACCAGAATGAAGTATTAAATCGTGATAAAGCTTGACGAATAGTTCATTGTTCCTCTTCACTAAGACAGCAAGGATATACATTGCAAAATAATTTAGATTTCTTTTTTAAGTGCAAAAATTGAATGATATACTCTGACAACACAGGACTGGCGTATTAATATGCAATGGTTAAACACCCAAAAGATACCAGGCTACATATTTTGTAAATGGTATTTCACTTTCAATGTCTTGGCAATGTGTCACAGTGCTGCTAGGAGATTATACTGGCATACATTCAATGGTAAGATGTTTGTCACTAGTAAACAATCGATGCTTGTTATATTCAATAATCTTATTATTTCAACTCATTTAATTTACAACCTTAGTTAATAGAAGATGTTAGTTTTCCCTAATCAAAAAGGTGTTTTCGTAGATCAAGTTGACTATTATGCAATTGTGTAATATGCTGGCTTCGGTCTGATTATTGTGGGGTTGCAATGCCCCAGACACAATGAAAAACGAAAGAAATGTAATACATGACCATCATAAATCAGCTTACTTAAACTAAACTAAAACTGCTGTAACATAAACTAGAAATAAAAGAAATAAAGAAAATATAATAAAAGTGATATTATATACATGAGGCAAACTTAAAACTAATGAAATAAGGAATATTGAATGGTGATTATTTGTTGGTACTTAACCCCTCTTTCAGCACTTTTGGTTATATTAAGATAAATAAAGATTGGTGTCAATCGCATATGGCTGCATCGAGGCTCGTACTCACAATCTCAGTTTTGACAGACTAGTGATACATGTACAGTAGAATAACAATCGTTCCTTTTGTAGTAAATATTGGTGTCAAACTGAAATTTTTAAATTTACAGAAAAGGACAATTTTAGTTCTGTTAAACTAACATAAACGTAGAACGAAAACAAAAACAGCATTAGCTTGTCTATGTTAGGAAAATTAGGCTTCTGACAATGCTTTCTGTGTTCTTTTCGTACAAATGTTGACGATTTGTTTATCAGGGAAAGTGCAATTACAATTTCATAGTGACATTTAAAGACGTCTGCGCTAAAAGGGCTGTTTAAATCGCATTGCCCTTTGGACTCTGGGACCTTCACATCTTTTTTTTTGTTCGGAGGCTTTTGATATTAATTGATACTTTTTATCGAACTTTGACAATTACAAACACATCACAGATAACATCCTTGGTTAAATGCTGCATTTTGTCATCTATTAGCCTGTGACAATTGGTATTTTGGTCACAATTGTTCAATGGAATGTAACTGTCTAGCTGAACCATGCAACAAAGAAGATGGAATATGTCCATTTGGAGGTTGTAAAGAAGGATGGCATGGTGATTCCTGTTCTAAACGTAAGTAGCTTTATGTCGTACTTAGAAATTGGACACGCGTAAATATAGACAATTCAATGTATCTAACTTAACCAAACCAAATGCAAAACCCTTAAGATGCGACTTTTATCACTTATTTATCTGTTATCTTGGTTGTACGGAATTTAACTCGGGTGATTCAGCCAATCATGTCAAAAATCCGTATTCCTCCCGATCTGACTGATTCAAGGTACCAAACGTGTTTCTCAGAAAGCAAGCCTTTACTCATTTTGATACAAAGACAGGGGGATTTTGCCTAATTCTACCTTTCAAAATTGCCTTTTTGAAATTGCAACGATTATAGGGGAGGGTTGAGATCTCATAAACATGTTTAATCCGCCGCATTTTGCGCCTGTCAGGAGCCTCTGGCCTTTGTTAGTCTTGTATTATTTTAATTTTAGTTTCTTGTGTACAATTTGGAGTTTCGTATAGCGTTCATTGTCACTGATCTAGTATATATATTGGTTTAGAGGCCAGCTGAAGGACTCTGGGTGCGTGAATTTCTCGATAGATTGAAAACCTGTTGGTGACCTTCTCCTGTTGTTTTCTCTATGGTCGGGTTGTTGTCTCTTTGACACATTCCCCATTTCCATTCTCAATTATATTTATATGATTCAATCAGACCAAATTTAATTATTTTTTTACAATACACCACCTACAAAAGATTTAATAAAAAGGAAAAAATTCTGAATTAAACTGTCATGACAAACTACTTTTTTAATAGTACAACAAATTGTGTTTTGACCATTATTGGAGGGAAAAATATATATATATATATATTTGCAACTTTTTATGGCTAAAACGATCAGCCTGATGCAAATGTTATCAAGGAAGATGTATAGAAATGATTTATATTAACATACAAAGGAAGATGTGGTATGACTGCTAATGAGACAACTCTTTACAAGTGACAAAACTGCACAGACAATTAACAGCTATAGGACGAATGGCTTTCCTAATCAAAATTTGTAAATTGGAAACTCAGATCTTCATGTTGCTTTACCACATGTTTTGTGAATTTTTCTCTTCTCAAAATAACGTCTGTAGAGACATATGCAATACTGAATATGTGAATGATTACCTTCCATCGTTTTTAAACGAAAACTGTTTCGAACAAAATATAGACGTAAAAATGTTAAATACTGTCATTCGGGATTTTTTTGCCTTTTTGATTTTTTTTCTTTTTCGTGCTTCACTGGTGAGTCTTTTGTAGACGAAACACGCAAATGGTGCAAATAATAATTTCAATCCTGGTATCCTTAATGAGTATATTAAACCAAAATAGAAAATTATGTCTTCATAAAGTGTTTATTGCATACAGTACATATGTCTACGTTGTTCGGTTAGTTACTTTTTCAAAGGTTAACAGAAAATATAAATAAATGGAAATTTTAACATAGATTCATACACATGATACATGAGCCTATTTATGTTCAAATAGTTTTGCAATGGAAATGTACAATGTAAACAAATTTCAAGCATAAGATGTATTGTTCTTTTTTTGATCACATTGAATAAACATTTTCAACAATAACATTTGGTGCAAGAAATATTTCCAAGAAGCAGGAATAGATATTTTTGTAATTACATGAGTAGTGGATTAATAATTTAAAGAATACATAGTACATTGTTTACATTCGTTATATTCTAAGCAGATATTATATAAGCCATTATTTGGTCCGTGAACTTGCACAATTAGGACAATGACTTCCAAATCATACACATTTTATTGATAAAATATTGGTAATATAATTTACACACTTTATGAGTTATGGAGTAATACCACAATTGTTTTCGTAAATTTGTCAAATTGGAACTTTAATTAATTTACTCTTTTTTTCAAATAAAGACATATTTGGACATGTGTAAATTTCAATTCTTTCCAGTGATACAGACAAAATTTCACATTATATTTCATTGCATGTAAGATAATAACCATTACTGGAAGTTAACAAAACAAACTTTTACCACTATTTTTTTTGTATACAAGCTTTGATAACAAGTTTCCAAATAAAAGCAAAATGGTATTTTGAAACACATGAGATATATCTTTATGACTCAGATCTTTTTTTACTTTAATGATATGTAGAGATAGTTTACTACAAAAGTCAAATTCAAAGGGGATATTTGTTCCACTCTTTTTTCTATGAAACCGCATGAGTCGTATTTTGATTTAGTGATACTTCACCTTCCTTCAGTGCAGAAAGGTTACTTGTGAGTCACTATGATATAAGAAAAAAATACGATTTCAAAATAAACGGCCAAAATAACCATGAGAACATTTTTGATTAAAGTTTTCTGATTGTGAGATTTATTTTAAAGTTATTTATAAATAAATTATACCTATAAAGACTATTTTTTTTCTTCCTTCTACATGATCAATTCTATTGCAACTTTCTCCATCCCTTCTTAAAACATTCGGAATGTAAGAAAGAAAAGGTATTTCAAAACGTCATAGAATAACGACTATACATATTTTGCAACTGATATCGTTTTACTTTTACTTTCATATTCAGATTCGAACATGAGACAAATTTCAAATATTTTTAAGCGTTGCTTTACAAGAAAATTAACGGATGTGTCTCATTATTTATTTTGCAAACACTCATATAGTGTTAACATATTTTAAACGGACCAATGACCATAACTGGACACTTCGTTGATGAGTTTATCCCAAACCCCTATAAAAGATTGACTGGTCTATACTGAGCGGACTGGTTCTACTTCGCCCAGTCTAGTGAAATAAATCAGGTAACAGCAGCTATGTAAAAACACATCTTATATTAAAACATATTTTGTTATAGCCTGTGCTGTTATGTACATATAAAAGATAAAATCTAAAAATGATGATGTGTAACGTATTTTGGGGAATTTGCATATTGAATTAAAATAAAATATGTAAGACAAATTTTAAAAAAGAACAGTGATGTCTTACAGAAAATGAGCAACAAAAGAGTACCGGTTTATTATCTTAATTACTTTCAAATACCTTTTTCTTCTTTAGGTCTTTTTTTAGCATAATAGTACATAGTTCCGCAATAGTTTAATAGTCATTAAGTTTACCTTGAATCATACTCTTTCTTTTTGTATGAAATAGAAGCGTGTGAATATAAAATTTTGTCCGAACTAATGGTCAATTCAAAGTAAAAAAGGAGTAAATCAAACAACAACAATAATAACTTCTTTGTCATAATTGTATAATCGAATGTCTAAGGCTAGACTTAACATGTGCAGTAAGATTTGAACACATAAAATTGAGAATGGAAATGGGGAATTTGTCAAAGAGACAACAACCCGACCAAATAAAAAACAACAGCAGAAGGTCACCAACAGGTCTTCAATGTAGCGAGAAATTCCCGCACCCGGAGGCGTCCTTCAGCTGGCCCCTAAACAAATATATACAAGTTCAGTGATAACGAACGCCATACTAATAAGCACAGTAATAATTCGAAGACTTACTTTTTTTAGTTTGAATTGAATAAAATGAAACAAATACTAATCTAGTCAATATAACTAACATTTTAGGGTGTAATAAAGGTAAATTTGGACAAAATTGTAATGAGTCATGTGATGGATGTTTAGCGAATAGATGTGAAGCCACTGATGGATTATGTTATAACACTACTGGATGTAAACCCGGTTATTACTTTGAGGAATACTGCAACAATAGTACGTATAGTATGGTATTATACATGTTTTGTTTATTATGCTTATTTTAATGTCTGTCTATCGACATATTTTTGATTGCTTGAATTTGTATGTTAGACATTTACCTTTCTCAAATCGCCGATGTAATGGAAAATAAACAGTGATATGAATACGATATATAATATAACTTGGTACGATTCTTTTAAGTTCTTCTCCATAAATATGTTAAAGCAGTTGTTGTGTCAGGAACAGACTCTTGTGAAAGGGATCCATTAACATAAACATGCAAGAGATTTATTTACCAATTGATATATATTAACGCAATAACATACTGCAGATGGTAATTTGAATAATGATTGTAACATTGATATACTATACGTACGACCTGTTTATATATCTCAACTTGTACGATTCGTTCGTGTATGTAACAATGTTTTAGATTTTAACGAGAGAAATTTATGTATTACTGAAAAATTATTACACCAGGGTTTTCGATATCACAAACTAGTCAAAACATTTACTAAATTTTATCATCGGTATAAAGACATCATTCGTAAATATAGCTCAACATGCAGACTTCTTATACGTTCAGGTATTTCACATCCAACTTTTTATGGAAATATTCTTTATAAAGCACAAAGGTGTCAGTATTCACCTCAGAAACTTAAAAAACCTTTGAATAGACTTATTAAGAAGGGATATAATTACGATACTGTTGTCAAGTCATTAAAGATTGCATATTTTGGCGTTAATATTGAGTCACTGATAAGGTCTTTGCGTCGGAACTAAACACATTTATTCTAAAAACAGTTGTTGGCATGACACGGGTTATGTTCTTCTCATATATGTTATGATGGTATGATACTAAACCCCTAACGGGAAGGATTGTGCCTGATGTACATATGATGAAATCATAATCTTTCAGTCAGTTTAATTGAAGTCTGGAGCTGGCATGTCAGTTAACTGCTAGTAGTCTGTTGTTATTTATGTATTATTGTCATTTTGTTTATTTTCTTTGGTTACATCTTCTGACATCAGACTCGGACTTCTCTTGAACTGAATTTTAATGTACGTATTGTTATGCGTTTACTTTTCTACATTGGTTAGAGGTATAGGGGGAGGGTTGAGATCTCACAAACATGTTTAACCCCGCCGCATTTTTGCGCCTGTCCCAAGTCAGGAGCCTCTGGCCTTTGTTAGTCTTGTATTATTTTAATTTCAGTTTCTTGTGTACAATTTGGAAATTAGTATGGCGTTCATTATCACTGAACTAGTATATATTTGTTTAGGGGCCAGCTGAAGGACGCCTCCGGGTGCGGGAATTTCTCGCTTCATTGAAGACCTGTTGCTGACCTTCTGCTGTTGTTTTTTATTTGGTCGGGTTGTTGTCTCTTTGACACATTCCCCATTTCCATTCTCAATTTTATAATAAGTTTTCTACGTTATAGCCTGTGATGATTGGTTTTTCGGAACAAACTGTTCAAGAAAATGTAATTGTTTGCATGGACCATGCAACTGGTTTACAGGAATGTGTCCTTCTAGTGGCTGCGAAAAAGGATGGCAAGGCGAATCATGTGACGAAGGTAAGCCATAAGTTTTTATTTGTTCGACCTAACAAGTATATATATGTTCAACAAAACAATCGGCATTCACATTGGTACAAACTGTACCCCCCTTTCTAGGCTAATTTTTCCTTTATAAATATTTGTCTGACTTCACACAGGAGCTTATGAGAAAGAAAAGGAAATAAGCAGGGTCCTTAATCTTTACTTTCCCCTATATAAGGTGACGTTCTGTTATTAAATAAATCAAATTTGGTGACAATTTTATACGCATCTATCCCATTGAGATATAGGATGCAACAGGTACTGTTAGTTCTGCCTCATATCTTGACCTTGTATTTCCTATCATGATTTCCTTGATAGAGGGTTGCTGCCTACACAAAAGTTATTAAATAATGGCAACAGCAGTATACTGCTGTTCATTCGTCATAAATTTATTAAACAAAAACAAGTCCGGGTGACAAACCAAAACCGAGGGATACACTTCAAATATAAGAGGAAAGCCACGCAACAACAGGAACACTGAAATACTACAAAAACATACACCAACATACTTGTACTAACACGAGCAACACGACGGGTTGTACATGTGAAGCAGTATTTGCTTACCCTTTCGGAGCACTTGAGATCATCCCAAGCTTATGGTGAGTTTCGTGCTTGTCAGTCTTCTATATGCTTTGTTGTGTTTCTTGCTTCCAAGTCTTTAGTTTTCTTTGTTGTGTTTCGTGTACTGTTATTTGTCTGTTTGTTAATTTTGTTTAAGTCATGTCGTTGTCAGTTTATTTTTGACCGATGAGTGTAAATATCGCTTTTATATCTTTCGCCATTCTTTTGACAAGTTTTGAATTCACTGTCACAAATTAGGTCATAGAAGTACAAACTGCTTATTCCAAATATCTCCGTCGACTTTTATCTTATTACAATGTGATGCATGGCATGCAATTACAACTTAGCAAGTTAAAGCATGTGTCACTAAATGTATAAGATGATCGTTATCATTGAAAGTCCAGACCGAGTACTCAAAAGTCGCAGTCAGGGAATGGTATACTTTGATTTGAAATAGATGATTATAACAAATACTAATCTGGTCTAATATAACTAACATTTCAGGGTGTGATGAAGGTAAATTTGGACAAAATTGTAATGATTCATGTGATGGATGTTTAGCGAATAGATGTGAAGCCACTGATGGATTATGTTATAACACTACTGGATGTAAACCCGGTTATTACTTTGAGGAATACTGCAACAATAGTACGTATAGTATGGTATTATACATGTTTTGTTTATTATGCTTACTTTAATGTCTGTCTATCGACATATTTTTGGTTGCTTGAATTTGTATGTCAGACATTTACCTTTCTCAAATCGGGATGAAATGGAAAATAAACAGTGATATGAATACGATATATAATATAACTTGGTACGATTCTTTTAAGTTCTTCTCCATAAATATATTTAAGCAGTTGTTGTTTCAGGAAAAGACTCTTGTGAAAGGGATCCATAAACATAAACATACAAGAGATTTATCTACCAATTGATATATATTAACGCAATAACATACTGCAGATGGTATTTTGAATAATGATTGTAACATTGATATACTATAATAAGTTTTCTACGTTATAGCCTGCGATGATTGGTTTTTCGGAACAAACTGTTCAAGGAAATGTAATTGTTTGCATGGACCATGCAACTGGTTTACAGGAATGTGTCCTTCTGGTGGCTGCGATAAAGGATGGCAAGGCGAATCATGTGACGAAGGTAAGCCATTAGTTTTCATTTGTTCGACTTAACAAGTATATATATGTTCAACAAAACAAACGACATTCACATTGGTACAAACTGTACCCCCTTTCTAGGCTAATTTTTCCTTTATAAATATTTGTCTGACTTCAAACAGGAGCTTATGAGAAAGAAAGGAAATAAACAGGGTCCTTAATGAAATTACAACTTAGCAAGTTAAAGCATGTGTCACTAAATGTATAAGATGATCGTTATCAATGAAAGTCCAGACTGATTACTCAAAAGTCGCAGTCAGGGAATGGTATACTTTGATTTGAAATAGATGATTATAACAAATACTAATCTGGTCTAATATAACTAACATTTCAGGGTGTGATGAAGGTAAATTTGGACAAAATTGTAATGATTCATGTGATGGATGTATATCAAATAGTTGTGATGTCATTGATGGATTATGTGTTAACACTACTGGATGTGAACCCGGTTATTACTTCGAGGAATACTGCAACAACAGTATGTACAGTATAGTATTATACATGTTTTATTATTTTGTAACCAGTGCCTTTAATTGGTTGTTTCACAATTAATTTTTTTCGATTTCGATTTTGACTGATGTGTCTGATGAAGACGTCTCATGTGTCTAGCTGGTATAATACCTTTGATTAAATTGTAGTAAACGACCATTATAATACCTTTGATTAATTTGTGGTATACGTCCTTTCTATTACATCTTATTGTATACCAGAACATCGACCATTTTTAATTATTCTTTTTTTCTGTTGAATATGAATAAAATGTAAGTTGTTTTCTCAACGATAAAAAACTGCTTCCTGTCATTCCCTAAAAGAATTAGGATGTTAGAAGTGAATACAGTTTCAAACATTTTCAAACCTTAATATATCCATATTTAATCATAATTCGCATACTTGGCCGTCTGTTCTTAGAGTTTAAATTTATGACTTTCTATTTAATTCTTCGATTAATGTTATAAATGTTGTTAAATGCAAGTGGTAATTCTCCATAAATCCATCTTCACAAGCATTGCTTAAAACCTACATATTGACAGAAAGATTACTATACGATACTTTAAAGAATGTGTTTGATTTATAAAACAATTTTGTGTCGGACAGTAATAGAAATATGTTAAATTTTAGCAATGCTAAATATTTAGAAAAGTTTTCTGAGTACACTTTCTTATTCTACCATACTTTAGGTAGCGATTAAAAATGTAATGAACTCGAAGAATTTTCTGAACGATCAGTCAGTTCTAAGCTTGTGAACATTATGCTCTCTATAACGTAATTTCTGCGGTATGATATAGATACACAAATTCACACTTCTACTTGTTGCAGTCACTCCCGACAGATAGTATAAACAATCATGAAAGGTCAATAATATATTTCAGCTTTATGTATGATTGTAATTGTGGTTGATGTTGACAGTATGAGCATCTGGTACGTACACATTTGAAAATACAGAAAACGTTAAAACAAACGGTACATTTCAAATTTGCAAATTGTTTTTTTAGCAAGAATATGCTAAGATGCTTGATGTTTTCCATTTGTCTTCCATTTTGTAGCCTGTGACGATTGGTATTTTGGTTACAACTGCACAGGGAAGTGTTATTGTTTAACTGAGCCATGCAGTCGGTTTTCAGGAAAATGTCAATCTGGTGGATGCCAAAAAGGGTGGCATGGTGAATCATGTGGAGAAGGTATGAAACTGATCTGTAATGAGAGTAGCTGGCAGCTAGTGCAGAGACAATAACATTCTATAAAAATATTTTATGAAAAAACTTTATTGTCAATCACGTTCACTTATGTATGTAAACCATCCAGCAGTAAGCAAATGTGTGGCTCTACTACCTCTTTTCTAAAACGGCACTGAAATAATCTGCATTCGTTTCTGTTCCAATCTGGGTTACTTGTAAATGATACGGATATTTTTTTGGTTTTATGGATTTGTGAGTATTCAAATGACAACTGAAAAAATGCATTTTAACTTAAAAACGGTAATTTTTTAATCTAATTTTACAAAAAGTCCCAATACTATCGAGCTGAATTGGTACATATGAAAACCAAATGTTAAGTTTCTTTATTCTTTATTAACAAATAGGATATCAATTATTGATTTTCCTATCTGGATTAAACCAAAATGTCATGGAAATAGGCCAACACAGGGTATAAGAGACATTTGTTATATTAGTGTTTGAATACCTATTAAACTTTTAATCACCAAACTGACAATATTTAACTCTTGGAATTGATAAATTGGTCTTTCTCAGTAGGTTTCGCTTTTATCTGGGGTTATGGCTATATTGCTTGTATGAATTCATACGTAATTTAAACTGTGTTCTCTTAATTCGGCTCTTAGGCTAAAAAGAAAAGTGTTGTGAAAATGATAAGGTCGTGAGTTATAAATTTATATTAATGAGAACCTTCATGGAACTATCAGGTGGTTTATTCTTGAAGTCGTCAATATTGAAATTCTGCCACAGTAACAAATGTATGTTGGTATATTAAAAATGTGTTCACAATACCTTTAGTATCATTGTAAACAGGTTATTGCTGAAAACGGAAGTAGTTTAGACTTTGGACGCTGCAAAATTGTTACGTGCATTTTCATTCTTCGCAAAAATGGTTTTACACATTTTGCTTTTTTCTCGCTACAAACTGTTATATTGAATGACGATTTACTTTATTTTTTAGCGATATCTGAATTTCAAAAGGAAGATCCTCCTTACGCTGCCGCAGTCGGAGGAGGTGCTACTGCAGTCATACTTATTCTACTTATAGTTGTGGTATTCATCATTTACAGGTTAGTTGTATTGTTTTTCAAAGTTATCCTACTTTTCAGTTGAAAAGCATTCATTACCAACATCAATTATTTCTTACTTTTATTGTTCAAATTGTTGTCTTGAAGTCGAAGCAAAAGATAAAAAACATTATGAAACAGCCATCCTTTTTTTTCCTCTTTATAAAAAATTAAGACAACTCATCATACATTTCATATGTTTAATTTCTTGATATTGAGACTATTTGTTTTAAATCAGATCACATGGTATCGCTCTTTATTTGCCTTATAGATCTTATATACGGTCATAACCATATATTAGTGCTTAAGCAAACTCAAACGAAAATAGTAACTGTCCCTTTTTATTGATTTTATACATGTGCTGTCATGGTGTTGTCTGTTCTTTTCCAGACATAGACTTTGATTATCCCTTTGGGACCTTTTGCATCTTTTAAGAAATGTTTTCAGTCAAGTTTTTATGTCCCCTTCTGGGTATGTGTGATATATATGATCTTTATGTTTCGTATGACGTTATATGTTGTCTCGGTCATCAATTTAAATATCTTATTGGCGTCATATGAATCGGATGCAGTTGATGCTAGTATCGTTTAATCACTCACATGTTTCGATAACGACAATTTTAATGAGATATGTTCATCTTTAAATCTTGTTTACTTTCTTTTCCAAAGTACCATTCTTACAGCCAAAGTACGTACAAGATTTGTCAAAAAAATAAGACTGTTATTTTCTTTCTTAGTTAATTAAAGATTAGAACGTATACTCTATATGTAAAAAAATTTGTTAAAAAATGTTCAACATACAACACCAGTTTAGGGAATACGGGCTTTTAAGACGGGGTAAATTTGGGTTCATTCTATTAAACTTTCTACGTCGTCTATATATTCAATTATTATAAGTATATTAATCGTTGAAATATATTAAAATCGTTTTTATGTACTTTTGGTTATATCAGCTCTTTAGAGTTTGCAGTGCATGATGTACAAGTATGCAATCAAATCAAAATTGGGACTATAAAATATGATGCTTTGTGTAGACAGTGCCAAGCTGTCTGCACGTTAACAACCCCTGTTACAACTCTTTGCTGTATCCTGATGCAAGGCAATATTACTGTTAATATCCAATATACATCGTTTTTCAGTGCTAGTGTATGTATTGTTCAAATGTTTGCGTCCTGAAAATGCATAAAATATTTGTCACTGGATGATGGGCAACCCACAATCAATCAATGAATCAAGTTTTGTAATAAGGTTTGGATTTCAATTTCGTTTTTCTCTAGCATTCTTGAAGAGAAATTAATTGTCAGAATGTTATCAGGTGTCATAAAATTGGAACCGTTAATGTTATATGAAATGATAGCATCATGAAACTAGGATTCACAAATATGTATGTTTGGTACTAACTTATTAACTTACCTTGAGCGTATTTTACTAGTGGTATGCTAAAGAAAATATTTCAAAAAAATATTTCAACCATATACTGACACGATACGCACATTGTCAGGAACAGTTTTATTAATTGTCTTTTCCATTTGTTCATTTCTACGAATTTATGACAGGCATATTGATTTTGCATATTCCCTGACATTTACAACTTCACTTATACTTATATTTGGTTTTTTTTATTAACAGACGCAGGTTGATATTAACAAAAGATAGAAAAGTAGACCGGAAATCATCAATAAATGAGACTTCTTTCGGTGAGCAAGCACATAATTGTTAGCTTTTAAATCTTACTATCTTTACCTTGAACCACAATAAGACCAATCGTTTACATTTTAGAAACATTTATACTGTAGTGCGTTCGATGTAAAAAAAAAATGTTGTTAATCAAACAATGGATGTGAAGTATGCATCATATATCAAGCAGGACATATACATGGGCTCCGTACTGTTTGTGGTTTGTCTCTTTTATTTTTGTCTTGTATATTGTTGTACTTAAAGTTTATTATTCACGTTAAATCTTGTTCATTCTTGATATTAGAAATTGGTTCTAAACGAGACCTATTGTTTAATTCAGACTTGTCATTGAAGTTTAACATGTACATGCGAGATAAACTGATAAATGGGAATTAATCATTTAACATTTTTATTAGATACAAACAAGAAAACCAAAAATAGCCATAACTATGCTAATATAGATAGTATAGCAAAGGCAAAAGATGATACTCCTTCCGTGGCAGAGAGCGAAGACACTGAATCACAAATAGTAAAAGTCGATGATGTGAACGTGTACGGCAATGTGCTTAGCGTATTGAAATACAAGATAATGGTTGAAGATCTGAAGACTGCTATACATGAAAAACAAAAAGGCGAGGATTTCAAAAAAGAGTATGCGGTGAGTTACATATATGCACATTTTTGTTATTTTTTTTAAACGTTTGCATTTGTCTGTTAATCCAAAAGCGATCCGCTACAATATTATGATTTTTGTTGTTTTTTTTTATTTTTTTTTATCTGGTATTGAGAAATGTAAAAGCTTGAATTTTTAACCATAATCTTTATGGTTAAACAATTTCTAAATTGAATATCGATGAAAATTGGAGAACAATAACTATTTGACGTACTTATAATTAAACAAAACTAATACAAAAATGTCAGTATTCTCCTCAGAAACTAACAAAACCTTTAAATAGACTTATTAAAAGGGGATATAGTTACGATACTGTTGTCAGGTCATTAAAGATTGCATATTTTGGCTTTAACATTGATTCACTGATAGGGTCTTTGCATCGGAACTAAACACATTTATTTCTAAAAAAACAGTTGTTGGCATGACACGGGTTATGTTCTTCTCATATATTTTATGATAGTATGATACTAAACCCCTAACGGGAGGGATTGTACCTGATATTCATATGATGAAGACATATTCTTTCAATCAGTTTAATTGAGGTCTGGAGCTGGCATGTCAGTTAACTGCTAGTAGTCTGTTGTTATTTATGTATTATTGTCATTTTATTTATTTTCTTTTGTTACATCTTTTGACATCAGACTCAGACCTCTCTTGAACTGAATTTTAATGTGCGTATTGTTATTCTTTTACTTTTCTACATTGGCTAGAGGTATAGGGGGAGGGTTGAGATCTCATAAACATGTTTAACCCCGCCGCAATTTTGCGCCTGTCCCAAGTCAGGAGCCTCTGGCCTTTGTTAGTCTTGTATGATTTTAAATTTTAGTTTCTTGTGTATAATTCGGAGTTTAGTATGACGTCCACTATCACTGTACTATTATGCATATTTTAGGGGCCAGCTGAAGGACACCTACGGGTGCGGGAATTCTCGCTACATTGAAGACCCATTGGTTGCCTTCGGCTGTTGTTTGCTCTATGGTCGGGTGGTTGTCGCTTTGACATATTCACCATTTCCTTTCTCAATTTTATTCATTGATACCAGAATTCAAAAGACTTGCTATTAACTCTCTTAAAATAGGCCTCCTTATAAAATATGAAAGAGCATTTTGGGACCCAATATTCCGAAATATATTTTCATATAAAACTAAGGTAATCTAAACCTTGGAAAGAAACTATTTCGATATAAATTCAAATTTTACAAACATTTGAATGCTAAATGTGACCATTTCATTGATAAGTGAAGTGCCTACTGCTGAGTGTTAAATGCTGTAGTTTGATAAAACACATGTTTCTTTTTTATTTTTAGATTTTACAAAAAGGGCTTCTTTATCCACATGTTGAAGGTTCAAAAGAAGATAATAAAGTCAAAAACCGTTTTCTGTCTCTATGGCCATGTATGTAACATAGCAAATCTTCTAATTTCTACTTAGCTGTTGTTTTATTTTATAATATACCGTGTGTATGCTATGCATTATACATGTTTTAAAGCTGTTATGATACAGTAAACTCAGTAAATGGTGAGAAATTGTTTTTGGAAAACATAGTACTATTCACATTTTCTGAAAGATTTTTTTATTAAAGTTTTAACATGGACGGAGTTACATACAATCATGCATTTTTTTGTCATATGGGGAGAATAACCAAACCTATCCAAAATTGTATCAACTTTCTAACGAAAATATCTAATTGCAAACTGTGATTAAAAATAAACGTAATGGAATCGACAAGATATATTTGTATTCTTACACAGTATTGAATTATTCCAATGCGATATTGGTATTAACTTTTTATATTGACATCATAATCATATGTATCTGTTATAGATGATCATTCAAGAGTGGTTTTGAAGGGGGACACAGCGCATGATTATATAAATGCTAGTTATATTGATGTAAGTTTTGAAAAATGTTAGTACATTCTTTTTATATTCTTATTTTGTAATCGGTAAGTTTTGTCAATTTGAATCTAAAGGTTTTTTAAAAGTGTAAGTCTTATTATAAAAGTGTAAGTCTTATTAACAGTGTGTCTACAATTTGAAATAATGTGAAAATACAAATGCAATTCTAGATTACTTTTTTTTTAAATTGATACATTCAATATCAATAATCCATAAACTCCTGTTGGGAAACGCAAAAAAAAACATTATTTCTATATCAAATAAGTCAAATAGTGCCTGGTTTTCTTTCGCTGTTACTTTTGATATGTTTTCTAGTAAACAAACAATGATAATAACATAAGCAGACCGATAGATGGTAGGACCAAACAATTTAAAACACAGGACAAACAACATAACATAACAGCCGCGGTTATTGATGTGAATCAAACGGAACCAGTGAAAAACACAAGACAAATAGATAATTCCATTTCTGTTTTTCTACTAACTTGATCAGCAAGAATATAAGGCGATCCCGCTAGATCGCGCTGATATTCTAGCTGATGAAGGGGGGGGGGAAGAATATACGAACGAATACGAAATGATTATTGATGTTAGTTTTACACTTACAAGCAACAAAAAGTTAGATAGTTTATCGGTTCTTTAAATTTGATTGATACATTGACGTTGATTGATTTGTACTGTATTGCACTGTACTGCACTAACGTATATATGACGTTATTGTCGTATATTTTCGAGTATCAAGTCATGTCCTCTGTGCGTTTGGCAGATAGTTCAAAAGGAAAAAGGAAAATTTGTCGATAACATTCAATACCAGTCAGACAATCAAACACACACTGCGAATGTGTTCATTAAATGCTAGTTCGGGTTCGAACCATAAATTTCTACTGTACTAGTTATACCAATCGTATTGCTCGTGACCGAAAAGATATTATTGCATGTTTATGTATAATCAATTTTGTACGGTTTTCAAATTTGTAATGTAACTATGACAAATAATACTTACTTTTATTGTCCACTTACTTTTCTTGTAAAATTGAAGAACTATGAAAAAGAAAAGGCATACATAGCAGCACAAGGTTTGTATAATATATCCTATGTTTGATGTTTGTTTTTATATAAAATCAAAAGTCAATTGGTCTAAAAGTGGGTTTTATTATTGAAATAATATTCAACATTCATACAGTTCTGTCCATTTGTACAAGATACTCTAATGGTTGTGTAACATGTATTCAACAAATTGTCTCTACCTGTACAAGACAGGTAGAGCAACTTATAAATTCACGTCATGGCATAGTTACTTGTCTCCATAAACTGTAGTCAAGATGTAAAGTGATCTTTGTTAATTTGTTGTGTCAGCATCTTTCCTAATAATTTACCTTTATTGGAGATATTCAAACAACAATTTAAAAGTCAAGGATGTATTACACATATTGGCTTTTGCATGTTTTTCTCATAGACAGAGCCAAAAAAAAAAAAAAACAGCGCTTACATTAGAACTAGTCTCTGAAAGTCTTTTTGTTCTAATTGATACAATGAATTATCATACAAAAATTGATATTATGATTTTTCTAAAATAAAGGTCCGAAAAACGAGACATTGAGAGATTTCTGGCATATGATCTGGCAAGAAAAGGTTGGAAAAGTAGTGATGGTCACACAGTTAAAAGAAAATCAAAAGGTAACAAACTACCAAGTCATAGTCTTTCTTCATGTTACATTTATCTTATCATTTAGGTTTCCGTAAATATGTGCAAAGATAATTGAATAGTATTTTTGTGAAATTGTAAATTAAATAATTGTTTAAGAAATAATTCATGGAAGCCATAGATTGTTGGAAATTTACACATGGCCTGGTCCGTGATATTCGAATTTTATCCTGAGCGTTAGCGAGGGATAAAATTAACGAATATCACGGCACAGGCCATGTGTAAATTTCCAACAATCTATGGCTTCCATGAATTATTTCGATTCTAATAGGACAAATACGGTGGTATGCTGTGTGTTTGGCTGTTCTTTTTTACTCCCTGTTAGATAAAGCTCAAATATCTTTATAAATATGTAGCTTGCGTAGGTTATTTCGAGAATAACTGCTAGAAAAAAAACTTTTTAATTCTTTAAATTCTATAACCCAACATTTGCCATTTTTAATTTACATGTTTTTCTCGTTAGCTTCCTTAAAATCCAAAGTTGACATTTTGTAACTAAGGAGCCGCCATGTTCACTTGCTGAAATGAGTAAATATGCGAATAATGCAATAAAATAGAAAATAAAACAAAACCTACCTCAACAAATCAGTTTTAATACAATATCATACGGATTCCGATGATCCACGTAACAGAAAACTTTCAACTTTAGCGGTTTCATTTGTATGACGTCATGTTTTGAAATGATTTAAATGCGCCGAAAAGATTAATTACGCGGAATTTTATTAAATTTTTATTTTGTTGATTTTTCCGAGCTCTTGTGCATTACTTCTTTTTGTTATGCATACGAATAAGAATAAAAGTTATTTTGTCTTTTTTAATTGCACTTTTTAAAACAATAAAATCGGCAAAGGGTCTGCAAATAGGTTCCAATACATATAGATTTACGTGGGAAGTATATTTTAACAGCCATTATTATGTATATCTCTGAGTATGCATTAAGTATATTCTATCGAGAATGTTATCACAGTGTTGTTTACAAAGCTAAAGAAGAACGTCATATTATATTTAGAATTAAATACATTGCTAACTGGATACTCAAAACTAGAACATGAACTTTACCTATTTGTTAACTAAAATATTTAACCATGTTGAACTTTCATGATTATAAAACAACAACTGTATTATCTAAAGGTAAACGAGTTACACTTATTGGACACAAAAAAAAAAGACAAACAACAAACAACAGTATACAAAACACAACACAGAAACTAAAGACTGATAAACACGAACTCTGACAAAACAAGGGTTGATCTCAAGTGTTGCGGAAGGGTACTATATTTTTGCACCCGTGACGTTGCTCATGTGAGTACAAACTCGGTGATAAGGCTAATTCGGTTGATTATATTTGGGGGAAGAGAGGACGGAATTGCGATTAATACAATAAGAACAAATTCGTCCTCATTTGTGAAAAACTATTCCATAACGGTCAACTGATTCAACTTCACCACTGGGTAAAGATATACTCAAACTCTTTAATTATCATGCTCTGATCATGTTTATTAATTTATGTCTATTTCATTCGTTTTCAGACAAAATGTGCACAATACTGGCCTAAATCAGTTACAAAACCTCTGGCAGTAAACAACTATATAGTAGCATTGAAGGAGGAAAGAAAACATACAGTATATGTGTACAGGTTATTAACAGTGTTGAACAAAAACGACACGGTAATTTCATTATCCATGAATATGACAATGCTATGACAAATGAGCATTAAAATGTTTATTAAATTACCAATTTGATAGATGTATGGTTACAAAAAAGATGCGTCGGATAGAAGTCAGCCATACCCAAACGCATATCAGTAACCTATTATAATATTTCGGGTTTGAAAAATATCTATGCAAAGTCTGAAATGGATTGATAAGTGAATAATTATTAGAGCATACAAAAAAAGAGTAACAAATGAAAAGTTGTATGTACTGACTAAAGATTGATTATTTTGGTGACACACCCAGGAGATTTAAAATGTTTTATTCAGGCTTTAATCTGCAATTTTCTTTTAAGGGGGTTAATAAATTGCCTATTCCTCTTTAAAGTCTAATATTTCTTACTCAGTTTGTTTTGTTTTTATTTTTTGTAATGCTTTGCTTTTTTCTCTTTACTTTGGATACTTTTGCTTTTTATATTTGGAAACCATGAAGATGATTAAATTGATGCTATAGTTAATATCAAAGTAAAAATAAATATTTGCAGCTCGGATGATATCAATATTTTCTTTTATAGAATGAAAAGGAAAGAAAAATTCACCATTTTCATTTCACACAATGGCCTGACCATGGTGTTCCTGACAGTATTAAATTAGTCAGTTTTTACAGAAAAGTAAAGATTGAAAAATGTTATCAAAATGGTCCAATGGTTGTGCATTGTAGGTATGTGTATGAAAAGCAGATATTTTTTTTTATATAAGTAAGGCCGTTAGTTTTCTAGTTTGAATTGTTTTACATTGTCTTATAGGGGCCTTTTATAGCTGACTATGCGGTATGGGCTTTGCATATTGTTGAAGGCCGTACGGTGACCTACAGTTGTTAATGTCTCTGTCATTTTGGTCTGTTGTGGACAGTTGTCTCATTGGCAATCATACCATGTCTTCTTTTTTTATATTGTAATATAAAATTAAAATTTCTTCGTTAAATATCTTAGAAAATATATTTTAATTGCTGTCTCTAAATAAAGAAATTGAATTCACAACTAGAACAATGTTAACAATTCAATTTCGAACAACAGTAAAGTCCCAAATATACTGAACAGCGAGGAAAATTCAAATCGGTAAGTCCCTAATCAATTGTAAATCAAAAGCTACACATGAAAAAAAATAGATAACAACTGTTATGTTCCTGACTTGGTACAGACAAAGTAATTTTTAAAACATGTGCGAAAGATACCAGAGGAACATTCAAGCTCATAGACCAAAAATAAACTGGAAACGCCATGACTAACAAAAAAGACAAAATTTTAATAGACAAATAATAGTACACAAGACACAACATAGAAAGCAAAAAACTAAGCAACAAGAACCCAAAATTAAAATGCTTTCAAAACAATACTATCACAAAGCATTTTTAGTTCATTCTTCGGGGGTTTTAAAGGAAAAACATCCTTATTTATGTTTAAATAAACTGTTTTTGATTTCTTCAGTTATATAAGTACATTGTTGTAGATATAAACTTTAGTTTGTCTATTCTATAGCGCTGGAGTTGGAAGAACTGGAACATTTATAGCTATTGATGCTTTGTATAAAAATGGCAAGAACGTTGGTTACGTAAATGTTATGGAATGTATCGAGATGATGAGGAAAGACAGAATGAATATGGTTCAAACTTATGTATGTATTATTGTTGTAGAAAGAGCGATACGTGTACTAAAGTTTAAAAGCCAACTCAAGAATGCCGTACTTTTACTCCAGCATGCGCTTTTAATATATGTAATCCTTGCATGTAACACCGATTTCACTTAAATAATGTAGGTATGAACATACATGCATTGGTCATGAGTATTCTATGTTTATGACTTAAGATATAATAAAACAAAAGAATTTTATCTAATCGAAACAAATCTTGGTTGGCATTTTTATTCTAAGCACTTTTACTGCCTTATTTAACGTGTTGTTTAAAATAAATGTCTTATAGTAGTGTATTTTTTCATAGTTTTGTTTTGTCCGTATTAAATTTCGATTAGATGAAGTACTATCGGTCACAATAAATTGTTGATAGAAAAAAAGATTTGAGATATTTACATATGACAATGTACGTACTTAATAATAACAGGAACAATAAAAAATCAGTTACGCATAATCACGTAGAAATCCTTTCTTATATAGTTAGCAATAAGTGTAAATCGTCTTTATAGCAAATCTGAAAAATATTCCCGGGAATCATTGATAAGGCTCTCCAATTGAAGACGTTTGTTTTAATTTTTAGTACAATCTCCGTCTGAAGTAAAATCGTATTTAACAATTGTACAATTGTATCCGCGCACGAATAACTTCATTAACTAAATTATTGTCAAACATGTTTGTAATTTAAAGTCTATTACACATGATACTTTGGAAGTGGTAATGTTTGAATCTGTTCAATTTAAATTGCAGGAACAATACGAAGCGGTCTTTGAAGCCTTACTAGAACTTTTTACTGTACCAGAAACGTCAATTCCGAAGACTGATTTCTGTAAATACATCTCGGATCAAGAACATAAGACTGTACCACGAAATCAGAATATGTATAAAGTAGAATTCCAGGTATACTTTTTCATTTTGAATGAGTTGGAAAAGGAATAGTGAATTAATTACAAACTGGCTACCGCATTTATGATAAAATTGAAACAAAGATCAATGACAACGAATTAGTTTGTCAACTTTCCATATAAATTAACAATTGCATCACTTAAGAAACATTTATACATTTATGGCAAAACCTGCGTCCAATACAATGACATAAGGGTTTTAAATGTTATTCTTTATTGGACCATATTCATTTTTTTTCTAAATTTAAACCAATCAGTTATAAAGTCCATTTGAACTTACGACGTAATACTATATAGGCATTGCTTCTATGTAATGTTCTGTGCCATCATATTTATATAATCGACCATATATCTATTCTATCAAAACAAGTTGTCATTTAGTTGTATGTTTTTTTAGAGATTGGAAACCCTGCGACCCATGTATCTACAGTCAGCACATACTGCTGCAACATCAAAAGAAAATATTCATAAAAATTCAGCAAAGAAAATATTTCCACGTAAGTAATCGTACGTTTTTTAATATAAGAATATTAGATTCAATAATAAGTTACACGTCGTTTTGACAAAATAAAAAGTGTACAAAAAGTTCATATTATAATTTACAAAATCAGTTTATGTGAAAAGTGAACACGCGTTTACTTCCAAGTGCACGTAAAATTCACTTGTCAAATTTCAAGTAAACGCTCGTTTACTTTTCAGTGCACGTAAACAAAAATTGTGAAATATGAAGAAAACACCGTTTACCTTTCACTTAACGGACACCGAGAAAACACCTGTCTGTTTACTCGTTTAGACAATTTAGAAATGTGAAAATTTCTATTTTGACCGCGTTAACGTAATGATAGTAAACGGCTTACGTAACCTTGAATATAACAAATGAAAAATGTTCACGCGGCATTATCGTGCGTGCACTTTATGTAAAAAAAACTATGTTTTTCATTTGCTACTTATATTTTAATCGTATTAAATTTTCCATATAGATTCGAAAGTATTTCTATAAACGTCTTTCGCTTTATACCTATAAGCCATAATTTTGAATAGAACCAAGTTACGTGTATCTAAATCAAAACAATTTAAGCATAACAGTATTTTCGAAATCGAGATGTAAAGTATATATTCTGTTTTGTTTTTAGATGACAAGTATAGACCGTATTTAATGTCATATGGTAAAACACGTAATGATTACATCAACGCAGTGATTGTTCCCGTAAGTTCTACTTTAGTCAAACTTAATATATTTATCCTCGATATGAAAGTCCTAAAAACAAATGAAAGATTGATTAACACTATATCATGAAAACGTTTTGTAAACTCATCAACATATAATAATGCATTCTTTTCCTTATACCCACAATTGAATCATATTGTTTGTATAAATGCAACACGGGTTATGTTCTTTTCATATATTTTATGATGGTATGATACTAAACCCCTAACGGGAAGGATTGTGCCTGATGTACATATGATGAAATCATAATCTTTCAGTCAGTTTAATTGAAGTCTGGAGCTGGCATGACAGTTAACTGCTAGTAGTCTGTTGTTATTTATGTATTATTGTCATTTTGTTTATTTTCTTTGGTTACATCTTCTGACATCAGACTCTGACTTTTCTTGAACTGAATTTTAATGTGCGTATTGTTATGCGTTTACTTTTCTACATTGGCTAGAGGTATAAGGGAGGGTTGAGATCTCACAAACATGTTTAACCCCGCCGCATTTTTGCGCCTGTCCCAAGTCAGGAGCCTCTGGCCTTTGTTAGTCTTGTATTATTTTAATTTTAGTTTCTTGTGTACAATTTGGAAATTAATATGGCGTTCATTATCACTGAACTAGTATATATTTGTTTAGGGGCCAGCTGAAAGACGCCTCCGGGTGCGGAAATTTCTCATTACATTGAAGACCTGTTGGTGACCTTCTGCTGTTGTTTTTTCCTATGGTCGGGTTGTTGTCTCTTTGGCACATTCCCCATTTCCATTCTCAATTTTAAATATTGTATTTCTTTTGTTACACGTATGTGATATGTTTGAGTGCTCGGCAAGAGTTGTTGTTCAATAGTTGATAAATTTCAGAACAAATCATACTAACATATAGAATAAAAAAAAAGTTTTCATAACTCTTACTAAATCAGTATCAATCAAAATAAAAACAAAGATGATTTCAAAAAGGGGTAAGTAAAAAAAACCTGACAAATTCAGAAGCTAGACTATTTCAACCAAGGGAACGAATGAAAAACCTATTTGTATAGCTTGATAAACCTCCTACTTGTATGGCAGTTGAATACAGTTCTTTTACTTTATAACAAATTTGGCGTAGTAACTCTGACAGACACAATTGTACAATGCAACAAGAATTTGGATTAAGCAGCTAAAAACAAACATCACATAGACACAACACAACATTTTGAATAAAACAAATCAAATGATTATACAAATGAATCTGACAAAGATTCAAATAAAAACGTTGTTGTACATGTTGTAGTTGATTATGAATATAAAAAAATATTCCACGGAGGTTTATTTCCAATTACAGTTTCAGTTGAATCAACCTAAACGTATTACATTCTTGGAACATTTATCATGGCATTCATGCCAATATCACTTCACTGAATGTACTCGAAGATATGTGGGCAGCTATGTATATCTCTTAATTATATGATTATAGCCATTTCTCGAGTATTTGTCTAGCACCAAGAAACCAGCACCATGCAATCACATGTATATCATAGAATTTCGTATTTTTGACCTGTGTTTATTTTAAGTAAAATACGGTATTTTAACATTTTCAGCATAAATAGGTAGGAAAACGTAAGTGTGTTTACGTGTTTTTATTTGTAACCTGCTGGATTTCTTGCATCCATACAACGGAATTATTTTTCGTTTTTCACAACAGTCTATGTACCTTGATTAAACCCTATAAAAGTATTTGGTAACGATTCATACATATATATTACTGCCATTTTACAAAAACTTATATATTATTATTGTCCAAACTTAAGGTTGATATGGAAAAATAAATTTCTAAGTTTTATAATATTTGATTGATGACTGATGAAATGGGTTTTTTACAGGGATACGAGGAGAATAGTAAACTCTTAGTTACACAATGTCCTCTAGAGAAAACTGTCGTTGATTTCTGGACAATGGTTTATGATCATGAATCTAACATAGTTGTTTTATTAGACCAGTTAAACATGGTATGTTATTCTTACTTGACTAGGGCGTATATTTAGTCATATGCAGTTTTTTGATTATTTTTTGAGTATTATATTAAAAGTAAAATAACAATTTAAAGTAGGTTTTTCTGTTACATAAGTGTGTCTGGTCACATATCTCAACCGTCACTTGGACAATGACCAGAAACGAAAATATTTAATCAAACATTTGGAAATAATAGATATGATGTCGTTGATTAACAATCAAGTTTGAAAATAATATAAAAGATATCAAAAACCTTTTTTCAATGTGTATACTACGCTTTATCAGATCCACAATACAGCCTGGTATCTTTCATGTGTTATACAACTTTTCATTTAATATATGAAAATATAATTTTTGTCTATGTATTGATAAAAAAATGGTTAAAAATATTAAATTGTATATCTGTTAGAACGCTCCTTTGTGGTTAGAACAACATGAAGTGCTAGAGTTTGACCAATTCTCTATTGTGCAAGAAAACGTATACAATCCAGATGAGCTGCAGCTTACGTTAAGACATGAGGTGAATATGTATTTACAAATTGTTATTTGAAGGTCAACAATTACATAAAACATAAATGCGTAAAAACCGAAAAGAGTTTAAAACGTGATTGTCACAGTAGGCATTTTCTACATACACATATCAGCTGTCGTACAATCAAAACGTCATATATGTTTTTAAACAATGGGGTGACACATGCATATGGTTATTTGAGGTAGAGTAAGCAACAATAACTCTCTCTCTTGTCGGATCCACAAACTGTCAATGAAGGGGGAAAGATGGTACTGACTGCATAAGAAGGACCCGCTCAAGTCATGCTTTACCGATTCTCTGTATAATTACAAATAATAAATGTTTCCAACAAACGAGGGACCAACGAAACATGTCTGTACCTAGTTATTAATATGACAATTGTTTTTTTTCACTCGTTTTGTTGATAATTAACGTTTAAATTTGTCTCTTTGTATGGACCTTCTCTAGTTGATTTCACCTTGGAGTTGGTATTTCTGTTATACGTATTTACTAAAATGATAATTTGTTTTTGTTTTCCTCAATTTTATTTATTTATAAGACCTCGCTATTTGTCTTTAGCAATGTAATTATATTTTCTCCAGAATCAAGGTGAGAGGAAAATTACTGTGTTTACACCAAGCGAATCAAATGGAACAAGTGATATTATGCTCCCTTCACACATTATACTTAATCTTCTGAAAAATGTAAACGACTGCTGGGAAGAAAACAAGGGACCAATTACTGTTGTTTGCAGGTTCGTGGAAACAATTCCAGAGATAGACTTTGTATATCGTTGTTCTTATACTTTTAATGTAACTGTTGTCTTTTTCATGGCATTGAACGGTTAAAGTGTTTAATAAAAATGGGATGTCTGATCGTTCGTTTGTTTGGCACATAGTTGTAATGTCACCTCTTACAAACAATCAAGGTAGTAATTTGAGTTTTTTGTTGGCAAACCTTTCAAGGAAACTGAAGTACTCGGAACGGTTAAATATACTATTCTTTTCTTTATTTTGCATTCTTTTAATTTAAATTCAAGACTTGGATCTTATTGTTTTTTCATATACAATGTATAACCTATGATATGTTGTGGGAAATATTTTCAAGTTTAAATTAATAGGGCCGATTTAAGTCTTGAAGAGCTATTTTGACCAATTAAACTGACTTAATATGGCAATGTTATCACTTGTTAAGTCTACGATATCAAAGTGTGTGATAAGGGACTGTCCGTTTTGAATTGTCCTCGGAGTTCAGTATTTTTGTGATGTTACTTTTTATATTCAGTATATCGATTTCTTTGTATATGGTTTGGCTGTTGAGTAGCAAATAACTTACATATGTGTCTAACCTATATCACTACATATAGAGATCAATTAAGTTGTCAAAAAGTATTGAAATAATATAGTAAACATGTTTGCACTGATGGCTTAAAGGCTGCGTATGACCTTCTGGTTCAAATGTAAGTCTGAAATGAATGAGGACTTTTTTGTTAAGCTATGACAAAATAGTTCTCTCTATTGGCTCACATTTATATAAAATACAAATAAGAAGATATGATTTACGTGCCAATGAGACAACTCTCAGACTAAGTCACAATGTTTAAAAAGTAAAAAACATTTAGGTCTACACTGTGTCACCATAAATGCAAGATAATAAGTGTCCAAAATGACTAATGTAAAGCATTTCTAACAGGACATAATACCAGAATTAAAATTGTGTACACAGGAGGCACGTTTTATCTTCAAAACAAACTTATCACTGACGCTCAAATAAAAAATGGTAAAAGGCCAACAAGTTCGTAGTTGAAGATCATTGAGTACTTTAAATTCCCAAAGTTGTTTTTTTTAAATACAGCTGCTATATATGGATACATAGTCTTTTAAATCTGCAAGCTTTGATTAAACATGTCTTGTGTGGAAGCACTAAAGTATTTGAAATTTTTATGATTCAGCTTGACTAGTTCTATAATTATGAATTTAAATTGTCACAAAATGAAAGATTGGTTGTTTTGTTAGAAATAAAAAAGGACATTCATACAAATACTGATATTGTTTTGATTTAATATAATAAACATCCGGTAGGTGAAGAAGTTGTTTCAGTGTTTACAAGTTCTTGTTAATTTATTGTTTTTTTACGTAAGTGACATTGAAACACCACCTTAATATTTCAGCGATGGCTGTAGTAAAAGTGGGATATTTGTTGCTCTACGACTTATCTTAGAAAAACTATCGATAGATGATGAGATTGATGTTTTTCAAGTGGTGAGAACAATACAAGTTAGACGTCCCGAATTTCTGATGAATTTTGTAAGTTTTCAATAGATTACTATTATGTTAGCGAATCTCAAATGCGAAATATGTATAGAAAGTAAGAGTTTCGCTTTTCACTATTTAGATATTTGCCTTTGTTTAGATTGTTTTGTAGATGTAAGCTATTTTTCCTACAGTCAATCTTTTCACTGTTTTCTTTTTAAATTTGTTTTCTTATTCTCTGCAATTATAAAATATGTAAACGTTGAAGAACAGTTAGTTGCAGGTCTTTTGTTCAGTGATTTGCGAAAAGAAAGCGAACCAAAAAAGAAATTGAAAAATATTTTAATTTATCTATAGTCTAAAAAAAATATAAAATGCATTCAGTCTGGTGAAAATTCAACTAAATGAAAGTCTATAGAAATGATGTGATATCATCGTTGGTTACTTTTTCCTGCTCCTTATCAGTTGATCGTATTATGGAAATCATATTAGTTGTCATGTGATATGTGTTACAATGTTTATATTTCACATTTGTTTGCCGCATGTTTATAAAGAGATTTTTTTTTTAACTCAAATGTAAAACCTGTTTTGCTATATTTTCAATCAATGCATTTAATGTTTAAATGTATATGATTAGTCTGATAATTTATTGTCACTTCCATTATTTTGATAATTGGAAAGGTTATTTGACTTTACAAATAACCACTTTCATTAGTTTTATAAATGTATCAGGTTTAGGTATGAACTTTAAAACAATGCATTTAAAGTCTTGTTTGTTTTGTGTTAACACCATTTAGTTGTTATAAGTTGCGTACATATTAAACTGTTATTCGCATACATATCTTTGGTTATAAATGGTCAAAATTGTTACAACCAATACAAATATATTTATATTGTAGTCCTGTGGTGTTGAGTTGTCATTTTAATGTTATATTTCACATGGCTATAAAAGGGGAGGTTTGGCATGTCACAAAACCAGGTTCAACCCACCATTTTTCCTTTAAAAATGTCCTGTACCAAGTCAGGAATATGGCCCTTGTTATATTGTAGTTCGTTTCTGTGTGTGTTACAATTTAACGTTGCGTCGTTTGTTTTCTCTTATTTTTGAGTGTAAATTGACATTGCGATAAGACGTGTCACGGTACTTGTCTATCCCAAATTCATGTATTTGGTTTTGATGTTATATTTGTTATTCGCGTGGGATTTTGTCTGATGCTTGGTCCGTTTCTGTGTGTGTTACACTGTAGTGTTGTGTCGTTGTTCTCCTCTTATATTTAATGCGTTTCCCTCAGTTTTAGTTTGTTACCCCGATTTAGTTTTTTGTCCATGGATTATTGAGTTTTGAACAGCGGTATACTACAGTTGCCTTTATTTATACAAACATGTACTACAGTGAATATTTTCAAAAACTCAAACCTCGTACGCAAAGTCCAATTCCAAAAAAAATAGTTGTTTATGCTGTTGTCGGAATGATGATGCACGGAAACATTTAAAAAGACTTCTCAAAACAAATCATATTCTCAGAAACTATGGTAGACAAAACTGATTACTAATAGGACCTGGAACACAGTTATAGTCCTTTTATTTTCGTTGTCCACGAATATAGTTCCTAGTCTTAACAGTGTGTTACTTGTTAATTTTTTTATACCCTTTTACAATTTTTTTCTTTATATTTTATGTCTCAAATAGCAGGTAGAGGGATCAAGTTACACTGTAGAAAAATTGGGGTCATGAATTTTAAAGTAAAGTAGTGATTTGGTTCAGCTGAAAAGTTTACAAATTAGCTTTTCGGAACCTTTCAAAAAATTGCAAGACCCACTTAACATAATGTTGTCCATATTTTGAGTAATAGCTAATGAAGTTTTCTATGGTTTTCTTAAGTTTGTCCTAAAAGCAAAACAACACACAGTAACAAAATTATTGTTTCATTTATTGTCTTAAAGAAATGCACTGCGAGATAACTGTGTTCTCGGGCCAATAAATTTATATTGTATCTTTTATATTTGGTTAAACAATAAAATTGAGAAAGGAAATGGGGAATGTGTCAAAGCGACAACAACCCGACCATAGAGTAGACAACAGCGACAAACTTTTTTATGTTCATTTCAAGACATGTTTTATAAAAGAATTCTTGAGCCCTGCGTCAATTAAATGGGATTTCTTTAATAGCGGATATTATCTTTTTTTTCACAGGATCAGTATGAATATTGCTACAAGTGTATCAAGGACCATTTAGAAAACGAATCACTGTATGCAAATGTATAGTGATGATAGACTCAGTGGTTTAGGCAGTATAATACACTTTAACACAGATATGTTTTGCTTTCTATGTATAGACTGTAAGACATGAATGAAACTCCAAATGGCAATGATAGTGATATTATTTTTTTGAACAAATAAAACTGATCTTCATGAAGAGGTCATACACCATGCAAAATATTTATATTTGTATAAAAGAACATATTATAAATGATAATAAATATTGTTTATCAACGAAGATGACGTTTGGCAGTATACTTAAATACTAAAAAAAGATAAAATATCATTGAAATACTTTAAAAAAAAGAGTTGTGTGTTATTTTATCATGAACACTGGTTTAAATGCATATAGAAGTATCAAAATATAAATAACATATCTTTGATATTTTCAAATGTACAAATGTATATTGTGTTTTTCAGAAGTTTTTACTATAATTTGAATTTTATTTTCTATATATGTTATATAAATTTTCCTTTATATGTGCTTAACCGTATGTTCAATTATGAAAGTTAGATGCATATTCCCTCAAAATGTCAAAGTATACATAGTGAAAGTGTAAAAATTGCATTTAATGCACGCATGAAAATTCCTTTCATCAAAATAATAAAATGCAGGATGAATCTCTGAAATAAACCCAATTGTACACAGAAGTCGACAGGCTTGTCATTCAGACAATTCAATGACCTGTCCGATTTTTTTTTTTTATCATTTATGAAGATAATAATGGATGTCTGTCTAACGTGCAGTGGCCAATTAAATCCATATACAGGTCGAAGCTATGTACATGTAAAAGAATTTAAGCCTTATTTGTTTTAAACAAGTTAAACTGCTGACTATGCGGTATGGCCTATTGTTGAAGGCCGTACAGTCAACTTAATTTGTTAATTTCTGTTTCATCTATGCTCTTGTGGAGAGTTGTTTCACTGGCAATCATACCACAGCTTCTTTTTTATAAATCAGATTGTTCATCTGCTAGCTTACACTGTAACAAACACATGAAGACTTGTCACATAACCCTCATACTAATATGCTTTGATCTTGACAACTGATCTTTGCTCTAAATCCTGAATACTATTTTTTGCGTTTGGCAGTATTGCAGCATACACCTTTTTTATTGTCATTTCGCCAAACCGGGGATTGAACATATGACCTCTCGCACACTATACGTTCTCGAAAAAGGAAACCGCCGTAGCCATATTTTTAATATCAAACGAAAGTTACGCTTTGATATTCTTTTTCGAATATATTTGTCAATATGAAAATAAAATGCCTAATGTTTATTATGGTAAAACGTCAAGGGAAATAATATAGACTCAGATCTCCGGTAATGATAACAGAAAGAAGTGTTTTGCAGGAGAGTGAAAATAAATCATCAAATATAGAAAAAAAAAACAATAACTGAACAATAAATTTCTAATGAGGATTAAAATGCCTCATATATATTAATTTTATTTTTTCACTATACAATTTGTCATAAACAGGTGATTTTGAAATGAAAATTCACCGTGAAGAAGGATATGTATCTGACAAAGTTATATTAATCTACTCATTCTTATCATTATTATTATTTAAATCATTGTTATTATTATTATTATTAATATTACTTTTACATTTTTCTGTTTTATTTGTTTTCTTTATTTTCATGTGACGTTAAAGTTAATGTGTTGTACAGTGTTGAATTAAAATAAAATAAATCTTGAAAATATTTATTACCTGTTCCTTTTCATAGCATTGAACTTCATCTGATGTTTGTAGCAGAATATGATACTACATGTTGGTGTTTGTTTACTACATATAAAGGTCGGTGTTATCGTCGTTTCATTTTCCTAGTACATTTGTCCATATCAAGTTGTCGTGGTCATATTTGTCCCTTTATTTCTATAAGCAATATTTTAAATAAATTCGGTTTATGCAATGCTTAAAATGTATGCATTTGTTTCAGGCAGTGTGCCTGACCTTGCCTTCACTTTCAATGTCCAATGATCATTAATACCTTATCATATTCAATTATATAAGAATAGAACATAAAGTGGCACACAATTTTAATTAATTAGTTTTCTAATTTTTGTTTTTTCTTCAGTTTTATTTTAGGTTCCTGAAAAATCAATGCATAAAGTTTTTAAAAATTTGATCTTATAGACTAAGTATCCTCTAAAAGAGCTTGGCATTCGTTCAGACACTTATTCTGAATTTCGATTACAAATATTTTTCAAATTCATTAAGTGATCTCTAGTCTGCCAATATTAAGGTTGGTAGTTTGAAAACCGTTGAACTTCGATCTAATTTGAAAGGGAATTGTCAAGTTTCCCATCCTAAGGCATGCATCAGTGGTTATGTACGGACAATCAAGGTTCCGCCACCAATATAGAATTGCCCCCACGATATGACAAATAAGTTGCGATAAATACTTACAACCAATCAATCGATATACCGGTGTTCCGGCCATTGATATGCAATATTTATATGCATTGGTACATGTATTCAACATGGTATTGGACATTCAGCATTGTGTTTTAAAATATTGCCAATTGCCGTAAATTATTTTATTTTGCCAATTCTTTTTATTTAGAGTTCTAAAACATAACCTTACAATTCATAGATTAATTCATTTACTTTAAGATTATTTTAAAAATGTAATGTATTGTTCTCTTTAGAACACATTTTTCTGACAAAGACGTTATATATCAATATGCCTTCAAAGTTGAATATATTAAGTGAAATTAGAAAAATGTTCTGTACGGAATGATTGATAAATGCAATTTAATTTAAGTCTAGCCTATCTCCCCATTTTGAAATATTTGAATACAAATCTATGCCTTGCTAGTTTTAATTATTACATTGTCCAATTTAGGTTTAAATAACTTGGAAAAATTAAAAATATATATATACATCCGGATACATGTATTTTCTGGAGACATTTTTATAATAAGGTACTTTTGTTATTCACCGTGTAATGCATCATCATTTATATAGACATAAGAACATATCAATATATTATTTTTTTTAGTTTCTTTATTTGTTGAGAGATAAATGAAATTCTTTTTGTTCTTAATTCTTCAAAGTTGAATAGAAATATTGTATTAAAAGTTTATTTGTAACGAACAACTACCTGCTAGTGTGTATAATCACCATTTGAAAGCTTCCTGTTTTTACAAAACTGTAGATATTGAACAGGTAAGTTGTATTAAATAATGTTAATCGTAATTTCTATATCTGTGATCTAAAATCAAAGGAAATATATTTCTATTGAGCCATGCGCTCATAATAAACATAATGCATCCTCAGATGTAAGATTAGAATTTTTCCATTATTTTTCTTCATTCCATTTTGATATGAAGACAATATGAAAATAAGGAGATAAAAACACGGAGATACAAGAACACTATACTATTTCAGGGCTGATGTTTTCCACAATTAAGTCCCTCACGTCGTCTTGGGCAATTGAATAATTAAATTATAAGCAAAAGTTCAATTGACAAATAAAGGTATTTAACTCTATTTCTGGGTAAGATAGACAATAGTAAAGTAAAAACTAAGTAAACAATACATACATACAACAAATTGAAAACAAAGCTACGTTTTCAATTCAGACTTAATACAGGAACAGATTAAAAATTATTTATTTAATTACACAACTGGTCAAAAACTTGGTTAATGTTTTGATTCCAA
Organism: Mytilus edulis; assembly: GCA_019925275.1. NCBI lineage: Eukaryota > Metazoa > Mollusca > Bivalvia > Mytilida > Mytilidae > Mytilus > Mytilus edulis. The sequence continues at coordinate 87,623,083 of CM034349.1, read as the reverse complement.
AATGTCAGACATAATATATCTAACGTACAGAAAAGTTTTATTTTCGACTACATTACCAAGTTATTTGTATTGTCGATGACCACTTGTGAATGACTTTTGAGTGGAGATTAAAAAATGGAACGATCATGTTCATAAAATAACGGCAATGTTTACTAGAAAAGTTTAAACATAATCTCGTTCTTTTGAAAGGGACCTAAAACCTTTGTTTGATAAAAGAAACCGAAGAAAACTTTTTGTTATTCTACAATATTAGGCATGGACATGCTACTTTATATTAACGAACACTAATATAATCTCTGAATAACACTGACCAAATAATATCATTTCGTACATTGAAACTTATTAAAATAAATCATATTTCTGAAATAGTTAGAAGGAAATCGATACTTCATTTACCAAGTATAATAACACGAATAAGGACCTGCAGTAATTTGATGAAAGATCCTTGCTTAAAGACCTTGCAGTTGAGCTCACGGTAAAAGTTGAATTTGAAGTTCTAGATTTTGACCTTTACTATAACTTCATATTTAAACAAGATAAAGCCATGGGATTTATTCCATAATGTTGCAATTTACATGACCTTGAAAATCCAACCGGAAACGACTTTGTGTAAACCGGAAGTAGCTTTGTTTTGTACTTATTTTAAGTAAAAGAATATAGAACCATACATTTTTTGAATCAGTGTCAAGTGAACTAACAAATGATACCGGAAGTGAAATCATTTAGACCGGAAGTAACACATTATTTCTTCCTTATGAAAATATATGGTTTTGTATGATGGGGAATATTATTGTAAGACGTAGGAATGATATCTATTTTAGAAATTTTGTACTCATTTATGTAACTGTTGTGTAATTGTTTAATGTTGATGTTCTGTGTCTTGGTATAAAATATTATATTCAGGAGAAGACTTGTTTACTTGTGTTTGATCCTTTTAGTTACATGTGTTATAGCAAATACAATATGATTAAATGAAAAACAGTCAACAGTTTACTTCATGCATGCATGAAATTATTCGAAGCGATCTTAAAATTACTTAGAATAGTTCGCTTTTGGAAGAAAGTCGTCCAACGGAATATGTTACAAACGTAGAAACAAGTTTATCAATACTAGAAATAACGTATACAGTCTGAATTTTGTTCTAAGTTTTAAGGTTTTGTCATCGTATTTGAGGTAACTCTATACATATTGTAAGTTGAATCAGAAGGGATGCAGTGTCTTAAATAAACACTTACCATTAGGAATTGTTGGTTCTCAATACTCTTCATTTTCCTTTTTGATTTGGATTTCTTATCTTGTTTGATTCGAACGTGTGTACCTGGTGCGTCTTTTATACACGAAACGCTCGTCGGGCGTACAACATTTAAATCTTTGATTCTTTGAAAAGTTTATTAACATGAGGTGAAAAATTGTGTCACTCTTCAAGAGAGATTTAAAGTTTTACAGTTTAATAAGCTTGATCGACTACATAGTGCACGTGATACAATGTTCACTTATTCGTTTATCAAAATACCGTATTTACAATCACTTTAAAAAAAAACATGGTTGACTACGTATAATCATATGCTCAACGTTATCATTGTATACCATTCATATAAGTATAGTGTATGACAATATTTTGTCAGTATAACAAACTTGGCTTAAAAGTTATAAAATTGAATTTCTATGTTAAAGACTGATATGTTTTGAAATTTAGTATGACGTTTATTTTCACTTAATTAGACATATTTGTTTAGGGGTCAACTGAAGTCCGACAACTAGTGGTGGATTATTTCGCTGTGATAAAGACATATTAGTGTATATTTTCTACTCTTTGGTCGGGTTGCTGTCACTACTTCCGGTTTTTTTTCAGAACACACAAGCGTCTAATTTTGTGAAATGGAGGAGGGGATCAAATGTGTTAAAATCTATTTTTCTTTAAAAAAGTTACTTTTTCAATGATGAAAACGAATGTTCTATAGTGTTTCATCAATTTCTTCAGAATAAGTGGTTAAATTCAATGAAAAAAAAAACAAGTGCTGAATGATGAAAATCTGAAAATCAAATCGGTTATGCATTCAATGTTTATAAATTTCTGTACAAGAGCTTAAAAAGATGCAAATTAACCAGCACTTCGGTAGTGATATGAATTTCAATTGTATGGTCATTTTAATAAATTAGCAGTTTGCAAAAGTATAGATTATTTGAAATACTAAGGATTGTCTTATCCCAGGCATAACTCACTATAGCCGTATTTAGCACAACTTTGGGGAATTTTTGGTCCTCAATGCTTTTCAACTTTGTATTTGTTTGGCTTTTTAACTAATTTGATCTGAGCGTCACAAATGAATCTTATGTAGACGAAAAGCGCGTCTGGCGTATCAAATTATATCTTTCATAACTTTTTAGTACTGAGTTGTAAAATAGTAATTAGATTTACATCAAACAACTATGTAATATTTATAGACCGGGGGAAAGGTGGGATGGATAAACAAACCTGTCATTCTTATCCATACACGCTGTATCTCGAGGAGTATAACTAACATACACCCGATGCATTACCCTATTTTTGTTAACATTGAATATTAAATGAAAAAGACCGGATAGCATATTTATTGACAATACGAGACCCTAATTTATATATAAAAAAAATTACATGAAACCCCACAAGTAACCTTACTATAGCTTTCTTCGTTCACATTTTGACCACTGAGTAGATTTTACAAATGTCAAAGTTGCTGTTTTCTATATACCCGTTAAATCAATTCATAAAACGGTCAGCAGGTCAAGGTTGACCCTTTCGTGCATTCATTTTACAAAAAACAATCATCATGCCCTTTGAATGCAGTTGTCAATATGGATGGCTATAAGACATAAGTTATTTTGTTTTAAACGTTGGATTTGGTAGAAGAGACTTCATATTAACGCAATAATGTAACTCAAAGTACTTACCTGTAACAGTTAAGGTAATCACTATCAGGGTTTCCCCTGAGTCAATTTTCCAGATTCATCATCAATAAATTTATCGGATATATATAAATTCCTGTCAAGGTGAAGAATGAAGACTAACGTCAAAGATATTTCTTACTTTAGAATTAATTTCGGACTGACATAAAAAGAAAAAAGAAAAAAAGTCAGGACGTAAAACTGTGTGTGACGAAACGCGCGTCTGGCGTATATACAAAATTTAGTCCTGGTATCTATGATGAGTTTATTGAAACATGTGCGTCGCCGAAAGGTTGTTAAGTACTGTTTTCTCTTATTTTTGAGTGTAAATTGACATTGCGATAAGACGTGTCACGGTACTTGTCTATCCCAAATTCATATATTTGGTTTTGATGTTATATTTGTTATTTTCGTGGGATTTTGTCTGATGCTTGGTCCGTTTCTGTGTGTGTAAGTTACATTGTAGTGTTGTGTCGTTGTTCTCCTCTTATATTTATGCGTTTCCGTCAGTTTTAGTTTGTTACCCCTATTTTGTTTTTTGTCCATGGATTTATGAGTTTGAACAGCGGTATACTACTGTTGCCTTTATTTACCCACTCCAAATCAAAAATTTCTGTTAGAGTTAAAGGCAAAAATTGAAAGTAGGAGGGTTTTCTTGCTTTTGGACAGTTTTTACGGAATATTGTTAAACCAACGAACACTAGGCGACGTTAAACTATCATGCTTTAAACACGTGCGTTTCAGAGTTGTAAATAAATCTTTACCTTGGCGTCATCATTTAGGTAATATTTTAATGCCGGCATTCCCCCCTTTTTATAGTAAACCTATGTCTGTATAGTTTCTTGAAGTTAAGGAGGATACACGATAGATGTTAGTGAGATGTCTTGTGTTGCAAGTCATGTAAGACTTGTAATTTGTTATTTTGGCTGTTGTTTCCATGATACGACAGATTTGTGTATGTTAGTTTGTTAAGTTTGTTTATTTCACGTACAGATTCCGTATTTTCGCGATAGTTACCTTATTATACTATAAACTCAAGTAAAACTGTTCTAATGATCTTTTAATAAATATAAAGTCAAAACCTATCTTTATTGATGAAGATCAATTCATGTTTACAAACAATATCAACATTACGGGAATTTCCCTTGTGTGATCCATGGTTTCCGATTGGTAAACAATATGTAACAAGCTCTGCCATTGGTCAGTCGAAAGTATAAATACAAAAGCAACAACAGAAATGGTGGAGTGTTGGGTTGACAATGAATGGGAGTGACAAACTTAAATAGAAGCTGAAATATGTTTGAGAAATACAGACAAACGTTGAAAGTGCTGTCTGTGCCGGTGACGGTGCTATATAGGGTGCCGGTGACGGTGCTAAATACGGGTGACGGTGACGGTGACAATTACAGTCACCGGTCACGGTGACGGTGCTTAATACGGGTGAGGATGACGGTGCTACATACGGTTACCGGTCACCGTGACAGTGCCGGTGACAGTGCTATTGAAGGTGCACATTAAGAGTTCTGTTGGTGGTTTTGACATGATTAATATGTCATTTAATGTGTAATACTAAGTTGTTGTCTTCTTAGTTCTATAATGTAGAAGGGTGTTTTTATCCTTTGATTGAGATTATAGAAAGATACAAAATAAGTGACAACCTTGTTACTTAACTGTTGAATTAAACGTGTACTAGTTGTGTCTGTCTATGTATGACCAACCTTAACCGGGGACCTGACCAGACCAGTGACGGATCTTGCAAGACCCATTCTCTCCGGCGAGGATGATTTTTGATATAAATGAAATATGAAACTTTATTTTATTCAGATATTTTTTTCATAACTGAGAATTATATATAAATACAAGTATACGCCTTCCCTTTCTGTAACGCGTTTTGGTCCGACGGTTAATATTGGACGTCGAACCTTACACTTTATAGATCCTTTAAATCCCCTTTTCTTCGTGACCCTGTGTTCTCTGGTGACCCGCTCTAGCACCAGGGCGGCGGCGTAACAATATAATTCAATCAACACTTTTTTAATTAGTCCATTGTTGCTTGTAGCTTTTAACTATTAAATGCTCTCAGCAGGTAATTGATTTTCTGTCAAGATCTTAATGAGTTCAATGTAAATTCCGAATATTGTCTGATCAGGTAAAGTCCAAGAAACTCGAAAAAAGTAAAGGATGAAATCGAGTTGGTATATTTCTTCCGCCAAATTCTTTCGCCAATTATGAATTGTAATCGCCATAATTGTAATGATTCGCCAGCGGAAACATTGATTCATAGTTGTATGTTGAGGTTTTATATATATGGTTTTATATATATATATATATAAAATCCCCTCCTTCTCAAGAATAAACACATAGTCATATTCGGACATATGGAGGGTTAAGTGTTTAGGTGTAATACCACCAAATCATGGTACGTCACATCCGGTTGTATACGAAAGTAGGTCTAAAAAAATATTCCCTTGAATTTGACAGTTGTAGGTAATTAATCCTACATTTTATTGCAGTAAAAACATTTCGGTGTCATAAACATATGTCTTGGGTATTTTAAAACACCATTATTATTTAGTTGGGATTTCTATAGAAAATTTTGTAATCTTGAGGTTACATGGTGACTAAACCTTGTACACAGATAAAAGAAGGGGACACATTTGATTGGTTAACTTCCAATGATGGTTATTTTCTTATATGCAATGAAATGTTATGTGAATTTTCTTCTATAGTACTGGACAGGATAAAACTTTACTCATGCCAAGTATTTCTTTATTTGAAACAAAGATAAATTCTGCACATTTTTTTGAAAAGTGCAAATTTAACAAAGTCTAATAGGGGAAAATCAATGGTGGTATTACACCTAATATGGGAAGCTGTACATGCACCTTTGACCTTGTGAGTAATCTCATGTGTTAAAATTTCTTGCTATTTACGTGAAATATTGCAAAAAATGAAATATTCTGAGTGGATCGAGTTTCCAAAACACATTTTATGAGAAAATTGTCTTGAAATAGGACTCTACCATGAATATTCAGTTGATAGTCTTTTTTTTTTGTGGGGGGGGGGGGAGGCTTTTTCTCCTTATTTCTTATATTCTGCTATGATAGAACATTATCCTAGGAAATACTTAAATAAATATATAGTTATAAGTACATGAAATTACTTTTAATGCTGTAACGACAAATTATTCACTAAAAGAGAAGCCTTTTATGTCGCTGTCTGGAACGCAACATAAATTTAATTTTTACGTAAGGACTTATTGAAACCTCCTTGGAGACAGTAAACTTTTATATGGATTGTTCATTCTGCTAAAATGCTTCAATTACTCATTTTTTTATAACATTTCTACCATAAATAAGTGAAAGTTACCCCATTATTTTTATTTATTGGCCTGAAAAGTTGAAATTTGAGGAAATAAGAGGTATAAATAGACCAAAAGAGACCTTATAAAGAAGACAAAGAGGTCCATTAGTGGTATTTATCTTCCTAAAATCATCTTGTGTATCATATTTAACTGTTTGTAGGCAGATAAGATAGATATTCGATCATTTATTGGTCCAAACTTTATTCTATCTTGATGCGGCTTGGTTTGGATTTGTCGAAGAAATTTTGCTCGAATCGCTGTAGATGTCGTCTTTCATTATACTAGATTTTTCTCAAACTATTGAACTGATTATGACAAAACTTGACAGAAATGCTTGAAATAACCAGTATAACAAAGGAAAAAAGTTACATTCAGTTTATTGAACAATATTGTCTTCTTTAGGTATAATACCACCAAATCATGGTAGTCACATCCGGTTGTATACGAAAGTAGGTCTAAACAAATATTCCCTTGAATTTGACAGTTGTAGGTAATTAATCCTACATTTTATTGCAGTAAAAACATTTCGGTGCAAATTTAACAAAGACTAATTGGGGAAAATCAATGGTGGTATTACACCTTGTATGGGTGATAAACCCGACGACCGGACACACTCAACATACAAATATACAACTTGAATATTTAGGAACTTCTGGTTGGCTGCAATCAGGGGCGGATAGAGCCTTTTAAAAGGGGGTTTACAACCAAGGAGAAAGAGGGGTTTCCAACCATATGTCTCTATTCAAATGCATTGATCCTCAAAATAAAAAGAAGGGTTCCAATCCCCGAATCCCCCGAAGAGTGCCAAGTTAGAATCGCCGTTTTGTTTAAGATCAATGCTTTATAATAGACACATATGACTGGAATCAATAATGTTTCCTTCAAGTAAAGGAGTATTAAAAGTATTTCTTTTAATAGATGCTTAATATTGTTTTAAAGTTGTTTTTTTTTAATTTCTTTTTTAATATCTTGAAACAACTTGTTGTGAACACTGTTAGTAATTTGTAATTTCTTATGTTCAGCTTTTTAAATTTAAGAAATAATCAATTTCTATTGTTCTAAATAATAATGGACTATGTTTTCGGGATGCAAAACAAGGGGTTTCCAAAATCCTGCTCGAAATACTCTGTGGTCAAAAACTATTGTGTTTTGTAACAATAGATCTACTCCATGTCTGTGTGTTTCATATATAGAAACCATGAAGTAAAACAATAAAACTGGGATGTAACAAAATTGCAGATTGGTGCACAAATTAATTGCTGGTTTATACTGCAATATTGTCCGATTTGAATTTATACGGATTTCTTGATAGATTTCGCTACACTTAGTTAGTCGTCGTTTTCATGTGAATTATAATTAGACACGTTTTATTTGTATGATTTTAATTAGGGGTCGGATATCAGTTTTATACGACTACAAAACACTGATTTGGTATGATTTTTAAAGTATTGTGTCGTTGTTTATTGTACATTTCTAACTTAAGCAAGTGAAATAATTCTCATCGGTATACATGTTTGATAACATTTACAACAGGTTAAACATAATATATTACTTCCCCTAAAACAAATCTAAAAGAATATTGGTAATTCAAATGATAGTCCTTTTCAGGATAATGTCAGTTCCGAATGCCGAATTATAAAAACGCTGAAATGCTATTAGTGATAATTATCCAGACAGCTGTATTGTTGACCGTAGCCCAACGTAAGTTAGTATTTTGTTATATTGCATGTATGTTGTATATACATGATATATGTCAATCATATATGTTTTTGTATTGTGCTATTACACGTATTCACCCTGTAATTTTAGTACACGACCTATATAGCTAATAGTTCATGTGTTCGAATTTTTAGATATTTATTTTCTTACATTCATTTTGTTAATCATATATTGTGAACAAAGATTGTATGTGTGCTTTTGCAATAATCAATACATCATTGTATTTTATAATTTTATGATTCTTATATATCCTTGACTTTCAAAAGTCGGGTTTGAACATTAAAACATTGACAGTAAATCCAGAAGAAATGGTTCGATGCGGCAAAATTGATAAACTTTCATTTTGAGTTTTAATTCTGATCGAAAAGTAACAAGTACTTTACATCAAACAACAAAGAATACTTCTTTTTCTCTTAATTTTATTTGCTGATTATAAATGAAATTTTTCTAACCATGTATTCTGAACAACAGAAATAGCGTTCTTCTTCTTCTTCTTCTTCTTCTTCTTCTTCTTCTTCTTCTTCTTCTTCTTCTTCTTCTTCTTCTTCTTCTTCTTCTTCTTCTTCTTCTTCTTCTTCTTCTTCTTCTTCTTCTTCTTCTTCTTCTTTCTTCGTATATCCTTCCAATTAGGATCACCAGATAGAAACATATTGTTTTTACTTCTATTTAATAGATTTTTAAAGTACTGTATACGTCGGATAGTTTTAAAATTCAAAAAATTGTTAGACACTCCTACTTCCATGTACAAGATGAAGTCCCATCCAATAATATATATACAACACTACCTCGCAAAGCAGGTGCAACATATATACATCCGTTTCCTTGGGTTATACTACAGGCAGGGTGAAATGTTTATAGAGTAAGCACTGTGTCTCAAAGATAGCTCATGTTCAAAACTAGCAAAATTCTTCTTTCACTCGGATAAGATTTTGTACAGTTAAAACGTTAGTTTTACGTGCAGATCACCATAAAATATATCTATATTTAATAAGATACAATTTGAGTTCCTCACATGCAAGACATGAACGTAGAAAATGGTTAAAAAATACGCAACAAGACTAGAAACGCACCACATCGTTTATCCATTATAAAATTCATATATCTTTTATCCATTATTCATATACCTTTTATGAATTATAAAATCTATATATCTTTTAAACTAATGAAAGCATTCACCAAGAACTTAATATTTTCAATTTTCTAAATTGAAAACTGAAAAAAAATAAGTTTCATGAAAGTCCAAAAAAGAGGAATGACACAATGGTTAATTTCTGTTTTCCAGTCGCATTTTTACATAGAAACAATCTTTTTACCTCTAACTTTTGATTACTTAAATGTTTTGGACATTAACTTTTTGAATCACAAACGACTGTTTATTTATTGTGTCAAACATAAAGAAAAAAAAATCAAATGAAGGAAATAAACAAATATGAAATTCTCTACTCATAAATGTTCAAAATTTAATAAGGAAATAAGTGTGAAAAACATTGTATTACAAAATTAAAAAAAAATTATATGTAAAAACTTCCTTACACATTGTATTTAGATTAGCCTTTATTCTTTCAAACGTTCGTTACTGTAGTCATTGTCTGGCTTACACATAGAAATATATGTTCTTGTTAACAGATTATGATCAAACTGAACACTGGCCGAAACTTATGCTTTGTAAGAAAGAAAGTGTTAAACTAGATAATTGGATAAAGAACTTTTAAAATAGTTACTCGTTTCTATGACAGTCGGATGAGGCCCATTTGGCGTTTTGAGTTTGTGCAAATTAGCGTTTTCAATTAATGCTCACCTTCATTAGTCATCTCATTTGTTCTGATTGGGTAATGATTAGTAATTTGAAGATTTGACGGCCTATTAAGTTACAATGCGTAATTAAGTATGCAAACTATTTAATAAAGACAACTGGTAACACTTGCCGGTTGGATATGATTTCAGTTTGGCTAAATTAAATTCCAACGCAAAATCAAACACGTACAAAAATTAAATACATTTCAAATTGAGGTATAAATCTGAACTAAGTTTTAAAGACTTTTTTAAATTCTCTACTTTTAGTTGATAAATTCACTAAGCTTGACTTGAACATCAGACCACAACGGTTTTAAAGAGAAGTTAAAATATGAAATATCTTACTATGCACTAATATCAGTATTGCAAATAGGTTTATTTCTCATTAATGTTGAATGAAAAAGAGCAAAACCATGTTTCACTGAAAGTCAAAATGTCTTTAAAATGTAAAAGGTTAAGGATTTGGAAAACCTCTACAAATAGTTCTTTTTCAATCTTTATTTGATGAAAACCTGTCGTCACAGTAGCACATATGTCTCAAAGATTTTCCTAGTATCATAATTCGATCCTTAAAACAGACATTGCCTCGTTGTTACGATTAAAACGTTTTGAAAAATTGCATTATCTTCATCTTCAGTGAGGTCAAACTGCCACTGTAAAATAAAGTTTTCAGGAATGATGTATTGAAGGGCTTACTCAAACTATACCTATTTAGTTCTAATCGGAAGAAAATATAGCCACCAGATTAGCGCTCCGGATTTTGATTGGCCACAGTATATAAAACAGCGAATCGTTTTGAAACTTTACAGGCTTGATGATTCGTAGACCCTTAAGTAACTAACATCGTTTATCATTATTCGGATGGCGAAACATTGCAGTATGTTTTGCACAAAGATACCGTTCAAGTTATATGTATAGATTTTCTTTTTTTAACCAACAGTCAAAATATCAACAACCATACCAGTAATTGTGTAATTACTGTTTTCTTTACGTGCTTTTTCCGGTGAAATAAATGATACTTTTTCAGAATGTATTTAGAGTACCGAGGATCATTTAATCTCAAACTACTGTTCTACTTTCAACAACATATCCAAAAGATAAGACAATTGCTATACTGTTATATACTATTGAATCAAAGTGATATGTGTGTCCAATTAAGGCTCATTGCAACCTTATGGTGTTAGTAGTAAAGGGAAATACATACGCATAACATAGTATAAATGCTAAAAATACTCCTATCATAAAATAAACCAACATCCCTATTATAAATTAAATCGTTACATATATACTCACAATAGTTCCATTCTTACACTTAGCTTCCAGTGATAAAACGAGCAAGGGTTGTATTTGTCAAAAACTGGCCGAAAAAAAGATTGATTTAAATGATCATGTGAAACACTGAATTGAAAAAGCCGTTTAAAATCTGTATGTTTGCCACGATTCTCTAGATTTACCTTCAACAGGAAAGCTCAAAACTAACATTGAAAATGAAATACGACATAACAAAGCTAGAAGCTATATGACCAAAAGGAATAAGAACAATAATTTAGGATAACTGTGTGAACGTCGAGTAAGACACATTATGTTCATATTTCAAAGAAGAGTGTAACAATAATAAATCTAACAAAATAACACATTTCCGATTTCGAAATAACCTACAATAGATATGGCTACCAAGGTGAACAAGATATTTACTGTCCGGCTATGATAGAAAAGGGTGTTACTGTGTTTTTGTTTTCTTTCTATTGTTTTTAAGGAGTAAATATAAAGGGTCCTTTTGGAATTTCACCGTATTTTAATGTTAAATTGAGATAAATAATAAGTCAGAAATTATATTGATAGATTAAAATTCAATACAACTGTTATCTAAATGAATACATCTTTTACTTGATTTGGTGACATTTTCTGCTCATTGTTTTACATCTTAAAATTATAAAACAGTTATGCTTTCATTCCGATAACGTACTTCAATCACATATTCTTTTGATTTAACAAATCTGAAGAAATTTATCTATTTATATTGCAGATCGATATATTCTATATAATAACTATTTTTGAAGGTTTTTAAAATGTTCAATAATAAAGAATTCTTTTAATTTTGCTGTTATTTCAAAAGGTACACATTTTTACTAATTTAAAACACCTACTACAAGACAAATTTGTATTTGAGTAGTGTAGTAATTATGTATATCAAATTTTGCTCGGTGGTAAAACATTAACATCAACACTCTTACGTTAATATATAAGTCGAAGCGTCTACTGCCCGTCTATGTGCTTTGTAGACATGTGACATGTTTTCATTTTGTTTTTGCTTCGAAATTTTTACAGACAACCTTACACCAAACGGCACTGCATCGCAAAGTTCTAGTTACCAGAAACCTAACGGGAGCGCGGAATATGCCATATACCCACCTGCATCAAACAAATTCACATTTCGTACGTGTTCCCAAACAGTTGTGATGAATACAAATAGTCAAGCTTGGTGGATGTTTCAATTTTCGTTTGGATTTGCACATATAACAGATATAACAATTTACTACAGAGAAGGCTGTACGTATATATACTAGTATGTAGATTTTAAAACATGTTTAACAGAAATGTTCTAATCTATGAAATATATAAAATGCAATTATTTGGTGTTATATATTTATCTGTGGTTGCAGTGATGACTGTTTCATTAAAGTATATATGTTTTTTAAAGTGCAATATACACACACGATGAATACTTTTTCAAAACTTAAGTAGATATAAAACAAAAGAGTTATTTAATGCCACAGGAAATTTACGCCAATAAACCCTAACATGATACTGTACTTGTGAACTATACTATATAGCTAACAAATAATATTCTATTGACAGAAACATCCGCTAATCAGATGATAATCAATTCCTAACTGCTTATATTAATTATTAGTCAATTACACTTTATTGCTAATGTATCATGTAAAACATAACAATATGTCCCGCTTTAATTCTTTAAGGTCAAGATAAGTTAGATTATTCTCTAGTGAATGAAAGTAATAGAATAAATTTAAAATCAACTTAACAGCCACAAGCTTTACTGTCTATTCATTTTAAAATGATCAATAATGATATCCTAAACCTTCAGTTATATTACTAGTACACTAATTTAACCACAAGTAGTTACAGTCTATAAGTTTTCAATAAGTCTTTCTGGTTATTTTCTCTCTCTTTCTGAGCGACGGATAATGATAGTGGCATGAGCGTTGTTTAAATTGAGGTCCATTGTCCGACATAATTTTAGGAGGTATTCCATGTGAAGAAAATAAAAATCGCAAGGCGTTTGTTGTCTTTTCTGATGTACTCGATATTCGGATGAGATCAATCCGTTTTGAGTGTGCTTCTACCACGATTAAAACAATTCGTTCAGGAATGCTCTGCAAAGGTCGTTATATCTACATCATGTACACGGTGCCGTCCTCGGCAGTAATGTTATATATTTAAATATAACATAAGGGAACGGCATAATTCGTAAATTTAAAAATACTTTCACTTGTATTGATTTAGATTGCTACTGTGCAATTTTAAACATTAACATAAGCTGGAAATATAAAGCTAAACAAGCCGATCGTAAACTGACCATAAGATTTCTGATTTATCTAGATCAGCTATAGAGGATAACAAATCGTTTTTAAGACTGTCACCTCGATAATAAGAATAAAATTTAACAAACGATGTTAGAAAATGTCACTCCGTGTTGATGTAAAGTGGTAAATCAAACTAATATAAAAAAATATAAGATTAATAGGTTTATGCAGAAGACTTAATTGTTTTATAATGAACCAGAATTTTTTTGGCAAAGGTGAAAATCTAGAATGTCAATTTGACCTTTGACCTTGACCTCAATTTTGGGATCATAAGTCAGTGATCTCAAATCAAAAGACCCCAGGTCAATCACTTGTATGGTTGTGGAGAAATACTGATTTCAAATACAAAAGGAGAGAAAACTCCTTAAGGGTTAACCAAAACTCTTCGACTTAAATAGGTTGAAGTTGCGCCTTTTTGTAAACAGTTATTTGGCAAACACATCATATCATTTACTGTCACAGTTTCTTTGGAATAACGATAACAAGCAAAATTCTAAATTTATTACATGACCTTGACCTATGACCTTGATCTCAATGTCCTTCAAATGGACAAAGGACTTCATATCAAAAGACTGTAGGCCTCAACGACCTAAAACGTATCAATTCATCCAAGAAATCACCTATCTTAAATTTTCAAAGGGAAATAACTCCCATAAGATGTCTTCCGATCACTCATGTCAAAATTAACTTACTAAATCATTCTTCAGAGTAGACAAACAATTTGGTGAAAACAGTTTGCTAAAATCTTTTACGGTTTTAGAGATATAGCGATAACAAGAAAAAAGGGACGCGGAGAGATAACTCCTATAAGAATTAAAAACCAATTGTTCAGAGAACCATTGATGGTCTTTCCACCACTTACAACATATTTTGATGTGAAAATATTAAAAATTCAGTTGATATGTCAGTTCCTATGACTTTATGATGTCTAAATATGAATTTGGAGCAAAGGTCAAAATCTAGAACGTCCAATTAACCTATGACCTTGATCTCAATTTCAAGATCATAGACTAAGGATCTCAAACCTAAAGACACTAGTTCCTTAATATGTATGGTTTATGAGTAATATCACTTTACGCATAATTCTAAACATAAGAGGGGCTAAAACTCCCATTTATTGACTACGCACCCTATCAACCAAAATTTATAAGTTACGACATGTCGCAACTAACAATTTAGTAAAAATAATTTGTCGATAAGTTATACGGCTTTTGAAAATTAGTGAAAATAAGCCAAAATCAAAATTTATAATATGACCTTGACCTTTGACCTTGACCGTATTTTCATTTTTTTGGACCAAGGACCTCAAATCAAAATACCCTAGGTCTCTATCACTTATGGTTTACCAGTTAGAAATGCAAATTCTTATATCAAACATAAAAGGGGGGATAACTCTCATATGGAATCTATATACGGCTTCGGTCAAAATAAAACAGAACATCTTGAGGATATAACGAGCAATTTGGAAAAATAAATTTGTCGGTTTCTTATACGGTTGCGAAGCCTTAGAGATAACAAGAAAAACAGTGTTCGGGGAGATAACTCTTTTTTGGGAAAGTATTCGGTTAAGCAGAGTTGGTTTCAAAAGCGTATAAACTGTTCGATATCATATTCCAAAAATCTAAGCGACATCTTGCGAAACAAAAAAACAGCGAAGGAAAAAAATTAGGCGGAAGAAAAAAAAAAAAAATTAAACTGTCAATTGTTCTTGAACAATTGAGAGGTCTTTCCTTTTGTAATGTAAAATACATGTTCCAACAGACGTAGAATGTATTGAAGAGGTCAAGGTCAACCTTAAAAAGCTCGAAAACACATTAAAAATCCTTTATATAAGGTTAAAAACACTAAATTCGCTATTTTGGACATGACCTTGACCTTTGACCTTTTGACCTTTGTCAAGGTCATTAGTCCCCAATGCCATTACTGAAGACCCCAAGGGTCTAGGACCTTTGGTTATATAGTAAAAGCTGATTTTGTCTTTTCAGAAACCTAAAACAGGGGTTATGCCCCTTATAGAAAGGTCAAATCTCTTTGGTCAAAATGTAACAAAGTTGCGCCATAATGACCCAAACATTTTCCACTATTTAAAACTTCTGTAATTATAATTGTTTCTGAGATTATCCCATAACAAGGTGTTAGGTCAAAGGTCAAGGTCAACATACAAATTTGACCTTGAGGTATTTTTTAAAGATACATGAATTGATGATGATTGGTGAAGATCCTAGGTGTCTAAGACTTACGGTTTCTGAGTTTTGGTGGCCAACCGACACCGGTTAATTTTCATAGGGGCATAACCCTACCAATGAGTCGTTGAATCTTTTCGATCCAAATGTAACGAAGAACCGGGGTCTGGTCCTGAACAAATTTCACCCTTCGTTTTTTTTCTACCTATTACGGTTACGGTGTTGGAACGATAACAAGGTTTTTGGGTTTCGGAGGGATTACTCCGAACCGACAAAATATTTCGACTCACAGGGTGAGTTCCGGATAGGTATTCATGAAACCAATACAAAGTGTGAACATGAAAGCGACATGGTTTACGGTTACGGAGGGAAATTTTGTCAAAGTTTGGCGGAACAAGAAGAATAATAATAATAATCAGAAGAAATACAGTAAGGTCTTTCCTTATAGATAAAGGAAAGACCTTAATTAAAAACCAATTGTTCAGAGAACAATTGAAGGTCTTTCCATCAAAACAATGTATTTTGATATGAAAAGTTGTGAAACTTAGTTTAAAATGTCATTTCAATCGTCAAATGATAGCTCCTAGTAAGCTGATTCCAAAAATATATTGTTTCCATACATTTTTTTTAAATAAGGGAGATAATTTGTTACTTCCGGTTTGAAAAATGTTACTTCCGATTATATTTGAATATTTACTTGACACTGATTCCAAAAATATCTGGTTCTATATACTTTTATATTAATAAAGTACAAAAAAATAGCTACTTCCGGTTTACAAAAAGTCACTTCCGGTTGGTTTTTTTCAAGGTTAAATGGTTTGATACCTTTTTCTAAAAGTTGTATATCTTTATCATGTATACATATAGAATAAAAGCAAAGGTCAAAATCTAGAACGTCAAATTAAGCTATGACCTTGAGATCAATTTCAAGGTCATAAACCAAGGACCTCAAATCAAAAGACCATAGGTCTTAATTATATTTAGTTAATGAGTTATATCACCAAACGCGTATTTTTAAATACAAGAGGGGAGAAAACTCCCTTTTACATTCAACGTACGCTTGCAATCAAAATTTACATCTTACGACATGTCGCAACTAACAATTTAGTTAAAATAATTTGTTGATATCTTATACAGTCTTTGGATATAAGTGAAAATAAGCCAAATTCAAATATTAGAATATGACCTTGACCTTTGACCTTGACCTAATTTTCATTTTTTGGGACCAAGGACCTCAAATCAAAAGATCCTAGGTCTCTATCACTTATGATTTATAAGATAGAAATTCATATCACTTATATCAGATGCATAAGGGGAAATAACTCTCATATGGAGCGGTCATATCGCTTCGGTCAAAATAGGACAAATCATGCGAAGGATATAACGAGCAATTTTGTAAAATAAATTTGTCATAATCTTTTACGGTTGCGAAGGAGATGCGATAACAAGGAAAACAGTGTTTGGGGAGATAACTCCTACAAAGAAAAGTATTCGTTTACGCAGGGTAAATTTCAAAAGCGCATAAACTGTTCCATATCATATACAAAATATCTAAGCGACATATTGCGAAACAAATGTTTATCGCAAGAACAAAATTAGGCGGAAGAAAAAAAAAATAATCAGAAGAAAAACAATAGGTCTTTCCACAGAAAAGTGGAAAGACCTAATAATAATCAGAAGAAAACCAATAGGTCTTTCCACGGAAAAGTGGAAAGACCTAATAAGTGTTCGGTCACACAAGGTGAGTTTTGAAACCCCCATTACTGTATATCACCATTGGCCAAAAATTCTTTCGATATGTTGTAAGACAAAAAGCATCTCAGACGGCAGAAGAAAAAAAAAATCAGAAGGAAAACAAAAAGTCTTTCCACGAAAAGTGGAAAGACCTAATGAATACCTCAATGTAAGCCTTCTAGATAGGAAATATATATAAATTAATATGCCTAATGTCTGATGCAGGTCCATCTTCTTTTTTGTGCCTAATGTTTTATGTGTGACGCACAGTTCGCAATTCTTTTATGCTGTTTTTGTATATGTCTTTAATTAATTTAGATATTCGCTGTTATTCTGTAATTAACATGTCAAAATGTAAAATTATATATTTGTTCCGGACCATATGAGTATGAGGACTATAAGCGTACGGTCATGACTATTGGCGTATACTCATATGGTCCGACCATATGAGTATATACTCGTTTTTTTTTTATTAACGGGCCGGACCATATGAGTATTTGGACCATATAAGTAGTTGTTTTCTTCAGTAATATGCATAAGAAAATTTTATAAAAAAATTATGGCTACATGAAAATGTATTATTTACAAAACAAAAGCTAAATAAAATTTGTACTCTTGCAGGTATGAGTAGGTTGACATATACTTCCACACGGTACAATTGCTTGTCTTGGGTCCTGGGTCTTTCATATGTGTCGAAAAGAATCTCCAGATCTCCAATACCGTAACATGACTAAAGTACATCATATCACCAAACAACTTAAATAAACTAGGGTGACGTCATTCATTTTTTTAAAACAAAGTAACAAAATTCTGAAAGTTTCAAAAGTAAGCATATTGTAAGACATATCCTGTCGAATTTTACGTCGGTTAATAATAAAACAGTTTACTTCTTGTATAACAGTTCATTAAGAGGTTTTTGAAAGTTATCTTACCAAGTCGACATTTTTCTATTCACTCGTAATACCATATCGGTAATGACCATAGTTATAAAATTTGTGTACTATAGTTTTGACTAGTGAAGTGAGAAATTGCTTAATATTTTATTTCGTTATTTTTTTATTATTAATTTTTATCAGATCTATAATAAAATGACATTTGGTGTCTTTTTAATTTATTTGTACTATATTACTTCTGTCATGTAATGTTGTCAATTTAGCAGTATGTTTAAAATTGCCACAAAACAAAAGGTTTGGCTAGCCACAAAATAAGGTTTAGCCCACCATGTTTCTTAAACTGTCATGAACATTGTCATGAATATTGCATTTATTATCTTATAGTTCATTTCTATATATGTTGCATTTTCGTTTCTTATTTTTTTTTTTGTTGCGCTTCAGTGTTTTTGTCATTTCGTTGTTTTCAATTTATAGTTGATTTGTTTCCATCGGTTTTAATTTGTTAGCCAGATTTGTTATTTCTCAGTCAATTTCTGACTCTTGAATAGAGGTATACGTCTGTTGCCTTTATCTTTCATTCGTCTGTATTTTTTCTATAAAGGCAATTTATGGGGGTCACTGTTTATACACTGATGTCTTGATTTCATTTGTCCCAAGTTTATCTCCATTGATACCAAAACTGCAATAAAGAATTTGGTGTTGGTGGTGTGGGCGTTATTGACAATGCTGTTGTAACTTTAACAGACTTTCTCAACCCAAACAGCTGCAACACAAACATAAACCGAATTTTTGGTTGCACTGTTTACAAAAATACGATTCATAGCAAAATCATAAAAAAAAACTGAACTCAAATAGAAAATACAACAAAGCGGAAAATCATTGATAAAATAGCAAAATCAAAAATAAAATAATTTGATGTATGTCTGTAAAAGACATTATAATAATAGCTGGATTCAATAGTTGTAAATTGCCGCCAAAATTTCACATCAAACAAATAGATAACACCGGTCGTATTCCTTGCTTGGTTCAGGCATTTTCTTAGGTAGAAAATGCTAGGTTAAACCTGCTATTATAGATAGCTAAACTTTATTTATGATTAGTTAAAGGACGGTGATTTATCCTTTCTCTTTCTCTTTCTAAACCTTTTTATTTCAATTTTAAAGTGTTTTACTTATTTTGATAAGCAGTGAATGCATTCACTGGTTTGCGTTATCTTATATTGTATTGAAATAGAAACTATACTAATATATTATAGCCCTGCTTTTATTTGGATGATAATCCTCATTTCAATATGCATTCGTGCACTTCTCAGACTGGCATTGCCTTGAAATGAACTGAAATCTTAGCCACAATTTTGCTGAAATTTACCATTACCCAAATGCAATGAAATATATTTTGAACTACATAACCTTATCAAATGCACTTATAAATATGCACCAGTTTTTACATACAAATGTTGATCGTTTTAAAATGAACAGACCTGACAATGGATTAAGTTGGAACTTTGACACCAAGAGTAGTAGTCTATTAGTTATCCTGGTCTGGGGTTGAAGTTGAATTATAAGTGCGGAATTGTTTACTTCTTATTCTCCTGAGTGTTGACATCCTCCAAATTTAAAAAAAACCACTGTAAAGTTATCATTGTGATCACGCATATCTTTATTTGTGAGAGTTACAACTTTGTACAACTAACATTGTTTAAAAAGTGTAGTTAAGGACAACAGTAAATGACATTATGATATACATTTAATTTGTTAGGCCTTTTATAGGTCTATTTTAAATAGGTTTTGAACCCACAAATGTAAAGTTAAGTATTAATGGATATACCCTTTACTATTGTGTTAACCATTGTCAATACGTAAGACAAATAGAAATCTAAGATGGTTACTTACTGCATAAACCGACGCGAACTTTACCATATTTCCGACTACTACAAGATAGAAACCAAAAAAGATACCAAGGTGATAATAGAACAAAATAAAAGCAATAAAAGCAAACAAACAACAACATAGGCAAAAGTAAAAATGAACAAAAGACAAATATTCATAACACAATGTTATATATGAAACTGTAGTTTATATCTCAGAATCCAAACTAAAAATCATCATTTTGCTCAGGTAGCTTATGAGTTTTTATTTCTACGGAGTTCCCATTAATACTATTTCATTTTGAAACCACAAATAGTCAGAAGTAAGTTTTTTTTCAATCAATCTGTATAAATTACCTGTTTTTGTTTACCAAAATGTTGTTACATGTTGACAATTAAAATTGAATCAGATGTAATTTATATTACAGTTGCTAAACGAATGGACGGATTTCGATTGTATGTGACCAATACATCAACTATTCCGCCTCAAGGACATCTTTGTTATGCAGATTCTGATCCTGGTCTCCCAGACATAACTCAGACAATACCTTGTAATCAACTCGGAAAATATGTCATTTATTACGATGAAAAAGGATCAGATGAAGGCAATTATGTGCCAGGACCAATCGTTGAATTGTGTTACGTTGCCATCAATGGTATGTTTATCATAGTTGTGTAAACCACATTCGTTCTTCTTCATCATACCCGAATTGCTTATCTTCCTGTCTTCTAAAACCTCTTGCATGTATATTGAGATATCAGCATATCAAGTTGGGTGATATTTGAAAGACAAGGCAGTTGAATTAATCAGGCATATAGTGAATAAACGGTCGTCATTCATTGAAAAAAACTCATATTCAAGAGACCTACATGTAGTTAATAAAAATGTTAAATAATCAAGACAAAGATTTATTCCTTATTATGAAAAATGGGATCTAGAGAAAGGGAAAGTTTATGCGTAACTAAAATTCTCAAATAATAAAAATTAAAAAAATTAAAGAGATGCTAGCAATTGTAATCAATTACAGGCTATCACACCATGTTTTCTTCATAAGAAAATGTCTGTGTCATGTCAAGAATATGTACTGTTTCTCAATCGTTTTATGTGTTTGGGCTTTTGATTTTTTCCATTTTATGAAAGGTCGTTCCGTTTTCAATTTCCATCGGAGTTTGTTTTTTCTTTTTTGTTAATTCGCTATTTTCATACAAGTTGTATGTATACAGAACGAGACAAACTATGCTACGCCAACACAATTATCATTCCTCACTATGATGGGTGCCACTCTTGTAGCATGAACTATATAACCTTCTTGGTCAGCAAACACAAGCTTTTAGTGAGGTATACGTTTCTCATTTTTCCTTTGTCTTGTAGACTGCCGTAAATTTTTTATTATTTTGCACTTTATTCATGATTTTTCCAGTTTTCTTCGACATACGGTGCTAAATTGTCCTTCTTTATCTTTTCCCTTTTTGAACTTTAAATTGATTAAATGAACTGTAAAATTATCATTTTTAAAAGGTGTGGAGGGAGCAATATCGAAATTCAACTTTACTGTTGGCTGATTAAAGTAAATAACTTATTTTGCTTATTCTTGAGTTCATAAATAATGAAAAATAATATATAATTTTGTATATGTTTTATTATCATAAACTATTCAAATAACACATACATTAGTATATATATATTGAATAAAATTGAGAATGGAAATAGGGAATGTGTCAAACAGACAACAACCCAACCTTAGAGCAGAACACAACCGAAGTCCATTAATGGTTTTTCAATACAGCAGCCCCTTAACAGAAATGTGAACTAGTTCTGTGATAATGGACGTCATTCTAAACTCCGAAATATATAAATGAACTAAAATCAAACAGACCAGATAAACAAAGGCCATAGACTCCTGACTTCGGACAGGCTCTAACATTTAGGCGGGGTTAAACATGTGTTTAAAGCTCTCCAATTATACCTCTAGTTTATGTAGAAAAACCCACTGCAATACGCACATTAAAACTCAGGTTTAAAAGAAATCCGAGTCCGATGTAAGAATAGGTAACAAAAAACTAAATTCTAGCATGTTTTAAATCGGCCCCAAATGTTATACAAGTGACATTTATATTCTAACGTGTTCAAATGATATTTTCCTTTTCATTTATTTATCAAACAAACAAAAAACACTCTTTTAAAAAAGTTGAACTTTGTTTACTCTTAAATATGTAATATAAAAGACTAACTAATGGCTCTCCTATTTCTTTGCTTTTGTCACAGATATATGGATCGGTAACGTCATTGTGACGTTTAACTTTTTAAAATAATTCTACATGTCAACAACTTGTTTTTTCTTTACAACGTGTCAAACATTTACAAAATAAATGCTTCAAGAACTTGGCGTTAAAAAAGAAACGCTAATCCTTCCTGTTTATTTTTAGCTTCTTTTATATTTTTAAAAAGGGGGTCTAATAAGATTCATGGTTGATCCCAAAGCTTACTTACTATTCTGGAACACCTTAGATCATTCCCAGTTTTATATAGGGGTTCGTGTTGTTTAGTCTTTAGTTGTTTTATGTGTAATATTGTTTGTCTGTTTGTCCTTTTCTTTTTAAACTATGGTGTTGTTTATTTTTGATGGTCCCTTTGGTATTATTGGTCTTTCTTTTTAACAGTAAAATGTTCATGAAAATTTGTCGGTTTTTTTTAGAACAAAACAAGAAGTAATTATTAAATGGATGGCAAGATACATTTTTCAATATATACAATAAAACATGCTCTGGATCTGTCCTTGTCTATACAGACCTTACCTACATTTTTATAAGGTATTTTTTTCCCTATTATTCCAGGTCATTTATCCATGAAGCAGTTTGAACTTCGTTCTAAATATAACAGTAAAAGTTTAATTTATATTAAAAAATATATATCAGTTCTACATGTATGTACATGAAATAAATGGTACACATACTGTAAATTCAGGAAATATTCCGTGCATTTTATTGCCATTTTGTCATTTTAGACTATAATGCGATTTTGATTTTTGCGATATAGAAAAAAATCCTATTTATTTCATATAAAAAACAAATAAAATGTGTTTCTTCTTAAAACACACGATATGTCATGAAGTCAATACGCTGGGGATGTTATCAATAGTTCTGTGTGTGGGTGTGTAAGAAAAGGACTGTTTGTATTTTCCTATCTTTTGACCGAGGTTACATGTATTGCCTGTCTATTATTGATATAGGATTTGTCATTCTCCATCCAAGTATCTTCACACCTCTTATGTTGATAAAAACACAAAAAGATTGATGAGACATGCTTTTTGATAATTGAAAATAATTGTGTTTAAGGTTAAATATGATAATGATATATATGTCATTTTGTAAATATAAATTGTTTTCGTTATACGGATTTCAGGTTGTCAAATGAGTTATTTGGGGAGTCACTGTGACGAAGTTTGTCCCGAAAATTGTATAGGGCAACATTGCTACATTGGAAATGGTACCTGTGTTTGGGGATGTAATGCCGAAAACTGTTTGGGTAATAATTGCAATAGTGAGACATCAGTTTGTATCGATGGTTGTAAAAATAGACGGACTGGACACTATTGTAACAAGTGTAAGTATCTGGGCATTTTAATGATCAATTACAAAACAGATTTTACCAAAGTTATGAATAACTTTTCATTTTGGGTGACGGCTGGCCTTGACGACTATTGATTACATGGCTGTCTAATATAAAATAATGAACATTAGGCTTTGTCTTGATCAAGAGTAGAAAAGCTAGCAATTTTTTAAAATCATCCATCTATTTTATTTAATTATTTGTGTAAATAAAACATTTAGATACATCTGGTTCTATCTTCATTAAAAGAAATAATCGGACTGGAGAAAATTTTATTGTTTTATCCAAGGACTTCAAATCCTTGTATTATCGAAACGTTTGTAATGCAAATATGCACGCATGGTCGAAATATTCACATGGTCAGACCAGTCAAAAACAAAACGACTATATACTAATGTGGTCAAACCATACGCGTATGGGTGGGCTATATGAGTTATACGCATATGGTCATGATCATACGCGTATGGTCCACATACTCATATGGTTCAGAATATAGCCGTTAGATGCAATACAAGTGGATGTTTTAAACTTCACTTTTAACTCAAACTGAAAATTACCATCAAGAATATATGATACTAGTCAACATTGTGTTTGCAATTGAAAGACATTGTATACCTCTACTTAAAGTCATAATATGTCAAAGGGTCAACGTCCCGACCAAAAAAGCAGACAACAGCCGAAGGCCATCAATGTGTCTTCAACGCAGCGAGAAAATCCCCACCAGGAGGTGAGTCTCAGCTAGCCCCTCAATATAATTGTGTACTAATTCAGTGAAAATGAACGATACACTAAACTCCAAAGCATATAAATGAACTAAAATTTGAAAACCTAAAAGAATTACAAATGCCAGAGGCTCCTGACTTGGGACAAGCGCAAAAATGCGGTAGGATTACACCTGTTTTATAAGATTTCGACCCTCACCCTATGCCTCTAACAAATGTAGAATAACTCAAGACGGTATATATTTAATAATATCGTACTTAGTAAGATAATGATTTTTTTAAAGATGTTCGTGTTGCGGAAGAACAAATCCGTAATAAATTCCAGAACCACTTGTAAATGCCAACAAGTATGCAACCATCAAAAGCCCACATGTACATGCGATATCTGCTTCTATCACCATCAATATACATAAAAAGATTCACACTTTATACATCTCTTATTACAGATAATATGGCATCTGATAGTTTAGTCTCGCAATATCCAAATGGCAGTGAACTTGCAAATAAAGCAACTGATGGATATAAGATATCATGTTCAAGAACACAGGGACATAATGTAAAATTTCAGGTTGACCTAATAAAAGAAAGCATTGTGACAGGAATTTATATTACATTGGGTGGTATGTTAGTTAACTTTTCATTTTTTCTATATCTTAACAAAGTATGAGGGTTTTTATGATGATATTACCGTTTTGTCACCTACATTTCTTTTCATTATTATATATTAGAAATTGAATAGCAAAGTTATAATTAATCAGATTGTAATCTTGTTACGTTACTCGTGTCCATTTCAGTGATATTTGTCAAGGTCACTGTGAAACATTCAAATTAATTGACCGGAAAAGGCATATAATGATCTAGGCGCTTAGCTAACTTTGCCCAAGTGTTATTGAAATTCACCCGAGTGGTCCCTAACGAGTCTATAAAAAGTTGTTTCAAAATATTTGATCAATCAACAAACAGTCGAAGTTGTTTAAATTAATTTGATTGTTTGTTGGTTACTTAACGTCCTATGTCTTATATGTTGGAACGAGAAAAAACTAGCAAATAAGACAATAGACAAATTCTGTGATAGAGAAAGAAGTAAAATCACAAAAAACTGAACTCCGAACGGAAAGATCCTAATCAAATGGCAAAATCAAATGATTAAACAAATCAAACGAATGGACAACAATTCCTGACTTGGTACAGGCATTTCAAATGTAGAAAATGGCGGATTGAATCTGGGTTTTTTTTTGGATAGGGAAAGACATTTACCAATGCACCAGGACCACTCAAAGAGTTGTTGCGAGGGTTCTTAACGTGCAGAAAATTTCTCTACACAAGGCAACATATTAAACATCCCCATTTAGACCGGACGTCTTACGTTATTCCATAGACTTACAAGCAAATATTACCTAGTTAAAAAAAGCCATCTTATGGTTATTATTCCTGTAACATTCACCTTTAGTAGCTTAAGAACTGTTATTTGTTTTTTCTAGATAGAGATTCAGCAAATAAACCCGACCAAAAATATCTGCAAATATGTCAACATTGCAGTCAATTGCTCCATTACAGAAAAAGTTAAAATCACAAAAATACTGTACTCCAAGGAAAATTCAAAACGGAAAGTCCCTAATCGAATAGCAAAATCAAACGTTCAAACACACCAAACAGATGAATAACAACTGTCATATTCCTGACTTGGTACAGGCATTTTCTTATTAAGAAAATTGTGGAATGCTAAAGCTCTCATTTTTATAACATTAGCAATACAATCACATTTGCACATAGCAAAAATGAAAGAAACACAAAAACATGTTTTACAACAGCACAATAACGGAATGTTTTTAAAAGTACAGAGCCACGCTGTATGTATAGCAGTAAAACTAAAACGCATATAGACAAAGCACATAAGATAAAATATAGAAAAGAATACGAAAATATCAAAAACAATAAGGACACGAGTACAAGATCCACAAGTATCCTAATCCAAATAAACATAAACAAATATTTAACAAGGAAACACAAAAGGTATATATCAAATTGAACAACCTTATTAATTGCTTCCATGTTTTTTTTTAATTTTATTGATGTATGTTAAATCCACCCATAAAGATTTTAAACACTGGGACCAAATGGTTATATTGACACTGACTGTAACGGAGAATCGCGCGTTTGACGTCAGAATGTAAACGTCATACAGGTAGAGAAATAATATTTTGTCGTTTGTCGTATGAAAATATAAATATATTAAATACATAGGTACTGCCTTTTAATGATGGTTTTACTTTTTTGCATTTTTGTTTGGGGAGGGGGGGGACAACAGAAGATAAAGTGAACCTTTTTTATAATTAAAATGTTCAGCAAAGTCTGATCCACAAATAAGTCAGAAGGAATGAATTTGTTAATTGATCCCTAATGAAAGTTTTTATCCTTGAAATTTGTTTTTCTGTTCTTTTATAGATACCATAATAAGTAGAGCAAAACTGCAAAACAGTGTACAAATTATTAACAAAAAAGATCTACAAATAGTTCAACATAACGAAAAAAAGTTAATTGAATCCTTTTAGGAGTTAGTGTCATTAAAAGCTTTTGTTTAATCAATTAATTAATAGATCGAAGAATATCATAATAACAAACAAAAATCAGGAAATTATGATATATAAATACTAGTACGTCATAGACCCTTGCAATGGTTTTTATCTGTTTTTGCGTTTTTCAAAATCTATACTAGATTGAAACAATTAATGTTATCAAAGTTTAAGCACAGTAATATAAACAATTAGTCTACGTCATTTAGATTCAGTCATTGACAATCATAATCAATCGTTTTACATTTGTATAGCCGAAATTGTCAACTGACTCCACTTAGTGAATTTTTTCTCCAGTTTATGATTTTTTTACAGAAGCTACGATAGATAGAGAGCATCTACATGAGGCAAGCATGTTCATCGAAACAAGATATACAAATAAGAATATCATAATTATGAAACTCAATATAAGATTTATAAAGATTGAAATAGATCTGACAGAAAAATAAATATCAAAATTACATATATTTACCAAGTGAGAAATCCATCCCAAATTGGATCTCTCAATGTCGTTTTATGAAACCCATGTCCACGGATAAGCTGTTTTCACCACTACTATTTACATACTACTTTTCTATCCGCTTTCAGTATGTTCTATATCTATGCTAGGAATTGTAGTACCTAGATTTCCTATCTATAGAAATAGAAATAGACACAGAGCTTTCGGCATAGTGTAAGTTTTACGATGCTTTGTGCAGATATCCAGTGTCTATAATATTTGAAAAGTCTTTTAACGAAAAATTTAAACAACGGTTGGTTTTAGTAGTTGCATATATCACAATTATCTTGATAAAAAGTTACCGTAATGTTATAATAATGTCAGTGTCATAGTCCCACACGATTAAATGGTTTACAAAATAAAGCATCATCCAGTTTTCCCGATGTTTACAGTTTACATTTTCGGCTTTTCGTACCATTTCTTTACGTAGCATCAGAAAACAGAACCTTCAGGTGCTTGATTGCAGCGTTTACTTTTTTGCTATCATTTTCAGTGTAACCATGGTTCTCAATAATAAACAGTTCAGCTGCATATATATTTATCAATAATGATCAAATTCATACATCAATATACAGTTCAAACGTCATACCTGGATTTAGAGAAAACAAATCCGGATTACAAACTCCTATCGAGGGAAATACATAAACTATAAGAGGAAAACAACAGACACACTGAAGTGCAACAATATCAAACGACAAAGCAACATACATTGTACATAGAAACGAACTTTCAGATAACAACTACCATATTCCTGACTTGGTACAGGACATCTTAAGAAAAATCCGTTTATAAGTTCGATTTTATTATTTAGAATTGACTACACACGATGGTATGCATAGTGTTTATGCTTCAAATACAAGCAACTGGACAAATGGAATCGAGTTATATAGCGAACAAAATTTGCCGAACGAAATCCATTGTAACGAAGTTTTCAGATATTTGACTTATTTACCTAAAATTCAAGGTTCGTCATTTGACCTTGAAGTATGCGAAATTGGAATTATTGGTGAGTATTTTTCCGA
This sequence comes from Mytilus edulis, assembly GCA_019925275.1. Taxonomy (NCBI): domain Eukaryota; kingdom Metazoa; phylum Mollusca; class Bivalvia; order Mytilida; family Mytilidae; genus Mytilus; species Mytilus edulis. Next base: position 87,594,570 of record CM034349.1, on the reverse strand, counting down.
TAACAATTTGTAAAGCTTATATACTATGTTATTACCTTAAAATAGAATGCATAACATATACTTTGCATCCCTAGGATAATTATTACACAAAGTCGAGACATTGGCAAAAACTTGAAAACAAGCTTTTGTTTAACATGTTTAACTAAAGCTCAAACAGATGTTGAAAATGAATCCATTAAAAAAAAATGACCACCATAAGTATTTCTGTGTCCATTTAATATTAACATCGATTATAATGCAACTCATCAAAATTTTTATGATTATTATGAATTAAGACACTACAATCATGAATGCCGAGCTTTAATTTAAAACAACAATGTTGTTAATAGTCACCAAAGGTACCAGTTAATTGTTAAATGATTACAAGTTCGTAGATTACTTTTACAACGACATCAAAGCAATATCAATTTATGAACCTTTATAGATAGGAAAATTCAAGTCATTTTGTGACGCATTCATTAACAACCGTCAGAAATCAAAAAGTAGAATTCCTTGCAGGTTTACAATTTAATGATATCATGCGTTCTCAGGCATTAACATTTATGTCAGTTTACCCCAACTTCAATTAAGTGAACTTACAATTCCAGTCAACATTTTATAGAAATAATTAAGGATCGATAAATGCATGAATATTTATGCGAATATATTAATTTTATTTGGAAAAGGATGAGTTATGAATTATCTCCCTTTGGCAACCGAGAAGGTTTGCGTCCCTTTTTTGTTCATATAATTATGTTTGAGTTTGAGTTTAACTTATTCAAATGTCACAGGAGAACACATAAGTATATGTCGTAGAAACATTGGTGTTTGCTCAATGTTCAGAATTGTAAGACTTGTGACATCAAATTTTTAGTCTTTTGAAAAGACATAAAAACATCTTTTAAGTTTATGCTTCCATCTATAAGTGTCTGCTAACGTTTTCAAAGATAGTTCATGATTTTAAGTATAATGACATGCTTCTGCTGGGTATGTGATAAAGTTTTAATTTGGCTTTTGAACGGCAAAAACCTCTTTATTCACTCGATTTATTGTAATTATCATAATCTGATATTTTCATGTTTTACTTTGAAAAATGTTTTGCGTTCTTTTCAAAGACTTGGTTGTAGTAAAAAAAAATTTATACTTAAAAATGCTCTTTCAAATCTAGACTTTCTACTTGTTGAAATATGTCTGTGAATTCATTACTATTCGTTGGATACCAATTGCGTAGATAACGTGGGTAAAAAGAAACCACAAATTAAAATGTTCAACGAATAGCGAATTTGTTGTATGATAAAATCTTATATTCACGAACAATGGTTCATACGAAAATAAATGAATCAATAGTACATTTAAATGATTAAAAACATTATCTTTTGATCTATGATATTATTATGAATACTTTTAACAAAAAAATACAGTCTGGAATATTCTTTAAACACAAAATCTCAATAGATGGTAAACATTGACAGAGTTAATGCATATAATTAAGAATTTGATTGAAAAACAAAATGAAATGAAAAACTTGACGATTTTCAATGTCCCCACATTTTGGTTTTCTGATATTTTACTTTTTTGTTACCTTTCTCATATGTAAAATTATTAAGTTTTGATTCTGAATTTCTAAATTTTAAACTCAATCTGTGACTTCCTACTGTAAAAGTGTTTAAAATGTATATTTCGGAAACAAAGTGATAAAAAATGCAAGATTTTAAAATCTTTAAGTGTAAAATTTTTGTATTAGTCAAATATTATTTTTTTTCAACTTTTCTATGTCAATCATACCGAAAAATTCTTAAAATGTTTGTATATTCTACCATGTAAGTAAGTAAGTATCATTTTATACTTATTAAATCTCAAAAGATAGGAAAAGAGTTTCGCTGCTCAGATTTATTCGGAAAACAGTTAAAATACAAAAGAAGAAATTTTCAAACATATCAGAGAAACATTTGTCAACAAAATTATCGTCTTCAACTTTGCAATGTTTCTTTTGTATGATTTGTTTTAAAGACACATCTAACGAATAATTTCAATATTTAAAATGTTATTTTCTTCAGATATTTGAATAACACATGCTATCGTTAAGTTTCAACGTTAAATAGTTTTGTATTTGCAATCGAAATGTGAACCCGAACGTGCGATTGTTAATTACTGATTTTGATACTGTCAACATTTTCAAACATCAGATCTCTTATTCAGAAATTACACTTCTAATTTAAACTGACCAAAATGATTTGGTGAACATGTACAAATCGTTGCTATCGCCGTAACACAAAAACTGATCTAACATCCAAATAAACGGAGTAAAAAAAGAGTTTAACAGTAGAAACTGTAAAGCAACAGAAAAAAAATGTTTTAAAACTTATTTTCCACTGTTGCACTCGACTGTGTACGAAAGTTCAAGACTTTTTCGTTATCTAAATAGATCAAAGCTTTTCAGGCGTTCATTTACAACCGCATTTAAATGGACGACAATTCCAAACAAAATTAATGCAAGGATGGTTTTATCAAAATGCTGGATTTTTATCGACAAAATATTTGTTAGCTTGAAATGTAGGAGTACATATTTCTATAGTAACACGACATTTTCTTCTTAATTTACTTCTTTGTCTTTCAGGTTGTCCTCCCACACATTATGGTCCGGTCTGTGATCAAAGGTGCCCAGAAAACTGCCACGGACCATGTGACCTTGAAACTGGGCTTTGCATATTTGGTTGTTTAAACGGATGGACTGGTGACGAGTGTGAACAAGGTATAAACAAATGTTATAAATAACATATTTTGTTATGCATTTTTCGGCTTTGGATGGATAAATGCGATCGATCTTCAAATTTGACTGCAAGATTATCAAACTTGATATAGATATATTCTTATACAAATATGGAATCCGTGAAATAGAGAAAAATTAAACAAAACGGCCCGCAACTATAAAAAGGCAAACCGTTTACCAAACATATCACACTTATTAAAGCTGAGGATAACATGGATAAAGCAAAATAAAAACATAAAACAATGCTTAAAATAAAAATAGATTTGTGATTTAAGTTTTACGCATTTTATGATTATTTTTAATCCGAACAGTACGCGCCAAAAACAAAGTTTTTCCTTCTACAACTCAAACATACATAAACTTGATGATAAAGCTAAACGCTAAAATCAGTGAATATACTTTGTCAATTTTTGGTAAAACTGTAAAATGAAAAACCGTTGAGAAATGAAAAACACTAAATGGCGTAGATATCAAAAACAGACCAAAGTCAAAAGTGCGTTAAATTCCTTTTCACATTTGCAGCTACTACAGGGATGGTATACTTTAGAGGCTTCAAAAAAACTTTTAGTCTTGAGAGCTCTTGGACCAAGACTAAAGTTTACCAAACAATTACATTCAAATGGAATTAGAATTTTTCAGTTTCTTAATTGGTTCTTCTGTTATTACAATGTATCATTTAAAAACCACATTGCATTGAAAACGTGTAGACTCTGAAAAGAAGCTTAAAGTAAGGTTGAATTTGTAGAGCAATTATACATATATGGAAACTATTTCATATATGTTTTCGACGTGTACATTACAGCATGTTCAAGTGGTACTTATGGCAAGGACTGTCTTCAAGCATGCTCAACAAACTGCTTTAATCCAACAACATGTAATCGCATGACTGGAGAATGTATTGGTGAATGTAATGATGGATGGAAGGGCCTCGACTGTACAATAAGTTTGTGTTATTTATAAGTGTTATTTCTTTTTTTATAAATAAGTACAAAGAAAATTTCATAAGATCATGTGTTATATTTCATTCAAACCAGAAAGCATGATATTTGTCTTTTAATTACATGAAAATCGATATAACGAAATACTGATTACAAACCTACAAATTCTATGAATAAGTAAAGTGTTAGTTGAATATTCCATTTTTTCAAGTTTTTTCGAAGTAGCTTTTCAACTGAATGAAATTAGTTAGACTATCTTACAAAAAACCAGTAAAAATATACAATGACAAATAACTACCCGACACCTTTACATTCAATGCTCTGAACTATATCTTTCCTTCTGAAGTCACACATATTTTTTTAGAATGTCCTAACGGTAGCTTTGGAAGAAATTGTTCAGGATTTTGTGAGGGATGTATATCAACTATGTGTGATAATGTTAATGGATTGTGTGATAACAAAACTAGCTGCAAGCTCGGTTATGCAATCGGGGAATATTGCAACACAAGTACGTTAAGTATGGATTTTATTTTGAAATTGCATATACATGTATCTGATATTACAAAATATTCAACAATTTGAAAGATAACGTCAATGAGATATCAATGTAGATTTTACAAAAGTTACATATTCATGATATTGAAAAATATGTAAATGAATAAATAAATAAAAGAACAGTTATTTCATTGTAAATAATTTAGCTTGGTTATTTTTTTTACGAGATCAATATAATTTGTCAATTTCTGTAAAACTGTAAAATGAAAAACCGGTGAAGAGCACTAAATGGCGTCGCTATCAAAATCAGACCCAATCGAAAGTGCGTTATATTCCCTTTCCCACGTGCAGCGAATACAGGGATGGTTTTGCATGCACTATTGACTAAATTAGGACCAATTTGTACACACGTTTTATACTTTTGGTTTAAACAACTTAAAGTCACTATAGTTCTTGGATCAAGATTAAAGTTTACCAAACAATTACATTCAAATGGAATTATATTTTTCAGTCTCTTAAGTGGTTCTTTTGTTATTTAAATGTATCATTTAAAAACCATATTGAATTGAAAACGTGTAGACTCTGAAAAGAAGCTTAAGGTAAGGTTGACTTTGTAGAGCAATCATACTTATATGGAAACAATTTCATATATATTTTCGACGTGTACATTACAGCATGTTCAAGTGGTACTTATGGCAAGGACTGTTTTCAAGCATGCTCAACAAACTGCTTAAATCCAACATGTAATCGCATGAATGGAGAATGTATTGGTGAATGTAATGATGGATGGAAGGGACTCGACTGTACAATAAGTTTGTGTTATTTATAAGTATTATTTCTTTTTTTATAAATAAGTACAAAGAAAATATGTTTATAAGATCATGTGATAGACTTTATTCAAACCAGAAAGCATGATATTTGTTTTTAATCACATGAAAATCATTATAATAAAATACTGATTATGTTTATTCCGTGGTTTGTTCTTATTCAAACCTTCCAATTCTATGAATAGTCCGGCCGATATGTGCAGATATAGAACAGAATTGCTCACTTGATGAGGAAAGCATGAAACTTTGCATAGTAGTTCTTGGTTATATACCCTTTGATTTCAGCTATGGACCCACTCTGAAAAGTCCAATATGGCTGCCATTTTCAAGATGGCGGAAAAATGGTGCTAAATTCAAGATTGTCCTAAAGGTATTCTATATAATTTCGGAAATTAAAGTAATGATTTTTTAAAAATGGACTTCATGTTCTTGAATTTATTATCAATTAATTCTAAAGTATAAAACAAATAATTTGGGTATTTCTATAACACATAAGTTGCAAATATGGCTGCATATACAAAAACAAATAGTGAAATTCAAAATGTTAATCAATATGTTACATGTTATTGTAATTGTTCTTTATACGCTTTCAGTTTTAATGGTTGGAATGAAATAGGTTGAAACGAGTCGATTGACGTTAATATAGGTCGGTTCAATGTGGTGGAATAGTAGGTAACTCATCTGAACTTTGAGGCAGTGCCGATGGCACCTTGTCTCGTGTCTCTTCAATGCCACGTCTTACGTCACTTATCGCGTTTTCATCTGCCGTACCCACTACATCGTCAAATTATTCTATGTAATTAATATGTGTACCTTTCTTCAGGCGGATTAGACGATTGCCATCATTTAAAATGGTTAAGGGGCAACTATTTCCATTTCCAACTACGTGCGTAACCAATTAGCAACATTTCAGTGAGCATGGTCCTAAAATGCACTCCTGGTCAGCACTTTTATTAGTTTTAATGGTAACAGTCATGTTTGAATTTGGCGGAACTGTGATGGTTCGTTTTATGCAAACTAGTTGAGTTAAAATCTCGATTCCACTATTAACAAATGGCGCATTTATCACTTTATTGTTGATGGTAATTGTGGGAATTCTCAGGTGTATCACTGCGATCAGTGTGTCCAAAATAACTAGCCTAAGTATAACATCGTCTGTTAATGGCTCTTTGTACACATCCCATTGTATGTTTACTCTATTAATGTCGAGAGTCGTTCCTTATAATCTGTCCAATAACAAGCTGTTAACCCAAACCACGTAGCGTTAGGTTCTCCAAATCTCCATTTTCTGCCGGAATTAATTTCTCATTTACTAATGTTATCATTGCAGCAGTGTCCACAATCATGCTCACATTCTGGTCATGTATAGTACCTCGTACTACTAAGCTCTTTCAAATGGTTCGTCTGATGTCAATATTGGACGAGACAGTGGGCCTCTGTTCGATTTTGTGATAAGGTGATGTTTCATGGCCAAAAGACTTTGGAATCTGAGTTGTCCTACTGGCCCGACCCTTTGCTCCATTGTTGGGGTTACACTTTGATTTGCTCCGTATCCTGGTGAAGGTGACCGTTGTCTGAAATATTCGGGATTTCTGGCGTTTGTCCGTGGAGATGCTAACCGTTGTCTTTAGGGACTATATGATCTCTAGCTTAGTGGGTGTGTTGCTGATCGATAGGCATTAATCTTGGGTGTACTTCAATCTGCCGATTTACCGCGATTGTATTGCTCAAGAGATCTTCCACGTTTATATAGATCATGATTTTTTTTATCAGAAGAACCGAGATTATATTGATCGGCCAATCCAAAGTTATGCTGATTAGTTGAAAGCATAACATCAGCTTGTTTTGTGACAATTTGTGTGAGGTTATGCAACTCATAATCCAAAGGACTGCTCATATTTTCTTTATCGGTCGATGATACTGCGCCATCAGCAAAGTAGACTTGTCGATGGTCATGATTGGCACTTTTTTATCCATATATCGCCATCTGGTTTGAGGTTTTCAATTGTTTTAACGCTTTGTTGAATGTTTCTGGGTTCCTCTCTATTACATGCCTTGAAGAATCTTTGTCTTTACATCCTCGACGGAATGTTTTGGTTCCAATCTGGTTTGATCGTCTTTCTTTCTGAAGCGCTGCTCCAAATGAATGTTTTTTTAAGGCCTTGGAATCATCATCTGTGTTTACCATGCGAGCGTACTCAAAGCCAACATCGGCCTTGCAATCTGGGGCCTACACACATTTTTCCTGAATTCCCATTGTCATCTACCGGCAGTTCGTTCAGATTGGTAAATGAACGCCTCCAAAGTGATGGATCCTCTTCAATTGAGTTTTTGCATTTTTGGCAGCTGTGGGCTTCGGCTCCGGTCCCTTGCACAAAGATTTTCTTGCCATCGGGTATATTCTCTCTCCAGTTAGGAGCCTGAAGAAGAGGTGTTGCCACACTCTTTTTGTTTCCTCTGCCCTTTCCTGGATCGGTCAATGGAGTCAACTTGCTGTTATGGGAAGCATATTTGAACTCCAGAAGCGAACGAGGCTGTCATAATTGGAGTGATAAATGTGGGATTTGCCATTGACTCGACGGGGATGATACCGTAAGTAGGTAATGCATTCAGCATTGGAGAGGGTTGATAGAACCCACTTGCCGCCAATTGTTTCTGTAATGGTGTGCTGATCTGAACCAAATATTATTGACTCATAGTAGATGGCTAGTGTGCGTAAGAAGACACATAAGCCTTTTACTGGTATCTTTGCTTAGTACTAGAGTTTTATAGTGTGTTCTTAAATTGAGATTGTTGTTGAATAATTTGAAGTGTCTCATGCAGGGCCAAGGGCCCTGACATATGACTTTTGACTTCAGGTGAAGACATCTTCAACAGAGTTGGCGCGGTTTATGGTTCATGCGAACTACAATCGGGGAAAGACCCACGGCATGGATTTTGTTGTGTACTTTTGGTAAACTTGCGTTGTACCGGCTAAGGTCAAATTTTGGCTTAGATGATGTGTCCATTGCAGAAATATTAACTTCTTTATTTTGATTGTCCACTGATTCATTTACAACAGATGCCAGTTATTGGAAGGTACCCTGCTGTTCAAATGCACTTTTAAATAGAACTGTGTCTCCTTCCTCAGTTGTTGTCAGCTTGTCCATTTGTCTCACCACAACATTGAATATCTTATTGGTCTAATCATCAGTTCCGCCAAGCAATTATTACTAGCCTTGTGGTCTATTCTGCTTTCAAACTGCTGAAGTTGCTGAGATATTGCTTTCATCTGTTTGTTATTAATATTCATTGCCTCTTTCTGTTCAGCTTGCAACGAGACCAACACATATTTTATATATTCGCGCTTCGCTTTGTTTTATATTGCGGTAAATCTCAGCTGTTCTTTGAGCATTTGATTTTCTATCTGCTAAATATTCTTGGTACAAATATTTAATAGTCATTTCTGAGCTGTCCTCTGTTAAAGCGTCTTCAGTTGTGGGTTTCTCCATATCTCCAAGTGATTCAGTTTCTGCCATTTCAATGTTCTTGTCCTTGTTGTCCTCAATTCCTGCCATTTCACTGATATGTGTTTAACTGATTCTCAATTCACAGTTTAATGTCTTAAATTGCAAAATATTGCGACCCAAGAGATAAGATAGGCACTGAATAATATCTTAAGGCGGATAAATCCCAAATGACAGCTTTTATGTGTGACCCAAGACAACAAATAGTGCAGCTTTTAATGAAAGCTACTACTGCAGCTTTTTATGAAAGCTACTACTTTGTGTATGAAATGACAAGCAAGGCAAAATCAGAAAGGACAGAACTGGGACAGATACCAAATGACACTAGACATCAATAAAATGCTTATATTCAGATCAATTCTCAATAATGAATATTTGCTTATTTTTCAAGACGGCTATTTTGAAAATAGCCACCATTTTGTATTTCAAAAATAGATCAAAACAAAATCTTGCTAAGTACACCAAGTCATTCAAATATGTTGATTTTTGTGCACCCAGCATCAAATCCACTGTGATTTGTGCAATACTGGAAAATATTTTAGAACGTACGGCAGCCATCTTGAAATAAGCCGCCATATTGAATTTTGAGGGTGGGTCCATAACTAATATTGCTCAGTACACAAAAATGTACCATCATGCAAAAATTGGTGTTTTCGTCATTATTTGAGCATTTTTTTCACCGATCGGCCGGACTAGAATAAGTGGAAGTTGAATATACGATTTGTTACAGTTTTTTCGAAGTAGCTTTAAAACTGAATGAAATTAGTTAGACTATCTTATAAAAAAAAAAAAAAAAAAAAACAGTTGTTGGCATGACACGGGTTATGTTCTTCTCATATATTTTATGATAGTATGATACTAAACCCCTAACGGGAGGGATTGTACCTGATATTCATATGATGAAGACATAATCTTTCAATCAGTTTAATTGAGGTCTGGAGCTGGCATGTCAGTTAACTGCTAGTAGTCTGTTGTTATTTATGTATTATTGTCATTTTATTTATTTTCTTTTGTTACATCTTTTGACATCAGACTCGGACTTCTCTTGAACTGAATTTTAATGTGCGTATTGTTATTCTTTTACTTTTCTACATTGGCTAGAGGTATAGGGGGAGGGTTGAGATCTCATAAACATGTTTAACCCCGCCGCAATTTTGCGCCTGTCCCAAGTCAGGAGCCTCTGGCCTTTGTTAGTCTTGTATGATTTTAAATTTTAGTTTCTTGTGTATAATTCGGAGTTTAGTATGACGTCCATTATCACTGTACTATTATGCATATTTTAGGGGCCAGCTGAAGGACACCTACGGGTGCGGGAATTCTCGCTACATTGAAGACCCAGTGGTTGCCTTCGGCTGTTGTTTGCTCTATGGTCGGGTGGTTGTCGCTTTGACATATTCACCATTTCCTTTCTCAATTTTATTTTTTACAGAGTTTGTCTTTAGTGCCGTGTGGAGACAGTAGAGTGCCTCCCCGTGCTTAAGGTTTATGCTCTTATATTATACTAGATTATGGAGTGTGTGTCCGAGCGAGAACTTCTCTATGTTCATTACTTTAGGAATATCTATCAAAAAGTAGTATTTTAATATTCAGCCCCATTCATCTATTTAGTCAGACGTCAGTCGCTACCTTGATATACCCTATCTTTTGTTAAATTTGTCGGGTAACTTATGACAATAAGCATTTGACGTCTTGAGCCGAACAGTTTTATCATTTTTACACAATTTAATCTACTGTGTGATGGTTCATATTCTGGACGCCAGTCTTTGGTCCTTTGTAATAAATCTACATACCAAAAAACAAATATGAAGCTTAGAAATGGAAAAATATTAAATACTAAACTCGTTCAAAGGGTATCTACACGTCTCAATCTTCAGAATCGCTTATCTAAAAATACTACCATAGCTAACGTTTTTAACAATAAAAATCGTGGTTACCCTTCTATCGATAAGTGTCATGCCAAAAAATGACTTACGTGTCCCCGTCTTTCCACCAACAATACAGTAAGGTCCACATTTAATGGTCGCACATTTTCTCTAAATTTTGAAACTGATATTACTTAAAAAAAAACAGTATTATTTATTTACTCACATGAAACAAACCGGGATGCGGTATTCAGTACGTAGGTGAAACTGGGCGATATTTATCTAAACGCACGCAAGAACACCTGTATCGTTTTAAAAGACCCAATAAATTCAAAAGTATCATTTATCAACATCTTAAGAAGCACAGTCATCCTATTAAATATTTAACAGTTCAACCTTTAGAAGTAGTAAATAAGCAGCCTGGTGAATCTCATTCCAAGTTTGTACGATCACGAAAAATAAATGAATTAAATTGGATTAAAAAATTACAGACAGTCTACCCTCTCGGTCTTAATGATAATATCATGGGAATTGGCAATATATCAAGAACCGATTCTGTTAACATTTTGGATATAGTTTCTAAAACTGTTCGTAAAAATCGTTCTCATGGACGCAGAAAAAATCGCAATCAAAGAAAATTTCGGACCAACCATACAAATATTTCGGACCTAATTTCCATTTCAAAAAACAACGGCAGACATTATCTGTTAACCAAGCTTTGTTCTTTACCTATAAATAAATTAAATAAAATTTTAGAGGATTGCAACACAATTTCATATTACAGTCCTAAGTATGAAATTGTCCAAATTATAATGGCATATTGTTATTCTAAACTGTTTCCTAAAATTGATCGCCCTGAAGATCATTAAAAACATTTTATTAAAATAAAGTATGTCAATAAAGGTTTTGATTTTGTAAATATTGCCGGTATTTTTAACGACCATTCTGTTAAAGACCAAATTCCTGGATATTTTGATAATACTGAACTCCCTCTCATTTGTTATATTTACAAGAAATCTACCCGAAAATATGTGTTTAATTATAGCCAATTGTGTAAAGATGTAAATATCACTGAAAATACACCTATGTCGTGTAATTGCAGTAATTCAGAATACACCTATGGACCAATTTCCCATGTTATAACAGGAGACCTTAACATCGTTCGCGACCGAGAGTTAAAATCATTCCTCAGTAAAGGACCTAAATATCGTCCCCCGTCAACTATTAACTGGAATGAGTGTCGTAATATCATCAACGACTCACTCCGCGCCTACTGTTTGAAATGGGTAAAACGGGAAAAAGCTGACAAAAAATCTTTGGACTCTTTTTTTAATTCAGTAATGAAGATAGTTGATATTCGAATACAACATTTTAAAGAACATTTTACCCTCAACAAAAACTATAAAAACCCTATTTCGCGTATCAAAAATAAATTAACAGAACTAGCCAAGGAATTTGTTTTTGTCCCGGCTGATAAAGCTGCTAATAATATCATTATTGTTTGACGTAAATTTTATATAGAGGTTCTGCAAAAGGAAATCACGAATTCACCAACATTCCAACTGACTTCATTTTCAGAAAACGACATCTGTAACAAACATAAACTTTTAGCTACTTCTTTACAAGCAGAACCAAACACAATGAAAGTCCCAACTATGTACTGGCTTCCGAAGCTGCACAAAAAACCTTACAAATATAGATTTATTTCATCTTCCAGCCATTGTTCAACTACTAAATTGTCTGTTTTACTTACTAGTACACTTGGTACAATAAAAAACCTGATAATAAATTGTTCAAATAAGGCCTTTGAAAATAGTGGAATTAATTACTTTTGGAGTGTCAAAAACTCGTTGGAAGTACTTGATAAATTGCATGCATATATTGGTGATTTTGAATCTGTTCAAAGTTTTGATTTTTCTACCCTATATACCACTTTGCCTCATATTCTTATTAAGAAAAAATTCACATCCCTAATTAACTGGGCATTTAAAAAGTCGGAATGCGAGTACATATGTTCAAACTCTTTTAGATCATTTTTTAGTAGCAATAAACAAAAGAACTATGTCAATTGGACATGCTTTGATACTATTTATGCACTTGAATTTTTACTTGATAACATTTTTGTTCGCTTTGGAGATTCCGTATATCGTCAAGTTATTGGAATTCCAATGGGGACTAACTGTGCACCACTTATTGCGGACCTGTTTTTGTATTGTTATGAGTTACAATTTATGACTAAAATTAGCAAAGACCCATCAAAACAACATTTGATACAAAAATTTAACAATACTTTTAGATATTTGGATGATATATTGGCTCTAAATAATGACGACTTCAGTATGTATACTAAAGAAATTTATCCTGTAGAACTTACTTTAAATAAAGCTAATGATAACAATGACCACTGCCCTTTCCTCGATCTTGATATCTATATCATAAACGGGAAGCTTAATACAAAAATTTATGATAAAAGAGATGATTTTTCATTTCCTATTGTTAATTATCCATTTTTAGATGGTGACGTTCCCTTGTCACCATCTTATGGTGTTTATATATCTCAACTTGTACGATTCGCTCGTGTATGTAACAATGTATTAGATTTTAGCGAGAGAAATTTATGTATTACTGAAAAATTATTACACCAGGGTTTTCGATATCACAAACTGGTCAAAACATTTACTAAATTTTATCACCGGTATAAGGAAATAATTCGTAAATATAACTCAACATGCAGACATCTTATACGTTCAGGTATTTCACATCCAAAATTTTATGGAAATATTCTTTATAAAGCACAAAAATGTCAGTATTCTCCTCAGAAACTAACAAAACCTTTAAATAGACTTATTAAAAGGGGATATAGTTACGATACTGTTGTCAGGTCATTAAAGATTGCATATTTTGGCTTTAACATTGATTCACTGATAGGGTCTTTGCATCGGAACTAAACACATTTATTTCTAAAAAAAAAAACAGTTGTTGGCATGACACGGGTTATGTTCTTCTCATATATTTTATGATAGTATGATACTAAACCCCTAACGGGAGGGATTGTACCTGATATTCATATGATGAAGACATAATCTTTCAATCAGTTTAATTGAGGTCTGGAGCTGGCATGTCAGTTAACTGCTAGTAGTCTGTTGTTATTTATGTATTATTGTCATTTTATTTATTTTCTTTTGTTACATCTTTTGACATCAGACTCGGACTTCTCTTGAACTGAATTTTAATGTGCGTATTGTTATTCTTTTACTTTTCTACATTGGCTAGAGGTATAGGGGGAGGGTTGAGATCTCATAAACATGTTTAACCCCGCCGCAATTTTGCGCCTGTCCCAAGTCAGGAGCCTCTGGCCTTTGTTAGTCTTGTATGATTTTAAATTTTAGTTTCTTGTGTATAATTCGGAGTTTAGTATGACGTCCATTATCACTGTACTATTATGCATATTTTAGGGGCCAGCTGAAGGACACCTACGGGTGCGGGAATTCTCGCTACATTGAAGACCCAGTGGTTGCCTTCGGCTGTTGTTTGCTCTATGGTCGGGTGGTTGTCGCTTTGACATATTCACCATTTCCTTTCTCAATTTTATTTTTTACAGAGTTTGTCTTTAGTGCCGTGTGGAGACAGTAGAGTGCCTCCCCGTGCTTAAGGTTTATGCTCTTATATTATACTAGATTATGGAGTGTGTGTCCGAGCGAGAACTTCTCTATGTTCATTACTTTAGGAATATCTATCAAAAAGTAGTATTTTAATATTCAGCCCCATTCATCTATTTAGTCAGACGTCAGTCGCTACCTTGATATACCCTATCTTTTGTTAAATTTGTCGGGTAACTTATGACAATAAGCATTTGACGTCTTGAGCCGAACAGTTTTATCATTTTTACACAATTTAATCTACTGTATGATGGTTCATATTCTGGACGCCAGTCTTTGGTCCTTTGTAATAAATCTACATACCAAAAAACAAATATGAAGCTTAGAAATGGAAAAATATTAAATACTAAACTCGTTCAAAGGGTATCTACACGTCTCAATCTTCAGAATCGCTTATCTAAAAATACTACCATAGCTAACGTTTTTAACAATAAAAATCGTGGTTACCCTTCTATCGATAAGTGTCATGCCAAAAAATGACTTACGTGTCCCCGTCTTTCCACCAACAATACAGTAAGGTCCACATTTAATGGTCGCACATTTTCTCTAAATTTTGAAACTGATATTACTTGAAAAACAAACAGTATTATTTATTTACTCACATGAAACAAACCGGGATGCGGTATTCAGTACGTAGGTGAAACTGGGCGATATTTATCTAAACGCACGCAAGAACACCTGTATCGTTTTAAAAGACCCAATAAATTCAAAAGTATCATTTATCAACATCTTAAGAAGCACAGTCATCCTATTAAATATTTAACAGTTCAACCTTTAGAAGTAGTAAATAAGCAGCCTGGTGAATCTCATTCCAAGTTTGTACGATCACGAAAAATAAATGAATTAAATTGGATTAAAAAATTACAGACAGTCTACCCTCTCGGTTTTAATGATAATATCATGGGAATTGGCAATATATCAAGAACCGATTCTGTTAACATTTTGGATATAGTTTCTAAAACTGTTCGTAAAAATCGTTCTCATGGACGCAGAAAAAATCGCAATCAAAGAAAATTTCGGACCAACCATACAAATATTTCGGACCTAATTTCCATTTCAAAAAACAACGGCAGACATTATCTGTTAACCAAGCTTTGTTCTTTACCTATAAATAAATTAAATAAAATTTTAGAGGATTGCAACACAATTTCATATTACAGTCCTAAGTATGAAATTGTCCAAATTATAATGGCATATTGTTATTCTAAACTGTTTCCTAAAATTGATCGCCCTGAAGATCATAAAAAACATTTTATTAAAATAAAGTATGTCAATAAAGGTTTTGATTTTGTAATGCCCGCGTCACACTGTCCCGATTTTTACGCCGATGGCAACACGATTATGGAAATTTTCAAAATCGGGAGTGATCGTAACCAGATCGGGCTATTCGTAGTGCCATCTTTATCCATTGTAGAACCATCGGCCACTTTTTCTAGCCTTAGGGGACAACTTCGGGAAGGGTTCTAAATTTTTTAACATGTTAAAAAATCCCCGAAGGTGCGTCCGATGTTTAGGGTTCGTATTGAGTTCGTATCACCATCCTCACCATCGTAATGTCACCGGGAATGCATCTTTGAACATCGTACTGCATTCGTGTTTTCATCGTTTCCATCGGGCAGTTTTGACATTACGATGTCTACACGAATGAATCACGAAGATAACCGATGGTCTTACGATGTCAACACGACTTCCTGAAGACCTCGTAATCCCGTCGTGAAGCCATCGAATAAAAGTACGAAGGTGACAAGATGGAACTACGACGGCAATAAATCCAGCTAAATGTAAGTTAATTTTCGCGCTTAAATACATTTAAAGTGCCATGCGCGATATGCACTGGTCAGTCTAATACCACAGTTAAGAAAGAACTTGGACCTCATATCATATGATTCTATGCAAACAAGAAAGGTGACAGCGTTGTTTCTATTAATTCAAATGGAACAAGAAGAGCAGGTATTACAGGCTCAGGATTTACTTTTACAAATAAAATATTATTTTTTGTCAATTTTTCATATCAAATAACATAATAAAAGTCATAAACGCGCCTCGTATACCAACACTGCAGGTTCACGTATATAGGGAAATCAACTTTTTCTTCATTATTCTGATTTTTTATGTATCGTCTGAGTTGTTGTCACACGAATGTTTACTCCATAAACATTTTGTTTTCTATATGTCATATTTGCCACATTTGTTGCTTTCCCCACATCCTTCCTTTCCCTTTCAACGAACCCCTTACCTTACCTTTAAGATAGATCAGTAAACATGGGCATAATTATGGATGATTATTCAGATAAGTGCACACATTTTACAGTTTAAACAAGGCAATGCCGAGCGTGGCATCCCCTCGTATGTAACATATTGGGGACAAATATGGACACTGTATTTGTATATGACACATGCAGAAAATGGTAAATTGAATACGCATATTTGATACATAAACTATTTGTTTTAGAAATCAACCAAATTATTCAGTAACTGGAAATACCCACGGTCTTCCGTTTTATGATTAAACCAAAAATTAAATGTACAATATAATGTATATTCAATATTGATCTAAACAATTTAAAACGCGTGATGCCTTCGGCATATAATTTAAATGCATCGTAAGCTGTACATGACGTCTTTTAAACATCGTATGGCCAACGCGCCATCATCGTAATCCATCGTGTAGTCTCCGTGATCCATCTTGTAGGCTTCGGCTGAGATATGAAGCTTAAATACCGTCTTCGGTTAACATTCGTATGTCCATCTTTTGCTATCGTATATACTTTCGGCACAATCGTATAGACTTCGTTATTCATCGTACTTGCTTCGGTCACTTTTGGGTATTTTAACGAGATCGGGACCAACTTCGTACGAACTTACAATTTTCGCATTCGGGTGTCCATCGTATATAAAAATCGGGACAGTGTGACGCGGGCATAAATATTGCCGGTATTTTTAACGACCATTCTGTTAAAGACCAAATTCCTGGATATTTTGATAATACTGAACTCCCTCTCATTTGTTATATTTACAAGAAATCTACCCGAAAATATGTGTTTAATTATAGCCAATTGTGTAAAGATGTAAATATCACTGAAAATGCACCTATGTCGTGTAATTGCAGTAATTCAGAATACACCTATGGACCAATTTCCCATGTTATAACAGGAGACCTTAACATCGTTCGCGACCGAGAGTTAAAATCATTCCTCAGTAAAGGACCTAAATATCGTCCCCCGTCAACTATTAACTGGAATGAGTGTCGTAATATCATCAACGACTCACTCCGCGCCTACTGTTTGAAATGGGTAAAACGGGAAAAAGCTGACAAAAAATCTTTGGACTCTTTTTTTAATTCAGTAATGAAGATAGTTGATATTCGAATACAACATTTTAAAGAACATTTTACCCTCAACAAAAACTATAAAAACCTTATTTTGCGTATCAAAAATAAATTAACAGAACTAGCCAAGGAATTTGTTTTTGTCCCGGCTGATAAAGCTGCTAATAATATCATTATTGTTTGACGTAAATTTTATATAGAGGTTCTGCAAAAGGAAATCACGAATTCACCAACATTCCAACTGACTTCATTTTCAGAAAACGACATCTGTAACAAACATAAACTTTTAGCTACTTCTTTGCAAGCAGAACCAAACACAATGAAAGTCCCAACTATGTACTGGCTTCCGAAGCTGCACAAAAAACCTTACAAATATAGATTTATTTCATCTTCCAGCCATTGTTCAACTACTAAATTGTCTGTTTTACTTACTAGTACACTTGGTACAATAAAAAACCTGATAATAAATTGTTCAAATAAGGCCTTTGAAAATAGTGGAATTAATTACTTTTGGAGTGTCAAAAACTCGTTGGAAGTACTTGATAAATTGCATGCATATATTGGTGATTTTGAATCTGTTCAAAGTTTTGATTTTTCTACCCTATATACCACTTTGCCTCATATTCTTATTAAGAAAACATTCACATCCCTAATTAACTGGGCATTTAAAAAGTCGGAATGCGAGTACATATGTTCAAACTCTTTTAGATCATTTTTTAGTAGCAATAAACAAAAGAACTATGTCAATTGGACATGCTTTGATACTATTTATGCACTTGAATTTTTACTTGATAACATTTTTGTTCGCTTTGGAGATTCCGTATATCGTCAAGTTATTGGAATTCCAATGGGGACTAACTGTGCACCACTTATTGCGGACCTGTTTTTGTATTGTTATGAGTTACAATTTATGACTAAAATTAGCAAAGACCCATCAAAACAACATTTGATACAAAAATTTAACAATACTTTTAGATATTTGGATGATATATTGGCTCTAAATAATGACGACTTCAGTATGTATACTAAAGAAATTTATCCTGTAGAACTTACTTTAAATAAAGCTAATGATAACAATGACCACTGCCCTTTCCTCGATCTTGATATCTATATCATAAACGGGAAGCTTAATACAAAAATTTATGATAAAAGAGATGATTTTTCATTTCCTATTGTTAATTATCCATTTTTAGATGGTGACGTTCCCTTGTCACCATCTTATGGTGTTTATATATCTCAACTTGTACGATTCGCTCGTGTATGTAACAATGTATTAGATTTTAGCGAGAGAAATTTATGTATTACTGAAAAATTATTACACCAGGGTTTTCGATATCACAAACTGGTCAAAACATTTACTAAATTTTATCACCGGTATAAGGAAATAATTCGTAAATATAACTCAACATGCAGACATCTTATACGTTCAGGTATTTCACATCCAAAATTTTATGGAAATATTCTTTATAAAGCACAAAAATGTCAGTATTCTCCTCAGAAACTAACAAAACCTTTAAATAGACTTATTAAAAGAGGATATAGTTACGATACTGTTGTCAGGTCATTAAAGATTGCATATTTTGGCTTTAACATTGATTCACTGATAGGGTCTTTGCATCGGAACTAAACACATTTATTTCTAAAAAAAAAAACAGTTGTTGGCATGACACGGGTTATGTTCTTCTCATATATTTTATGATAGTATGATACTAAACCCCTAACGGAAGGGATTGTACCTGATATTCATATGATGAAGACATAATCTTTCAATCAGTTTAATTGAGGTCTGGAGCTGGCATGTCAGTTAACTGCTAGTAGTCTGTTGTTATTTATGTATTATTGTCATTTTATTTATTTTCTTTTGTTACATCTTTTGACATCAGACTCGGACTTCTCTTGAACTGAATTTTAATGTGCGTATTGTTATTCTTTTACTTTTCTACATTGGCTAGAGGTATAGGGGGAGGGTTGAGATCTCATAAACATGTTTAACCCCGCCGCAATTTTGCGCCTGTCCCAAGTCAGGAGCCTCTGGCCTTTGTTAGTCTTGTATGATTTTAAATTTTAGTTTCTTGTGTATAATTCGGAGTTTAGTATGACGTCCATTATCACTGTACTATTATGCATATTTTAGGGGCCAGCTGAAGGACACCTACGGGTGCGGGAATTCTCGATACATTGAAGACCCAGTGGTTGCCTTCGGCTGTTGTTTGCTCTATGGTCGGGTGGTTGTCGCTTTGACATATTCACCATTTCCTTTCTCAATTTTATAAAGTCATATATTTTTTTCAGAATGTCCTAACGGTAGCTTTGGGAGAAATTGTTTAGGATTTTGTGACGGATGTATATCAACTTTGTGCGATAATGTTAATGGATTGTGTGATAACAAAACTAGCTGCAAGCCTGGTTATGAAATCGGGGAATACTGCAACAACAAGTACGTTAAGTATGGATTTGTATTTTAAATTGCATATACTAGAATCTAGTATAACAAAATATTGCACCATTTGATGGATAATATCAATGAAATAGTAATGTTAATTTCACAAATAGATACACATTTAAAAATAGATAAATCAATAAAAAGATAAGAGTGCAAATATATCAATATCAATAATGTAGCAAAGTTAAAAGTGTTTACGAGAAAAAAAAAATCATCAAGTGCTGTCGCGGAAGCAAACTAGGAAATTTGATAATCATAAAAGGTTTTGTCAGCTTTGTATGATTTTTTTCAAGATCATTAGACGTTACCATAAGCTTGGTCATATGCATGTTACTATTAACGAATAGTTAGTTGCTTTGAATTTAATTCTCTTGCCTTTTTTTCATCTAATTTGATTTATGTGTAAAAAAATATTCTTCAATATGGGTACACAAAACCAAAAATGTATGGGAAGGATTGTGCCTGATGTTCATATGATGAAATCATAATCTTTCAGTCAGTTTAATTGAAGTCTGGAGCTGGCATGTCAGTTAACTGCTAGTAGTCTGTTGTTATTTATGTATTATTGTCATTTTGTTTATTTTCTTTGGTTACATCTTCTGACATCAGACTCGGACTTCTCTTGAACTGAATTTTAATGTGCGTATTGTTATGCGTTTACTTTTTCTACATTGGTTAGAGGTATAGGGGGAAGGTTGAGATCTCACAAACATGTTTAACCCCGCAGCATTTTTGCGCCTGTCCCAAGTCAGGAGCCTCTGGCCCTTGTTAGTCTTGTATTATTTTAATTTTAGTTTCTTGTGTACAATTTGGAAATTAGTATGGCGTTCATTATCACTGAACTAGTATATATTTGTTTAGGGGCCAGCTGAAGGACGCCTCCGGGTGCGGGAATTTCTCGCTACATTGAAGACCTGTTGGTGATCTTCTGCTGTTGTTTTTTTCTATGGTCGGGTTGTGGTCTCTTTGGCACATTCCTCTTTTCCATTCTCAATTTTATGTACTCCTAACTGTTACAGCTTTAACAAGTGTTTAATCTAAAAGAAGATCAAACATGCCTCAGACTATTATAATGCACTTCCATTATGTTATACTGCGCCCATTCTGTTTGCATTTTCATTAAACAATACTCGGTGATAGGTAAAACTATGAACGCATGATTTATAGATATGTACGTGTCAATTTTTTCTAGTACAATCACAAAATGATGATGTTTTTGAATTTTATTTATTTTTGAAATTTTAATGTTTGTTTATCTGTTACATTAAAGGTTGTAACGATTGGTATTTCGGTAATAATTGTACAAGACAATGTCACTGTCTTGAGAAACCCTGCAACAATGATAATGGGATATGTTCACCAGAAGGATGTAAGGCAGGATGGCGTGGTCAATCATGTGATCAAGGTATATGAAACTATATTTGTCATACCAATAGACACGACAACGCATACAGGTATTAATTGATGGAATGATTTCTGTACAAACAGTTCTTTTGTAATATCCTTGATTTCTTAATATAAGCGGAACCTACATATGACAATCATTGATGTTAGGTGTGTCGATCCCTTATAATCACGACTTTAATTTGTGATTTTGTTCTGTGTATATAGAAAATTCCAAAACACCTTTATGGGTGCACCTGTCGGAGCGGGAAGATATAGATAAAGAAACACATGCATCGGTATCGAATTTGATCCGGAACTTGTGAAGTATGTGTAAATTTAATTATTTGGAAAACAAAAGGACTAGATATGGTGTAATTGTTAATCAATACCATTATCCTATATTAGTAACATGAATATATAAAGTTGATTTCTTTAATTAATCGTGTTAACGTCATGCCAGTTAACAAATTGGACCTCGTTATTTTAATCGTATAGATAAAATAAAATCGGGGGTGAATGTTCTGTTTGATCTTGCATTATGTATATGCTATGATATGCGGTATCGTGTCGCAGCTTCGATTTCTACGGAATCAAACAGAATGGAATTTAAAAATATAATGAATAAATTTAAATTATGACAAATAATTAATAATTTCAAGAATTATAACTTTAAACTTTTCTAAGATGTTTAAACCTTTCGTTCACCTTCAAAACAAGAAAAGTTATGCAGCTTCGTTTTTTTTATAAATTCAAAGAACTGGCGCCCAGAAGTAAAAAAAAGTTATTGTAATTCTAAATTTATATCAAGGGTGCTTTATTGCGACACACCATTACATACACATTTCCTTAGGAAAAAGTGAATTTGACGTTTACTGTTGTGACAACATGACACCTGCACTATTCCATACACCAGTCAACAATAACAGCTACAATTATATCTGATACCAGAGTATGACGTCGTACATGTAAATCAATGTACGTAAAACTAAGGCCGTGTTCACATTTGCCTAACTCGGTGTTGCGTAAGTGTAACTCACACGTAAACTAAACACAATTACGTTCCCATTGATAAAACTCAATGTTTACATGTAGTTTAATGATGTTTTGTCTACATGCAATCGATAGCCAATGTAGGCCTTGTGTAGGTTAAGTGTATGCATTTAAAACTTTAATTTTACCAAGTATATTAAGTAAGAAATAATTTTTGAATAAAATTGATATTTATAACAATTATTAATAAAGTTCTTAACAGAAATATTTGTCTCAACTTGATATACTTATTTGTTATAAAAAAATAAATTAGGTAGCTTTATTAACCCTTTATCAAGACTCAAAGCATCATCATTGCCGAACAAATAATTCATTTGAAAAGAAAGGTCTTCTCGAATCTACTTGACGTACACTGAAATATTTGCCACTGGTCTTTACTTAAAAAATGATTCCATCTTAAATGCATTAGTAAAAAAACTGAGAGGTAAATTGAATTGTTTGTCTAGTATCTAAGATTCGTTAAAATAAGCTTAGAAGTAAAAAAAAATAAACCCATCAACATCTCCCTTTTTTAAATACTCCTATGAGAAGACATAGCATTTAAAAGAAACAGAAAAGATAAAAAAAAATACATGTAGTGATCATTAACATCTCAAACCTTTTTCTTGTCTGTTAGCACGCTGCTGTAGCCTACGCTTTTTAATGCATAATCGAGACACCATTGGTATTTTCAACTACTGCAAGTCGTCAAAATGGCTTTCATAAAGGAGCAACCACTTAATTTAAAAGGGAGGGTTCTGAGTCAGATTTGAACGTTTATATTCAGATATTTAGATGCCAGCAGTCAAATAACTTTTTTCAATACTTAACACTGTAATGTATGGGGAAACTCTGGATTCAGAATATTTTTTTTTATCAATTCTATGACCAGAATATTTTTTTTATCAAATTGGGGATCAGAATATTTTTCTTGAAAAAAAACTATCTCCCTTTTTGAAGTCAAATGGTCGTTCTCTTACTGCTAAAAAAGTTGTCCGAAAATTTTGCATTCGGTTCTACGTAATGAACATTTAAATGACATATAGTTTACAAGTGTGAAAAAATCTTATGAACAGGTAATTAAACAAGGTTTATAGATGTAAACAAATTTAATGTGAAACCAGTACTGTACATTGCATTACACTAAATGTAAACATGTTTACTGTACATGGTTTTTAGTGTGAACGCGGCCTAACAGGACTTCACATTATATAGACATGAGTTATTTTAGGTTCTACTAACGATTGCAAAACATATATTAACAGGGTCAGACATTTTACACATTTCTCATAAAACAAACGTTCAGATGAAGAACTTATGGCACAAATAAAACTGGCGTATGAAATTTTCCAAAGAAGATTACATTAATTTATAAAGCTAAGAAATAGAAAGACCGTTTCAATATTTTCATGTTTCTAAAGAAAATCCGTTATTTCATTGATATACGATAATATATTGGTTTTATTGTAGCATGTGATGATTGGCATTTCGGTTACAATTGTGCATGGAAGTGTTACTGCTTGACTGGTCCTTGTAATATGTTAACAGGAGAGTGTCCACCTGGAGGTTGTCAAAAGGGCTGGCACGGCGTAGCATGCGAAGGTAGGAAGAAGTAGAAGAGGCTTACATATTTAACTCCGTTTCGCCTTATGAATAGCATTATGTTCTATCTCGCTTTGCTCGCTTTGCTCGTCCGAACATAAATTATTTCTCATTCTAAATAAAGAAACAAGAAAGACTAATATGGCAGGAGATACGCACCAAACAGTTTTAATTTAACAATTGTTTTCAAAATACATATGTATCAAAGTTAAGTCCATATTATATCATGCGTCATATTATTCATCTCAACTATTCATACTAATATCTACAAAAAGAAAATACAAAGAGTTAGGATTGATACAAAGCTCAATATTACAATCTAAATTTAATAAAGTTGTCGAACAAGTTTTGTGTAATGAAATCTCGATGAAATGAAAAGGGCGCGAAAACAGTATATAAAGTCCGAAAACCGAATTACTCAGTATTGTGCAACAGAAATAGTACGAAATCTCAAAAACGAAAAAAAATACAAATATCATAATTCAAACAGTGTGTGGAAAATTGCAAGGACCTGTTTGTTCTCTGATTAAAAAAATAATCCCTGATTGAGGTAGGTCGGGGTTCATGCATAACAAGAGAAACGTTTATGTACATGTATGTTAAATTAGAGGCCGGTTCGTCGTTCGATATTCAATATGCAAATGGCTGCTAGCAGTCAGTTCAATATTAAAAGTTTTTTGAAAATGATAAAAATGTGAATAGTCGATAACATTAAAAGCACGGTAGTCCTAGTTAACAAAAATGGAAAAAAACATATGTAGGTAATGATGTTATGACCATTTCAATCTACCATGTATTCATACATTAACCCCTATATAAATCGTACACGTATGTATGTGCCTGTCCCAAGTCAGGAGTCTGCAATTCAGTGGTTGTCGTTTGCTTATGTGTTACATATTTGTTTTTCGTTCATTTTTTTTATATAAATAAGGCCGTTAGTTTTCTCGTTTAAATTGTTTTACATTGTCATTTTGGGGCCTTTTATAGCTGACTATGCGGTATGGGCTTTGCTGATTGTTGAAGGCCGTACGGTGACCTATAGTTGTTAAGAGCCAGTCTGCCATAAAACCATGCAAAATCTCAAATTTCGTCCAAATTGGTAGTAATAACTTTGCAACATTATATATATTTCCAAAATCTTTGGGTATTTAGGAGTTAAGATAAAAAAAAGATTTTGGTTAATTCACACTATTTTCCATTTAACAGCCTTATTTGCATATTTGTGAATTATAAAAAAATAATGCAAAAAAATCACAAAAATTTAGGTACTTTTTAAAGGTCTGAATTATTGATATATCTCTTAAATATAGCATTATCTTGTTATATTTTGCAAAGAACATTATAAAAAAAAAAAAGAAAAAATGCATTTTGACATACTTTTTACCTTTTGGCAGGTTGCCAGAGAGATTAGTGCAACAGATGTATTAGATAACTTGCATGTAGTACATGTACTCAGTAGGTGTTTTCTCTCAAGATCATATTTATTTTTTTAAACTTTTAGGATTTTTTTAAAGGTGTGTATCAGTTCTAAGACAAGTAAAAAATTTTAGCCTGGCAAATAATGGGAAGTTAGTAAAAAATGCCCCCAAATATCTATAAAATGCACTATTGTAATAGTTTTTGGCCATTAACATTTTAACTAAATCTGATCAAAGTAGACTTATATTTCGGACAATAACTTTAGTTTAAGTGTATAGATCTTTATGATTTTTCTTCTTCAGAAGGTTCAATACCACAAAAGGAAGCTTTGGAACGATTTTGGGGATGATGGTCCCTACCGTTTAGGAATTAAGGGCCCAAAAGGGGCCCAAAACAAGCATTTTATAGTTTAAGGATAATAACTTGTGTATAAGTATTTCAATTGCTCTGATATTGTATCATAATGTTTAAAACCACAAGTACAAGGTTTGGATTCCTTTAAATGGGTCATGGAATCAAAGTTAGGAATAAAGGGCCAAAAGGGGGCCAAAAACAAGCATTTTTCTTATTTCAAGACGATAACTTGTGTGTAATTGTATGGATCTCTTTCAAACTGTACCACAATACTCCATATAACAAAGGGGAGGCTTGGATTTAGTTTTGGATTAATTGCCCAAAATATGTAGGAATAAGGGGCCAAAAAAGGGCCGAAAAGAAGCACATTTCTAGTTCCCAAACAATAACTTGGGTTTAAGTACATGTATATGGATCTCTCTGTAATTGTACCATAAGGTTCTATACTAAAAAGGAAAGGATGGGATTGTTTTTAAGGGTTATTGCTGAAAGGGGGGTTCCAATAAGTTTGGGGGGGATTTGTTAAAAAAAATTAAGGGATTTCTTTTTTTTTTTTTTTAATTTTGAAAATTTGAAAATTTGAAAATTTTCAAGAAGAAATCTTCAATTGCACAGTATTGTGCAATAGATTTGTTGATCTTTGGCCACATTTGTTTTGTAACAAAAACCATTTTTTTGTCAAAAATTCAACCACAATCCAAATTCAGACAGCATCAAGCTTGAACATTGACCATATTTAATTTGCCCCAACTCTTCAGAGTCCAACCACTGCGGTTGTATAAAGCTGCGCCCTGCGGAGCACCTGGTTTTCACATACTTTTAATTGATGACAGTCTTTTAAAAAGCTTGTTATATGAAACAGAGTTGTGAACATACTTGTACTTCAAAAAATCTTCCTCTTTGAAACTTTTGATTGGAATGCAACCAATTATAGGGCCAATCACTCTTTGAGTGTCTTGATTAGAAAGTTGTGTCTATTAGAGCGTATGTAAAAAAAATGTGGCCATTTTTTTTTTATCTACGAAAAAAGATTATGTTTGCATATATAATGTGCCATATAAAAGTTTTGGATTTATATCTCAGATTAAATCAAGATAAAAGAAAGACATTTGAGGTAACCCTACTTCTTCAAAAATCGAAAGCTTTTCCAAAAATATCTTGAATGTTCCCTCTCCAAAGAGCATCTCTTTTGTGTTTGTTGATACTTTGAGATTTTGATTTTTAGTCCCCTAACGGCTAACGTCTAAGTGGACTTAGGTTTGCACTGCGTGTCTGTCAGTCTGTCTATCTGTCAGTTCGGCAAATCAGACTTTTTTGTGCTTGTAGATTTTGATTTGATTTATCATGACAAGTTACAAGTCAAATTCATTATTCACGCTTTAAGCTTTTCTCTTTGTTCAGTTGAAGCCCTTTCTCTAGAATTAAATTTTTGATGAAATACTTATTTATTAGAAGACTTCTGTTCAAACGGAAATAACTTATTTTTTTAAAGACAAAATGACATTTTGAATGTTTTTTCTTTTCTTTGGTATTTAGTGATTCAATTTTGTTCCAGTCTGATAACTGTGTGCAGAGTTGTTGTCTTTGGACATAGAAAATTCACTGAGATAGTCAGAATTCAACAATTTTTTACATTTTGCTGGAAGATTTTGTCTCAATATTTTATGTAGTTTACATTATGACAAATTATAGATCAAATTTTTGTTCCATTACAATGAATTTGTAACGGGTTGGGGACTATGTATTGCCATGTATTTCTCGCAGAATGCTTGTTTTTATCAAATAAATGTTCAACTCTGATGCTGCAAAATTGTTTAATATTTAGTTAAAATAGACATTGATGACTTTATTATGTGAAACTTTTTTTTAGATCTATCATACTTTTACTCTTTTTTGCTTATACCTTCATCATGTTCATTCATGACTAAAAACTTGTATTTAGACCATTTTGCACGTTTTCTTTACGGTAGACCACAATAATATTACATGTATATGAACAGTAAAATCTTACCATTTTAATGACAATATAAAAAAGATAATGTGGTATGATTGCCAATGAGACAACTGTCTACAATTAAGAGACCAAAATGACACAGCTATAGGTTACTGTACGGTCTTCAACAATGAGGAAAGCCCGTACCGCATAGTCAGCTATAAAAGGCCCCGATAAGACAATGTAAAATAATTCAAATGAGAAAACTAACGGCCTTAAGTATATAAAAATGAAAGAAAAACAAATATGTTACACATAAACAAACGACTTCCACTGAATTACAGGCTCCTGACTTGGGACAGGCACATACATAAATAATGTGGCGGGGTTAAACATGTAAGCGGGATCCAAACCCTCCCCCTAACCAGGGACAGTGGTATAACAGTAAATCATAAGAACGAACTATAAAAATCAGTTGAAAATGGCTTAACTCATCCGATGGACAAAAATACAAGTGGACGTGGTAGGGTAATTGTATGTCTGCTCAACAGTTTAATCATTTATCTGTGTATATTTGTTTTTATACAACCGCAAAAATTGAAAAAAATTGGTCCTATATTGGTATGACGTTGTCGTTGTCATCGTCGTCGTCATCCAAAGACATTTGGTTTTCGCACTATAACTTTAGTATAAGTGAATAGAAATCTATGAAATTAAAATACAAGGTTTATGACCATAAAAGAAAGGTTGGGATTGATTTTGGGAGTTTTGGTTCCAACAGTTTATGAATTAGGGGCCAAAAAGGGTCCATTTTAAACTGTTTGCTTTCATAAAAAAATGAATTATTGGGGTTCTTTGATATGCCAAATCTAACAGTGAATTTAGATTCTTAATTTTTGGTCCTGTTTTCAAATTGGTTTACATCAAGGTCCAAAGGGTTCAAAATTAAACTTAGTTTGATTTTAACAAAAATTTAATTCTTGGGGTTCTTTGATATGCTGAATCTAAAAATATATTAAGATTTTTTATTATGGGCCCAGTTTTCAAGTTGGTCCAAATCGGGGTCCAAAATTAAATTTTGTTTGATTTCAACAAAATTGAATATATGGGGTTCTTCAATATGCTGAATCTAAGTATGTATTTAGTTTTTTAATATTAGGGACCGGTTATCAAATTGGTCCAAATTGAGGTCTTAAGGGTCTAAAATTGAAAATTATTTGATTTCATCAAAAAATTGAATTCTTGGGGTTCTATGATATGCTGAATATAACCATGCATTTAGATTTTGGATATTGGACCATAATAGGTAAATGTTAAATTAAATTTTTTTAAGTTTTTAAGTTTAAGTTCTTAGACCACACTCATTGTGTTGTGTCAACTATTTAATCCCAAACCAAATTCAGAGCTATATCAAGCTTAAATGTTCTGTCCATACTTGCCCCAAATGTTCAGGGTTCAATCTCTGCGGTCGTATAAAGCTGCGCCCTGCGGAGTATCTGGTTATAAAAATGTGGTTATGAAATAAATTTTATTGCAATTTAAAATATTTGTGTTTGTCTCAGCTGGTAGTAATAGGTCAACTATATTTTACATGTATTATTCCCAAGCCTCAAATTGTTAGAGATTACATTCTAGGAGGAAACTTGACATTACTGTTATGTCCACTGTTCTCCCAAAATTGACATAGGGATAACTAACTGGTTCATGTCAGCGTCACAAAATTTCAGTTGCAGTTTTATCAGGAACTTCTAGGAGTAGTCTCTTTATATTTGGCATAAAGCTGTATCATAATATAGAAAATATAGCACTTTTCTAGGTAAGAGGCAAAATTCTATGAAATTCACAAAACTATTAAATCTTCCTCTTTTCTGGAAATAAATTACATGAATGTACAAGGCTTTCACATTTATGATTCATTATCAAATACAACATGTTTTAAAAATTTAAGACTGAACTCAATTGTGGCCACTTTGAATTTAGACAAAAAGCGTCTAAAAACTAGACTATTATAAAATGCTAAATTTGTGAAGAACTCATGGTGAAATTACCTGATGAGTGTGCATAGTATTGTAAATAAAACAGCCCATTTTTAAGTTACTAAAGTTATTTTCTTTTAAATAGGTTAATATTTTAAACATATTGTAAAAATGCTCAGTTTAGGGGCAAAAAATGCAAAAAAGCGGTCTCCCCAGGTTTACTCCTTTAGTATATTTTCTAATTTAAACTTAGTTGAACTTAGTTTATTCAATTAATATAACCAGTTAACATTAGTTCAGTCATTATTTTTCTTATATTTTGACTATAACATACTTTTGAAAGTTTCTATTGAAACAGATAAAAAAAATCAAAAAATCGGCAAAATGGCCATCACGCCTATCTTTAATTGTTATTTTATCGTAATAAGGTATCATTTGCCGAGCACCATTTTCTAGCATTTTGTAGATGAATATATAAGCTTCATGAAATATTACATTTTATTGAAAATAAAACATGATCTTACAAGATTCAAGCCTTTAAAAATATACAAATTTTGCTGAATCGGCACTTTTTCAAAACCATGCAATTTCAACCTGTCAGTAGGGGTATTGAGAAATCTCACAACTTTTTGAATTATCATAATTTCCTTTCATTTCAAGTTGTTTGTTAAGATATATGTTATCATTAAGCTAAATTTTTTCTATAAAACAAAAAGCAATCAGGTCAAAATACCCTAAAATAGGCTTAAAATGGCCATTTGTCAGTACAGATTGGACAATTTTCGAATGTTCGGCATACACAAATAATGGCTAAATATTTTTTCAAAATATTTTGCACAAATAGTTATTACATATAAGGTATCAAAAATACAAAATATCAGCCTGATTGGAATATTTTGGATTTGGACCATTTTGCATGGTTTTATCACAGACTGGCTCTTAATTTCTGTGTCATTTTGGTCTCTCTCTTGTGGACGGTTGTCTCATTGGCAATAATATCACATCTTCTTTTATATATTTGTCTCTTTGAAATATTGATTTGTTCCGATAAAATGCAATCAAAGATGAACTTTTATACATGCTTTTCCAGAAACAAAAACAAACAATCACTCAACTAATATATACAACTATATATAGGATACTTACGGAAAGCCCCTTTAAAATATATAGTAACGTTATAGCTAAAAAACGTCAAAATATACACTAAAGGGCAACTGGAGTTGGTTCACTTCCCTTAACTCTTAATCTTCAAAGTATTATCCATGAAGCTGCTAATAAATAAAAAGAAAAAAAATGGACAACAAAAGAAAACACATGTTCTGACATTGGACTCGGAATGCCTTTAAGATGCATTTTATTGTACGTATTGTTGTGTGT
The DNA here is from genome assembly GCA_019925275.1 of Mytilus edulis. Classification (NCBI taxonomy): domain Eukaryota; kingdom Metazoa; phylum Mollusca; class Bivalvia; order Mytilida; family Mytilidae; genus Mytilus; species Mytilus edulis. The sequence continues at coordinate 87,563,687 of CM034349.1, read as the reverse complement.
TTGTTCTACATTCACTACAGATATAGGAGGAAGGTTAATATATCAAAAATATATTTAACCTCGCCACATTTGTACGCTTGTCTCGAGTCAGAAGCCTCTGACCTTTGTTTCTCTTGTATTTATATTTTTTATTATTATTATAGTTCATTTATATATTGTGTGTCCATATTCACTGAGCTAGTAAACATTTTTTTAAGGGGCCTCTGGGTGCGGGATTTGCCCACTGTGTTGACCCATTAATGGCCTTCGACTTTTTTCTGCCCTTTGATAGTTGTTGTTGTGTCTTTGACGCATACCTTATTTCCATTTTAAAATTTATTCTTTGTTTACCGAGAACTGAAAGTGTCAGTTTGTTAGTCGAAATACCTTTTGGCGTCTTTATCATGTTTATATTAACTTACTGTCTTAAAACTTAAAAAATGACAATGTTTTTTGGGCTTCCCATAGTTATTTTGAATTATACTTTCAAATGGTAATGGAGTGAATATTATTTTTTTTTATAGAAATAACATGTATAAAGTTCATCTTTGGTTTCATTTTATTGACGAAAATCTGTTTTACATAAAGACAAATGTGCAATTTTCAGACGGTTTATATTTGAGACTTAGGACAACAAGAATGTAAGACAGCTGGAAAGGGTTATAAAACGAGTTCATTCATATCTTGTTATTCCTGTTAATCATGACTATAATGCTTTTAATGTTATCGAGTATTTTAACATTTTTATTATTTTCAACTAATAAAGTGTCATATTGAACCGACTGCTAGCCCCCGATTGATTTTTGTATATCAAATAAAGAACAACGAACTGACTGCTAATTTTACATCCATTTTATGCACTCGTTTTCGTTATCTCAGTGTAACATTTACTTCCCACCGGTTTTTCAGTCTGTTTGTTTTTTAGGGTTTTTTTTTTTTTTTGGTCATCATTATTATATCCTTAATTTAATTAAGACATATATATTAAAGTTGGATCAATTAATGCTTCAGATTACAATAGAAAATAAATAAGTTTATATGAAAGATTTTAACTGATTTAGTCATTAAAAACGCTCCTATTCAAGCTTAAATATGAAAAATCTATCAAATATGCCAAAAACGTCATTTTTCGTATGGATTTTGTCAAAAATGACAGTGGCCGCATCCGTGTTAATCCTCAAACTTTATTTATGTTATGTATTATCATAAAATACAACTTGCATTTCAATATTATGAATGAACACGAAAGCGGCCACTTTCATTTAAGACGGAAACCGTCTAAAATTTAACTAAAATGCTAAAATTGTGAAGATTTCAGTAATTTAGCATGACTTAAGGATGTAGGTACCCGATATATGTGCACTGTATTGTCAAAAACAGCCCATATTTATGTAGCAGAAGCATTATACTTTCTACATTCTACACTTTATACAAGTATTCCGCATTCCAAACTAAACGACAAATTGAAAGAGTTGGTATTGCTTTGTTTCATAAAAAAGAATGGCCAACGAAGATACAAGTATCTTGTCTAAGGACGGGAAAAATCCTACTTTATAAAGGATCACTCTGATTCAAACAAAAAATTCTCTGAAACTGACATTATCAAGATGCTTGATTTCTTGATTGACAACATATTTGTTACATTCAGAGGACTTCTTTTTCAACAGACTATCAGCATTCCAATGGGAACGAATTGTGCCCCTCTTCTTGCCGACTTGTTTTTTAGCTCACCTGGCCCACAGGGCCAAGTGAGTTTTTCTGATACCTTTGCGTCCGGTGTCCGTCGTCGTCCGTCGTCGTCGTCGTCCGTCGTCGTCGTCCAGCGTCGTTAGCTTTTACAAAAATCGTCTCCTCTGAAACTACTGGGCTAAATTAATCCAAACTTGGCCACAATCATCATTGGGGTATTTAGTTTAAAAAATGTGTGGCGTCATCCGGCCAAACAACCAAGATGGCCACCATGGCTAAAAAAAGAACATAGGGGTAGAATTGTTTATCAGGTCCAGATATATCTGCCCTAAAATTTCAGACGAATCGGACAACCCGTTGTTGGGTTGCTGTCCTGGAATCTGCAATTTTAACTTAATTATATCGTTTTTGGGCTATTATCTTGAATATTATCATAGATAGAGATAAACTGGAAACGGCAATAATGTTCAGGAAAGTAAGATTTACGAATAAGTCAACATGACCGAAATGGTCAGTTAACCCCTTTAGGAGTTATTGCCCTTTATAGTAAATTTTTAACCATTTTTCGTAAATCTTAGTAATCTATTACAAAAATCTTCTCCTCTGAAACAAATCATGCTAATGGGCCAAATTAATCCAAACTTGGCCACAATCATTATTGGGGTATTTAGTTTACAAAATGTGTGGCGTGACCCGGCTAACCAACCAAGATGGCCACCATGGCTAGAAATAGAACATAGGGGTGAAATGTAGATTTTGGCTTATATCTCTGAAACCAAAGCATTTACAGCAAATCTGAAATGAGGTGAAATTGATCATCAAGTCAAAATCTATCTGCCCTGAAACTTTCAAATGAATCGGACAACCGGTTGTTGGGTTGCTGCCCCGAAATAAGTAATTTGAAGGAAATTTTGTAGATTTTGGTTATTATCTTGAATATTATTATAGATAGAGATAAACTGTAAACAGCAATAATGTTCAACAAAGTAACATCAACAAATAAGTCAACATGACCAAAATTATCAGTTGACCCCTTAAGGAGTTATTGCCCTTTATAGTAAATTTTGACCAATTTTTCGTAAACGTTTGTAATCTTTCACAAAAATCTTCTCCTCTGAAACTACTAAGCCAAATTTAACCAAATTTGACAACAATCATCATTGGGGTTTCAACAAAGTAACATCTACAAATAAGTCAACATGACCGACATTATCAGTAGACCCCTTAATGAGTTATTGCCCTTTATAGTCAATTTTGACCAATTTTTCGTAAACTTTTGTAATCTTTTACAAAAATCTTCTCCTCTGAAACTACTAAGCCAAATTTAACCAAATTTGACAACAATCATTATTGGGGTATCTAGTTTAAAAAATGTGGGGCGTGACCTGGCCAACCAACCAAGATGGCCACTATGGCTAAAAATAGAACAAAGGGGTGAAATGTAGATTTTGGCTTATATCTCTGAAACCAAAGCATTTAGAGCAAATCTGAAATGGGGTGAAATTGATCATCAAGTCAAAATATATCTGCCCTGAAACTTTCAAATAAATTGGACAACCGGTTGTTGGGTTGCTGCCCCGAAATAAGTAATTTGAAGGAAATTTTGTAGATTTTGGTTATTATCTTGAATATTATTATAGATAGAGATAAACTGTAAACAGCAATAATGTTCAGCAAAGTAAGATCTACAAAGAAATCAACATGACCAAAATTATCAGTTGACCCCTTAAGGAGTTATTGCCCTTTATAGTCAATTTTGACAAATTTTTCGTAAATGTTTGTAATCTTTTACAAAAATCTTCTCCTCTGAAACTACGTATACTGGACCAAATTTAACCAAACTTGGCCACAATCATAATTGGAGTATTTAGTTTAAAAAAATTTGAGACGTGACCCGGCCGACTAACCAAGATGGCCACCATGGCTAAAAATAGAACATAGGGGTGAAATGTACATTTTGGCTTATATCTCTGAACCCAAAGCATTTAGAGCAAATCTGAAATGGGGTGAAATTGATCATCAAGTCAAAATATATCTGCCCTGAAACTTTCAAATAAATCGGACAACCGGTTGTTGGGTTGCTGCCCCGAAATAAGTAATTTGAAGGAAATTTTGTAGATTTTGGTTATTATCTTGAATATTATTATAGATAGAGATAAACTGTAAACAGCAATAATGTTCAGCAAAGTAAGATCTACAAAGAAATCAACATGACCAAAATTATCAGTTGACCCCTTAAGGAGTTATTGCCCTTTATAGTCAATTTTGACAAATTTTTCGTAAATGTTTGTAATCTTTTACAAAAATCTTCTCCTCTGAAACTACGTATACTGGACCAAATTTAACCAAACTTGGCCACAATCATAATTGGAGTATTTAGTTTAAAAAAATTTGAGACGTGACCCGGCCGACTAACCAAGATGGCCACCATGGCTAAAAATAGAACATAGGGGTGAAATGTACATTTTGGCTTATATCTCTGAACCCAAAGCATTTAGAGCAAATCTGAAATGGGGTTAAATTGATCATCAAGTCAAAAACTATCTGCCCTGAAACTTTCAAATGAATCGGACAACCGAATGTTGGGTTGCTGACCCGAAATAAGTAATTTGAAGGAAATTTTGCAGATTTTGGTTATTATCTTGAATATTATTATAGATAGAGATAAACTGTAAACAGCAATAATGTTCAACAAAGTAACATCTACAAATGAGTCAACATGACCAAAATTATCAGTGGACCCCTTAAGGAGTTATTGCCCTTTATAGTCAATTTTGACCAATTTTTCGTAAACTTTTGTAATCTTTTACAAAAATCTTCTCCTCTGAAACTACTAAGCCAAATTTAACCAAACTTAGCCACAATCATTATTGGGGTATTTAGTTTAAAAAATGTGTAGCGTGACCCGGCCAACCAACCAAAATGGCCGCCATGGCTAAAAATAAAACATGAGGGTGAAATGTAGATTTTTGCTTTATCTCTGAAACCAAAGCATTTACAGGTTGCACTTTGTAAATACAGCTGTTTCTCAAAACACGCCTCTTTTGGGGAGTAATTGAATATTCATAGAAAATTCATTTTGTTTACATACTGGTTCCCAGTTATGCTCTCTGTGTTCCATATCGCAGAGACAGAACTTGGGAATGTTACCAGTAAATAAACACGTGCATATTGTTTACATTGAAATCTGTGGTAACCTTTCATTCGAGGTAGGAGTAGTTAAGAAAATTAGTATAAGTTTAAACTCTGAGAAGTTCAGGCCATATAAACGTTGAAAATATGCCGCACAGCCCTATATTTTGACCTTTGAAAAAAATTGTGGTGCATATGAACTTTCAATTCTAGGATAAGATTTTTTTCAAAACTTCATAGTAAAAGTGGTACAGTTTTAGCCGTAAAAGGAGTTCCTATGGGAAATTGCATTGTCAATATTTACAGAAATGCAACCTATATAGGGTGAAAAAGGGGAACATTCAGAATTTAACCAAATTTGCTTTATTTCACAGATTTTAAAGAAATTAACTCAAATAAGAAGTTTAATAAATATTTAATGAAGATTGATAGAATCCTGGGCCTTAAATATGATGACTCAGCATAAATTCACAGTTTACAGTATGCATAGTTTACTTAAAGTCCTGGATACAAAATTAAATCATAATATTTGCATATTTGTAAGTTAAATTGTTAAGAAGTGCTTATATTTACTCTTCGCAGTCATTGAAACTCATAGATCCTTCCTGAATATTATTTATGGGGTATTTGTGTCCTTTCGATAACCCAAAAGTAAGCCGCAACACCTAAATCTGCTTTTTTGTCACCACGGCATAATAAATACAAGCTAGAAAAACAAAAATATCTCAAGAAAACTTACAATAATGTGTTCTATCCTGAATATGTACTAAATATTCCAAATTGATAGAAGCAGCAGAATTATTTAGGAAATTTGAGGCCCCAGGGGCAAGAAACATAAAAAATTGCCTACCTCCTGGGTCATAAAACAAATAATTTAACTTGTAAATGCTATGATTTTATGATTTTAAAGTTCTTGATATAGAAAACAATAACTATGCTTGGAAGTTATGCAAAAATCAAATGTTAGCAGTCATCTCTACAACATTTTAAGTGAATTTATATCTGACTGGTATCTGCATACATACAATTATTGCAAATATGGCTTTGTTTGAACACTTCTAGTATATATAGTAGCTAAATTGTGACAGATATATGGTTAAAAATGATACTGTTGTGACAAGAATTCTAAATTGACCATTTGAGGCAGAAAATGTGTTCTTTAATTGACAAATAGGCATACAGTAAGATGTGGACTGGAGATAGAGGCTGGATTGGATACTTTATATAATCTTGAATGTTGTAATGATTGACTGCTAAACATTACATTTATGATATTCTGATATGCTTTCAATATGTTATCAAAACAGTTTTTAACAGGTTCTAGGCATTTTTTTTTTATCAGAAAATATGCTAATAGGGTAAGCTGGCAATAATTAAAGTCTTGTTTTCAAATTCTTTAAAAAATTGAAACAGGGGAGGGGGTATAAAATGTATAGTAAAGAAAAACTTAGAGTATACACAATGATTTCTTTAAGACTTTAATTCTGATAAATGAGTATTAATGTGAGAAAAACTGATTTTAGAGAGTTTTCTATTTGAATAAATGTCTGTATAGGTTGCACTTTGTAAATACAGCTGTTTCTTAAAACACGCCTCTTTTGGGGAGTAATTGAATATTCATAGAAAATTCATTTTGTTTACATACTGGTTCCCAGTTATGCTCTCTGTGTTCCATATCGCAGAGACAGAACTTGGGAATGTTACCAGTAAATAAACACGTGCATATTGTTTACATTGAAATCTGTGGTAACCTTTCATTCGAGGTAGGAGTAGTTAAGAAAATTAATATAAGTTTAAACTCTGAGAAGTTCAGGCCATATAAACGTTGAAAATATGCCGCACAGCCCTATATTTTGACCTTTGAAAAAAATTGTGGTGCATATGAACTTTCAATTCTAGGATAAGATTTTTTTCAAAACTTCATAGTAAAAGTGGTACAGTTTTAGCCGTAAAAGGAGTTCCTATGGGAAATTGCATTGTCAATATTTACAGAAATGCAACCTACAGTAAATCTGAAATGGGGTAAAATTGATCATCAAGTCAAAAACTATCTGCCCCGAAACTTTCAAATGAATCAGACAACTGGTTGTTCGGTTGCTGCCCCGAAATAAGTAATTTGAAGGAAATTTTGTAGATTTTGGTTATTATCTTGAATATTATTATAGATAGCGATAAACTGTAAACAGCAATAATGTTCAGCAAAGTAAGATCTACAAAGAAGTCAGGATGACCAAAATTATCAGTTGACCCCTTAAGGAGTTATTGCCCTTTATAGTCAATTTTGACAAATTTTTCGTAAATGTTTGTAATCTTTTATAAAAATCTTCTCCTCTGAAACTACGTATACTGGGCCAAATTTAACCAAACTTGGCCACAATTATAATTGGAGTATTTAGTTTAAAAATAATTGAGACGTGACCCGGCCGACTAACCAAGATGGCCACCATGGCTAAAAATAGAACATAGGGGTGAAATGTAGATTTTGGCTTATATATCTGAAACCAAAGCATTTAGAGCAAATCTGACGAGGGGTCAAATTGATCATTAAGTGAAAATCTGTCTGCCCGGAAACTTTCAAATGAATCGGACAACCGGTTGTTGGGTTGCTGTGCCGAATAAAGTAATTGGAAGGAGATTTTGCAGATTTTGGTTATTATCTTGAATTTTATTATATATAGAGATAAACTGTAAACAGTTAAATGTCCAGCAAAGTAAGATCTACAAATAAGTCAACAGGACCAAAATTATCAGTCGACCCTTAAAAGGAGTTGTTGCCCTTTATAGTCAATTTTGACCAATTTTTCGTAAATTTTTGTAATCTTTTACAAAAATCGTCTCCTCTGAAACTACTGGGCCAAATTTAACCAAATTTGACAACAATCATTATTGGGGTATCTAGTTTAAAAATGTGTGGCGTGACCTGGCCAACCAACCAAATCTGAAATGGGGTTAAATTGTTTATCAGGTCAAGATCTATCTGCCCTGAAATTTTTAAACAAATCGGACAACCTGTTGTTGGGTTGCTGCCCCCGAATTAGTAATTTTAAGGAAATTTTGCAGATTTTGGTTATTATCTTAAATATTATTATAGATAGAGATAAACTGTAACAGCAATAATGTTCAGTAAAATAAGATCTACAAATAAGTCAACATGACAAAAATTGTCAATTGACCCCTTAAGGAGTTATTGCCCTTTATGGTCAATTGTTAACAATTTTCATAAAATTTTGTTAATTTTTGTAAACTTGTAGGAACTATTTACCACTGTAATTACTGGGCCAAGTTCATTATAGATAGAGATAGTTGTAGCAACAAGAATGTTCAGTAAGGAAAGATCTACAAACACATCACCATCACCAAAACAACGACGGGTGCCACATGTGGAGCAGGATCTGCTTACCCTTCCGGAGCACCTGAGATCACACCTAGTTTTTGGTGGGGTTCGTTGTTTATTCTTTAGTTTTCTATGTTGTGTCATGTGTACTATTGTTTGTCTGTTTGTCCTTTTCATTTTTAGCCATGGTGTTGTTAGTTTGTTTTTGATTTATGAGTTTGACTGTCCCTTCGGTATCTTTCGTCCCTCTTTACCAGTAAATAGCTAAAAGATTACATTTTCACAATTTTGTAAAACTGTTATATTTTGGGACCAAAATGGGGCCTTACTGAACCTACTTCTTTAGAAAAGGACTTTCTAGTCATATGATTTTAAATTAGTATTACCTGCACTCTGAGTTGGAACCATTATATTTCATTATGATGTGATTTTTATTTTTGTTAGTTACTCGATAGTCTCAGAAGCTTCTTCATGATATTTTAAGTCTTCGCTTTGTGTAAACAAAGAACAAAAGCTTTCAGAAAAATCTGTTATCTCACTGATTTTGTCATTGTTTCATTGACTTGGTTAAGGAGATGGTTCGTTAGAGAGCAAATATTTTGTCTTTTCTGTATCTATCTGTCATACATGTAGCATCTTCACAACAAGTGATATTAGGCATATTGGCATTAAAGTTTGCCGACATCTGCTTTCTGATTTAAACTTTTAACTTCTAAAATCAACCATAAGGTTTAAAGATTTTTTTCAAGTGTCAGATTTAAACAAAAAAATTACGCAACGCTCTTTAACTTCGTACTTTAGTTTGGCCTTTTTAACTTTTTATTCGAATGTCGCTGGTAAGTCTTTTGTAGACAAAACAATGCGCGTCAGGCGCAAAACAAGTTCAAGTCCTGATATCTATGATGAGTTTATTTACATTCGAACCTTAAATTGATGAATTTAACGATAGCATATTAGAGTTGAAAAAAGATAACAATCAACGCCGTTTACTTAAATTCAGACATGAAGTCATAATATGTTTTATCTTCCTCTTTCAAGTTCATTCGATTTGTCTCTTCCTTGTCGATTTAGAAGATTTGAACATCGGCGAATTAATGTCGCCACAGTTTACAATGCTCGATTTTATGAGTAAATGAATGTTTTCTTTTTAAATAGGAATAGATTTGTATGATACATATAGATTCTACCACTGCTTCGAGTTTCATACGATATTTATCCACTTGAGACAGTTAAATTTTTAAATTTAAAACGCGAGGCTCGCCGAGTGGATACATATCGTATTACACGAGATTTAGTGATGAAATCTGTTTATCTAATGATTTTCAAACAATACACAGCCTAACTTAGTCCTTCTTTTCGAATGATCTGCAAAAAGGTGTGTTCCTTTTATGTGACGTCATCAGGCATGATCGCCTTTTTTCTCGCCTTCACAATAGGAAATTCAGAAGAAAGCAAGAAAGTTCGACGTCATAATCAAATTTTGATCAATGAAGAACTGAGATCAAACGAACCACACTTTAATTAAATGTTTTTATACACTGGGTGTAGAAAGGGATAAATTGACGAAGAATTAGAGAAATAGTTATCCATAATGAAAGAATGTCTGTTCTGGAGTAAATAAATTCAACTCAATTGTTCACGTATAGTGTGATTTGAAATAAGAGTTCCATATCAGAAATGCCAGAACTTTTTCTTCTTTGTATTGATAAGACTACGTGATTTTTGTTTTTTTTTTTAATTTTCTACAGTTACAGATGAAAACAGAGCTTTATTACCAATTCAGATTGGTCTTTTTATTGGAGGTTTTCTTCTAGGAATTATGATGACAGCAGCTGCATGCTTTTTAGCAAGGAAAAGACGAAATGTACAGAAAAATCAAGGTATGAAATATGCGTACTACATTGGCTTTACGACAAATGAATACGTTTTAGATACTCAAATCAACTCATCATAAATCCTCAAATTGAAATTTTGCACCTGAGCCAGGCGCGCGTTTCGTCTACAAAATACTCACCAGTTACGCTCGGGTCAAAACGTTGAAGACAATTGAGGACTTAAATTATTTTGATATTTGCTATATACAGGTAAGGTCATATATTCATAAGGTTTAAAACCCTTAGAATTTCACAAATTCGAGGTTTTGTAAACAGTTAATTCATATGATGACCATATCAATGACAATTCATGTCAACACAGAAGTGCTGACTACTGGGCATGTTTAACCCTTGGGAATAATTTAAAAAATGAAAATTTAAATGTCAGCGTAACTGTAAAGTAACATTACCGTTTTCGACTGCAATCCGCATCTGACCTCATTAATCTGACTTTCTTGTTGCTAAACTCGTCATGACCAATCGTATCACCAGCCAAGTATTTTGCATGTTTGTGTTTACATGAAAGATCATTGATTCGTGTTTTTTTTGTACATTTAGTACATTTAGTATTTATGAAATTTTGCCCTATCGGGAACACTAAACAGATATACATGTATGTACATGTATGACCCTATAATATCTAAGCCGTACTTAGTACAACTTTCATATATTTTAGTTTTAACAGTTCCTTAACGTTAAATTTAAATTTCTCACTTATTTTTTTATATTCACTTTTGTGTAGTCAAAGTGACATAAGAAATGAAATTTTACTCTCTGGCGTAAGACATTCAATGAAATAGGAAAGAAAAAAATAGATTAAATTGTTTTGACCGAACTTAAAACTTATTTACGTATTCATATCAAACCAAATTGTTAAAAACGGGCTAATGATTAGTAAACGTTTTATTCTTTATACAAAACCGTTTATAATTTGGATTTGGTACTGTTGCGACTTTAAAGTAACCTTTTCACCAAGTAAAATTTCACCGTATGACTTTTATTATGTTTTTGTTGCAATCAACTTACAATATGTTACCTTCGTAAAACATTTCACTTGTCTATATGGTGAACTATTATGGATAACAACATATGCACTTTTATAAAATAATCATACTTGCAGGAAAAGACAATATCACAGAACAAACACTCAGGTATGTAAGTTATGCTTATGCAGATGTGACAATTTATTCGTCATAATATTATATAAATAGGCGGGCAAACGACATAAAATGTTATTCATAGGAAGGAAAAAAGCTTCCTATGAAAAGTATTTTCAACCAAAAATGTCTGCACGTATTCGAACATATTCAGTTAATTTGATTTTTAAGAAACTTATGTTTCATCTCCATGGGCACAGTTTATCTTAAATTAGATTTGATTATTATTTCTAGTCCTTAATGGTCCTTATAGTTATCAAAGGTACCAGGATTATAATTTAGTACGCCAGACGCGCGTTTCGTCTACATAAGACTCATCAGTGACGCTCATATCAAAATATTTATAAAGCCAAACAATTACAAAGTTGAAGAGCATTGAGGACTTAAAACTGTTAAAAAACATGACTAAATGAAAAACAAATTACAAAACAAATGGTTCAAATTTTACCTCCATTAAGTGATGAGAAATAGATACTCAGAGGACTCAATATTTTTTTTCCAAAGTAATCACTGGAGTGGCTCTGAATTCGAAGACCTGTCCTTCCGCGTAACATTTGTAAAACAAATAATATTACCGGATCTGCCTGTAAACTAATTGAAGTTACTTCGGTGTGCGCCTCGGTACCGGCATTATTAACAAATATAGTTATGGCTACCATGGGTTGCTTCCAAGCGTAGCACATCCTCTTTAACCTTTCTTTCAAAATCATATAATTCCTTGAAAATTTAGAGTCTTTCGTATGCCTTTCTCAGTTTTCTTTTACGATCGATGGTGTTGGCTATTTTGGTCATCTGATGTATGTTTATGTGTATGTTTATTTACGTATTGATGTATTTATGTATTTATGTATTTATGTATTTATGTATTTATGTACGTACATACTTTTCTAAGAGGGAGTGGTTGGCAATGTAAAAACAGGGATTTCACTTAAACCTCGTCAAATATCTGAGGCCTACGTGTATCTGTGTTTTTTTAGCCAGGAGTTTGTTTTCCACTAAGACCATTCTAAGAAATATATACTACTGACAAGCTTTCGCCAATGTAACATTTGAATGTATTCCTTATGTTTCTGTAAGTTTTTCAACACCTAAAAATCTGTTTGCATTGAACATGTAATATTCATAAGACATTTGTTTTATTTTCATAGTCATGAGCAGCAACACTATGATGATGTTCGAATGGAAAATATACCTACATATCAAGATCTCATGACACGCCAAACTACACATGACTATGAACATTTAAATACAGCATTTGTCCGTCTATAAGCAAATACATTGTTTTGTTAACGAAAAGGTTGCAAACAAAATAACAATCAAAGGAGGAAAAACAGTCTGAGTAGTTAACAGAGATGTCTGCATATTAATATCGGAAAATATCAACCACCAGTACCAATGTGTACATACTCTTCAGATTTATTTAAGACGTTTCCCGTTATACTTAGAACATGTAGAAGTACTGGTTGTTTTCTGGCATTTACAGATTTTCAGTTCATACTTTCTTATCGTTAAAACCATAGGTAAATTTTCAAATGGTCATTACTAGGTTTCAATTATATATCAGATAGACAGGAATATCAAAGAGATAAATATTCTACAATTATAATTAAGTGTTCTTCGCTAGAATACAGAGACATTATTGTACAAATTACTGCTAACATTTTTATGTAAATCATTCAAATGTATGTCTTCATTTAACTAGACTATTTTACTAAATTCCTGTGACATAATAATATACAATAATATTTGAACGTTTTAAGATACTACTAGAACACACCCATGATATCGCGGGTCCATGACTGAATTAAAGTATAGAACTATGCGTATTATCTGATAAAGTCATGCCGATTATAAGATGCACAGTTTTCTCTGCTTTAAAAAGCTTTCTGTTTGAACCCGTTGACCTTGAACTTATCCATTATTGGTAATATTAATTATTTGGAAAACAAAAAGGGCCTGGAATGGAGTATTTTTTAATCAACAGCATTGTCCTATATTAGTTATTTGATCTTTGAGTCGCTGTTTTACGTCATGCCGGCTAACAAATTGAAAACTGCACCTATACGCCTTAATTTAAGTCCAAATTTTTAGTATTCGTATTGTCATCTTAGAAAGTCATACTGATTTAAATACTACAATAGGGAACAATGTGACAATGGCTGAAATTAGTAGTGTCAACCCTGTGGTTATGACCCGTGTATATAGCAAAATCCTAAATACACCGGATGGTGGTGCGCCTGTTAGATGCGGAACGTACAGATAAGGTAATAGGTAACAGGTTAATATACTATTGGTATCGGTATCGGATTCGACCCGGAACTTGTTTATTATCGGCAATATTAATTATGTGGACTGCAAAAGGGTCTGGAGCGGTGTAATTTTTAATCAACACCAATGTCCTATATTAGCTATATATAAAGTTGAATTCTTTGATTTGCCGTTTTTACCTGATGACGGCTGACAAATTGGACCTCGTCATATTAGTATTATAGATTTCAATATAACTTCATGCTTGATGCAACGCGTCTTCGGATTGACTGACAGTGTTTTGTCTATCAGCTCTTAGACATAGGTGTGTCAGGTGTCCGTGACATCATCAACAATTTACTCCTGCTTAAAAAGGATTTTTTTTTTATTAAATTTGTAGGAATGACAGAATGTGTTTTCTACTCTATTCGCAAACTCTAAAATGTGATGCACACTTAACAAGCTTCGCGGGTTATACAGTCACTACAAACCATTAAAGTCTGAAATGGCCTATATCTGTACTCGACTGGACTGATTTTTACTCGACCAGTCTGAATTGGTCTGACTTTTACTTGAAATTACTCGACGCCAGTCTGAACCATACTCGACTGTACTGAATCATACTTGACCCTAATCTTTGCTGTTAAAAATAGTCTGAACTATTACTCGACCCGTCTGTAACAGTCTTAACCCATTCTCGACCTGTACTCGACCTACTTTTCCTGTCTAAACCATACTTAACCAAAGGTCTGAACAATACTAGACCAAATAACCTCTACTTTTTAACTGTCAAAATAATTTTCTTTTTAACTGACATATATAACAACAGCCAACAAAATTTATAAATTTTTAACCTTATATTAAAAATATATCTATATAGTATTATATTTAGGATAAAAAATATTGTATATAATTTATATTAAAATGGGATTAAATTAAATAAATAAATAAAATTGTTTTTCTGATTAGTGGTGAAATATAAAGTATTACCTCTGCTTGGGGCAAACTCATAACTAAGATCACACCTGGTCAGAGGTATTAAATTCTAAATAACATTTATTCAAAATTGCAACATCCTGTTGAACTTAAATAACAAGGCCTTCCGAATATACTAGATAAGTAATACACGAATTAAAAAAAATATGGCTTTCTTTGTACCTATGTACTGAGGTAATTAGACCATATTAAATTGCTTTAAGTATGCCATGTCTTTAATTTGACAAAAATTACTTAAATTAATTGAAATAAATTTTTACTGTTACTTTAGAACACATTTCCTTTTTTGAAAAGGTTATCAAGGACTGCTATGGAAATTCTTTTAGCATGATTATATCAAATTCTTGGTTTAATAAAAAACAAAACAATTGAGGTCTCATTTTTTTTAAATTATTCAGTTGTTTTATACATACTATTTTATATATATTAATATAAATAAAACATTCACTGCATTATTAACTAAACTCAACTAAATTTCAAGTTGTTGTTTAAATTTCATTTTTATTAAAAAAAATATTTCCTAAATTGATAAAATTCATTTGATGGAAACAAAGAATAGGTCTAGGTTGGTTAAAACTTGGTCGAGTATGGTTCAGACTAGGTCGAGTACGGTTCAGACTAGGTCGAGTATGGTTCAGACTAGGTCGAGTACGGTTCAGACTAGGTCAAGTATGGTTCAGATTCGTATAAAATGGTTAAGTACAAATCCAGACTGTTAAGTATGATTCAGACTACAGTCGAGTATTATCAAGTACATTTCAGACCAATTCTGACTGGTCGAGTACAGATGAGTACAGTCGAGTACAAATATAGGCCATTATCGACTTTTGCTGGTTTGTAGTGAGTGTTCATCGCATTTTTTCTTAGAACAAATTTGTTTATGTTATTTCTTGTGTACTGTTATAGTTCGATCTTTCACCAATGCAAAGTTTGTTTTCGCCTTATGACTTTGAAAATGCATTTGGTATCTTTTGTCTTTTATTCAAAAATAAACACGCAATGTACATGATGCATTCATTAGATAACCAAGGTTTTATCGCTTTTCTATTCAAAAAATGACGCTTAGATTCCTATATGTTATTGTAAAAGAATTTACTTTAAAATGAAAAGATATATGACATTATCATATATTGTAAAATTATTTTAAAAACTTTGTGTACAAAATGAGGGATTAAACTTTGTTTTCTAGCTAGCTAAATATCGCATTTGTATGGAAGTCGCATACAGTGGCAATGGGTGGATTGGGGAGCAACATAAACATACATTAAAGTAAAAATGTCCACAATGTGGATAAACCAGTCATAAAAATATTATTATCAAAAACTTAATCATTAAAAAAACAAACACCTTTGTCACCAAAGAAAAATGAAAATATATGTAAACTCTCTTGTGTCATAGATGAATACCCTATTTATTTTGTGTTTCTATTTAAAAACGAAATTCGAAGATATTTCATGTACGTATACATGTATGTTAACTGTTTAATAGATGTATAAGGTACAAATCAATGTACTTTGCCAAACACAGCTATGGTTATCTGTTTTGAATTCTTCATCCAATGCAAAGTTTTAACAAATAATGTTGAATCAGCAACTCTCAAAATGTGTCCCTGTAAGTGAAATATGTTCCGTAGCAATTGACCCTTTCTCCTTACATTTAGTACGATCGTTTAAATAGAGGATAGAGATGCCAAGGGGTAAATCAATATCGTTCTATAGAGCTGAAGTCAGTGTCAAAACAAAAGCATAAAAACAGGATAATTAACATAATTAAACAATATGACATATGGTGTAGCATTCTAATGTTTTCATTGGATATGACGATCACCCTGTTACGTATCTGAAGCCTTGTTTCTATGTATATTGACGCTATTTTTCTATTTATTTGTATATTGGTGTTCAAAATAAGAAATCCGTTAGTAATTTTAGATTGATGACGACATGACGTTACACATAACAACCATGGAGGACGCCCGGCAGCATACAAAAAGAAATTTGCAAGTTTATTAGAAGGAGATATCAAGAATTTCATGTTAATGCGGACGCTGAGAATAGTGAAAAGCTAACACAACAAGCCATAAAGTTGTTCAAAAAATTGATATTTTAATAACATGTTATATTTTTGCAAAATGCAATTTAAGAATACACAGAAAGAACATAAAACGCCATTTTAATTTTCCTAAAACATTATTCACATATGTAAGGACTTTCACGCAGTAAAAACGTTATATATGGACCTGTAAATTAGATTATTTTTTTTACTTACTTCATGTAGAAAACCGAAGATAGCAATTTGTGTTGAGATTAATGACAATTAAGACTGGTCGAGTAAAGATCATTTTAGATGTGAACATATATAGGCTATTTTAGATTTTTACTGGTTTGTAGTGTAGTGTTAATCTGACGTTTTCACTATTTCCTTTATTTTTTATTATTTCCATGATTTATTGATAATCTTTTTTCTGCTAGATTCGTTTTTAATGACCTGAAGCAATTATGTCAACCATTTTTACATAAAAAAGAAAGGCGAAAGACACCAGCGTGACAGTCAAACTCATAGATCGAAAATAAACTGACAACGCCATGGCTAAAAAAGAAAACAGACAAACAGACACATAATAGTACACAAGACATAACATAGAAAACTAAAGTCTAAGCAACACGAACACTACGAAAAATTGGTGGTAATCTCATGCTCAGAAAGGGTAAGCAGATCCTGCTCTACATGTGGCACTCGTCGTGTTGCTTATTTTATTGCAAACCCGGTAAATAGTCTTATTCGGTAGGTCACATTCGTGTTTATGGAAGGGAATTGTAGTTACGACACAAGGTAAATATCTGATACCATCTGTGAAAGGAATGATATCAACTGCACCTTTTGAAACCATTGTATTAATAGCTTCTTGTGAGCAGCAACCCTCGAGCTCTATCAAGGAAATCATGATAGGAAATACAAACCCGGAAATCTCGTATTTGGGAGATATATACTCTGTATGCAAGCATTGCTAGAATGTTGATTCATAGAAAAGGAAATTTCACAATTGGGAAGCTGAAATCATTTCTTTTGTCGTAAAGTTTGTTTTCAACCGACCCTCATTGTCAATTTATAGATGTAAGTTAAGATATGATGCAGACTTTGTTTTATCTGTTGCATCCTCTAGTTCAATGGTATAAGTGCGTTCAACATAGTCACCAAATGTTTAATTATTGAGTGACAAAACATCATCTATATAGCGGAAAGTAAAGTTAAATGAAATTGCTAAATTCTCATCTTTCTGCCTAAAAGTTCCTGTAAGAAGTCAGCTTATAAAAATAGAGATACAAGGCTGTAAGAAGAGGGACACAATTGTTTCTCATTGGAATGCCGACAGTCTGTTGAATACATGTCCTCCAAACGTATCAAATATGTTGTCAATCAAGAAATAAAGCATCTTGATAATGTTTGTTTCAGAATTTTTTTTATTTGAATCAGAGTGATTCTTTACAAAGAAGGATTTATCCCTCCTTAAAACAAGGTACTTGTATCTACGTTGGCCATTCTTCTTTTATGAAACAAAGAATCGTACATAAAGTTGCACACATTTTATTTCATTAGATTTCCTATTTTGTTTTAATTAGTTTGAATTTCGGTTTCTGAAAAATCAATGCTTTAAGTTTTAAATTTAAACTTCCAGTATTCTTTTGAACAGCTTGGGAGTTTAAAAACCGTTGAATTTCTATCTTAATGGACTAGGATTCTCAGTTTTCCTCTCCAATGTCAGTGGTTCTCTACAGTCACCAATAAATTTATTAACCCCACGATATGACAAACAAGTGGTGCAGGTGGCGATAAATACTTACTTACAACCAATTAATCAATATATGCAGGTTTTGAACCCATTGATATTCAATATTGATATACATTGTTACATATATTCAACTTGTTAATAGAAATTCTGCATTTTAAGAAGTAGAGTCAATTGTCGGAAAAAACGAAATCACCATTTCTATTTATTTAAAGTTCTAAAATATATCCTAAAAATTCATAGATTCATTCATTAACTTTAATGTTGTTTTAGAAGTATAATATATTATTATTTTTATATAATTCTTATACGATTTGCATATCTCTATATAGTTAACTGTGATTGGTCAATTCCACTTTCTATTTTCGGTTAACACATCGATAGACTGGGTTGCCGGAACTACTTTTGTAACTAATGTAAACAATATGGCGGCTCTAAATCGCGAACGGCAATCCTGTAAATATAACCGGGCTTAAATTAATTTATATTTTATAGTTGTAGTAAAAATTAAATAAAAGGGAGTTCATAATTACAGTTGTAAACCATTTATTTAATTGTTAAAAAATACGGAAATCACATGACCTTCCATTCATCTGAAAAATAATCGTCTGCTAAAATCTGTACAGTAAACATGGAGCTTAATGCGGATTTTGACATATCTACGTTACCAGATCTGCCAATAACTTTCGAAATGCAACTGCCGAAGTTGTTGAACTATTTGAAATAATGCACCAAGAAGTTGAAGGTTTTGATGATATGCTACTTCATGCTGTAACAAGCATCAACAATGATCAAACCCTACCAGTACCTAGCACAACTTCTGTTGAAACAGTTGATTTCCAAGCACAACAACATAATCAAGAACCTGCACCAGTACAGGACTCAGACAATACATCAAAAAGATTTAAAAATCTAGACAAAGAGACCTTGCTTGAAATAGAGCAAAATCAATACAGTGCCTCAACCAAAAAGAATACAAAGTGGGGAGTTGGGGTCTTTAATGGTAAGACTTGATAAAACAAAATCTGTTTGAAACACAGTCCTAGGATTGTCTGTTGTTTTTCCACCAAAACTACCCAGGCAATGATCCGTTTTGACAGATAATATAAATCAAAACATGACCATTTCCCAGAAAGGAGTGGATTCATCTCAAACTTCACTTGAAATACATTTATTATATAATTACCAAAAGATAAAATAAACATTAAACATGAATTAACACAACACGATGTAATATTAACCTTATACATTTCAATGTTTATTACCTGACAAGAGCAAAAATACTTTAAAAAGACAACTTTCTCATGTGTGCTCTTTCCCCATCAATTCTTAGTTATATCACGGACAGTCACACAACACTTATATTATTACCTCGTACAGTTAGAACCAATTCTTTTCAATGTCATTGTTTACACCCAATGCCCATGGGTAAAAAAAAAAGAACTTGAGATTCCAGTTGTACACAATGTTTTATATGACCTAATTAATGAAATACAACAAAACAGATAAATTTTAGAAAATATGAAATGAAAGGAGATGGGGTGTATACATGTATTCTATACAAATAGGTTAATTAGACAGCAACCAAACAACATAAGTAACCAAAAAAAAATATCTTCTTGTGTTAATGTTATATATCGTAGATAAAAATAAACATAAGCAAATGAACTTTTTTGAAATAAAACTATATTTGTACATTATCACTTTTCAGCTTGGTGTTCTGAAAGACTGGCAAGCATTTTGGACTTTCAGACCGTGTCTGTTGATTGTCTTAATAGCAGTTTGAGGCAATTTTATGCAGAGGCTCAACCTCAAAACATATCCAAAAGGGCTCTGAAAATGCCAGAAGAGCATGCACAGGAATACCACAAAAATTCTTTAAAAAATGTACGTGCTGCTTTGAACAGACATCTGAAAGACATATGCCGTGGCATTGACATTGTCCGTGATTCAGAATTTAAAGCAGCAAATTCCATGTTGAGTGCTAAGCTGAAATTTAACTTGCGCAATGGATTGTCAAGACCAACACAGCATCACCCTATAATAACAACTCCTGAATTGCTTAAAATAAACACCTACCTTATGAAAAAAGAGGACCCTGTAGCACTCCGTTTCAGAGTATGTTACCTTTTAGGCATACATTTCGTCAGCCGTGGGGTAGAATTTCATCATCAATTGAGCATTAATTCCTTCAAATTTGAAAGCGATGAAATGGGATCCGAATTTCTGTCAATATCGCATGCACTAGTAGCACGATTTCAGTCTGAAACGGTCATTTTGGTCTGACCGTATCTTAATTGACTGGATTTACCGCTAGAAGAAAACGTCAAGATTTGTCAGATCGTTAAGTCTCCATTCGGATCGATAGTCTCATTAGGTAATTAGTCCGTTAAGGCATGTCAAGATATTTAAGACTGTATCTTCTAGCGAGCTGTTTTGATCCGTTAAGACCGTGTCAGACCAAAACAGACCATGGATACAAACTGACGTCAAGATGTTGTCAGACCGTGTCCAGTCGTGTTCAGATTTTAATAATTTGGACACAAAACGAGTGAAACTTTCCCATTATTTATCAGGGGTTGCTCCCCTTTCAAGAATAAAATAAAACTGTGAAAGAAGACGATTTTTTTAACTGAAAGTTACCACGTCCCCTTAATCATGTTATTCAAATAAAACAAATATTCAATTTGAATTCTAACTTCTTCCTATTTAATTATTTAACATTGATTTATAATTATATAAATAAAAAAAGTAGCTCAAAGTCATACTGCTGCACAAATCGCCGCGAATTGACTAAAACAAATCAACAGATTGCCGAAATAATATTTATTTATTGAATATAAGCACCTGAACCTTTATATTTAATGGTTTACAAGTGATTGCAATACGTTTTATATGCAATTACAGACTGCCGTACATGGTGAAGAATTTGTCATTCATTTTTACACCCATATTTAATAATAACGGATGTCGGCCGTGAACACTTGAAAACGTGATCTTAATATGTTAAATCAAATTTAAGATGTAACTATTTTTAAATATTGTAAATGAATGCATTATCATTTATCTTTTTATGTTACCTATATAAATTGCATTTGAGTAAATTTGAGGCAGGGAAAAAATATATATATAACTCTGTCTTTTATCGTTTTCCGTTTATCGTCATGACATATTGTCCGTTTATTTTTGCCAGACTCATGCGTTTGACTTTCCATCTTTATTTTTTAATGTGTCTATAATTCGAGAGCCTTTTGTAAAAAAAAACTACATACCAGAAGCCTTCGTTAAAAAATAAAGTTTGAATATTATAGCAGAAAAAGGCTTATAAATTCATTCAAATTTATATTTGAAATAGGATAAATAATCAAGAAAATGTTTATAAATACGTTAGACACTGTACTTAAAGTACATTTAAAGACCAGGTTACATATATATTACATGCATACAGCATAATAAAGCTGGTTTAATTTCAATGACTATACATTAGGGACGTTTTTCGACGATAATTAATCAAATCTGACAAGTTTAATTAAAAACGGAAAATAATTCTTCGCCCGTAAACGATTTAACGTTACCGTACCCTCTTTATTTGGTAAGCGGAAGAAGGGATCCCGTAGAGGGAAAACGGTACTATTTATTCTGCCATTGGCGACAATGTTAACATTTTCTAAATTTACCACTTTTTAAGATAAAAACCTGGATAAAACAGTTATATGTTGTGTTAGTACTTTATTACTCTGTTTTAAAAATTAAAGCCAAATAGTATCATGACCAACTTCCAACGGAGCTTGTTTATGTTATCCATGCCCACCGTCATTTTGCACCAAATTTATGAAGTTTTGTAAGTCTTTTCGAATAATTCTCTAGAAAATATTTCAATAGGTTTTAAAATTTATATTGTAAATATACACACTGCAGTTATTCATAGATAAATAAAAAATATATTGTACCCTTACATCCAATCACAGCGCTCCTAATTTGACTTCCTTCACCTGCCTTGGGTACACAAAAGGCCAACCTAATGCTGGGAAAATTAAATACTACCGTTTTCCCTAGACCGCCCTACGTCACGATTTATGAATTATGCATATTCTATTTATAGGCTATTTTTAAACGATTCGGAAAATACTAATGCTAAAAATAGAATTTTCTTAACATGTAAAACTATCTTAAAACAACGATGCAAAATCATTAACTTTCATGGAGAATGGTATGAAGGGTTATTTTCGTGGTACGTGATTGGGTTTTTTTATTTCACGTTCAACGTGTTTTTACTTTTTTATTTTACGTTCAGTCGTGCAAAACAGCGAGGTGTTCAACATGTTCTGCTTATGTAAATTTTATACGTGCTTCGTGATTCAAACGCTTATTTTGCGTGCTCAGTATTTTTCAACAAAAAAAAAAAACACTAGACAGGGATCGTCAACATGGACAAGAACGAAATTGATATAATTTTGTTTCCGTGATAAGAAATGATAAGGCGGTAAGACCAATGATGTTGTTCCTTTATTTGCATTTTTAAAGTTCAGAATATCTTTATATACTTTTTTAAAAGCTGTAAATTATTTATATCATAAATGTGTACACACTAAATAGGGAATATTAAGTAAAACAAAGACTTCATATATACAAGAGGACAGTGACTCAGTCACAAAAGGTTCACCTTAAAGTCTTTATTTTTCGTGCAACGTTCATGACAGAAATTATTTAACGTTCAACGTATCATTGTGCCCTCATTAAGCAAATATATATTCCTTTTTAAGATATATATGATATTTCACATACTAGTATATATGACACACAGTAGTGGTGCCTTAATTATGTTGTAAAGACTTGCAAATGTCCCATGCACGTGATCCCATGGCTTTGAATATACTATGGAGTTAATAATATTTTTATTATCTGCTTAATAGAGTACTTTGATGTATGCAAATTGGAAAAAAAACATGTAGCTAACACGTTCTTAGAAACGAGACATTACCTTTACAGGGTGTGAGGGGTTGGTGATAGTGGGGGTGGGGTGGGGGTGCTGGTCTTCGTTTCCCCTGTTATTTGTTTATAATGAAGCTACATGTTCTATTAGGGCGTTCTACGGGATCTTCTGGACGGTCTACATGATCCTCTGTTGTCTGAACCTTATATTTATAGTTATAGAACGTTCTATAGGATCTCCTATATTGTTTGTTTATCATGTATATAGCAAAGGACGTTCTACAGGATCCCCTGTTGTCTGAACATTATATATAAAGTATAGAACGTTCTATAGAATACTCTATTGTTTGTTTTTGAAGTATCTAATAGAGGAATTTTTACGAGATCCCTTGGTCGGTCTGTGTGATCCCCTGCTTTCTCAACATTATGTATCTACTACAAGACGTTCTAAAGTATCCCCCGTTGTTTGTTTTTCAAGTATATACTATAGAGCGTTCTACACGATCCCCTGGTCGGTCTACGGGATCCCCTGTTTTCTCAACATAATATATCTACTATAAGACGTTTTATAGGATCCCCTATTGTTTTTTAATCAAGTATATACTAAAGGGCGTTCTAAAGGATCCCTTGGGCGGTCTAAAGGATACCCTGTTGTCTTTACATTATATATGTACTAAATGGCGTTCTATAAGACCCCCTGTTGATTGTTTTTCATGTTTATACTATAGGGCTTTCTATTTGATCCCTTGGGCGGTCTGCGGGAAACTTCTGGTGATCTGCAGGAATCTCTGTTTCAATAGGATCCCCTGATCGGTCTACAGGATCCCCCTTTGTCTTTACATTATATATCTACTATAGGACGTTCTATATGATCCCTTATATTGTTTGTTTATTGTTTATATACTAAAAGGGCGTTCTACCGGATCCCCTGGGCGGACTGCAGGATGCCCTGTTGATTGTTGTTTATGTTTATACTGTACTATCGGGCGTTCTGCAGTATCCCCTGGGCGGTCTATAGAATCCCCTTTTGTTAAAAAAAATATTCATCTTAGATAGGAAATTCTATAAGTTGCCCAGTTCATTGTTTATTATGTATATATTATAGGGCGTTTATGATCCCTTGGGCCGTCTGCTGGATTCCCTGTTTTCTCAACATTATATATCTATCATAGGAGGTTCTATAGTATCCCATGATGATTGTTTTTCATGTTTATACTATAGGGCTTTCTATATGATCCCTAAGTCGGTCTGCGGGAAACTATGGGTGGTCTGCAGGAATCCCCGTTTTTCAACATAATATATTTACTATAGGACGTTCTATAAAACCCACTGTTGATTGTTTTTCATGTTTATACTATAGGGCGTTCTAAAGGATCACCTGTTTTCAACATTATTTATCTACTATAAGACGTTCTATAGGATCCCATGTTGTATGTTAATCATTTATATACTTAAGGGCGTTCAGTAGGAAACCCTAGGCAGTCTACAGGGTCCCCTTTTGTCTGAACATTATATATTTACTATAGAACGTTCTACATGATCCCCTTTTGTTTGTTCATCATGTATATACTAAAGGGCGTTCAATAGGATCCCCTTGGCGGTCTACAGGATCCCCTTTTGTCTCTACATTATATATCTACTATAGGACGTTCTATAGGATCCCCTATATTGATTGTTTGTTATCTATATACTAAAGGGCGTTCTACTGGATCCCCTGGGGCGGTCTACAGGATGCCCTGTTGATTGTTTTTTTTATGTTTATACTATCGGGCGTTCTACAGGATTCCCTGGGCGGTCTACAGAATCCCCTTTTGTTAAAAAAATATGCATCTGAGATAGGTTCCACTGGTCTATGTTTTTCATATTTATACTATATGGCGGTCTACAGAATCCCCTTTTGTTAAAAAAAAATATGCATCTGAGATAGGAAATTCCCCTGTTCTTTGTTTATTATGTATATATGATAGGGCGTTTATGATCCCTTGGGCGGTCTGCAGGATGCCCTGTTTTTCTCAACATTATATATCAATCATAGGACGTTCTATAGGATCCCCTGTTGATTGTTTTTCATGTTTATACTATAGGCCCATCCACATGATCTCCTGTTGTCTGAGCATTATATATTCTTCAGGATCCCTGTTTGATTTGTATGCATCTAGGATAGAACCTTCTATAGGTTCCCCTGTTTTTTTAAACATGTATCTACTTTACGTATATACTAGAGGGCGTTTTATAGGATCCCCTGTTGTGTAATAGTCGTGTATTTGCATGCTGAAGGGCGTTCTATATGATCTCCGAGGCGGTCTTTAGAATAACCTGCTGTTTGTTCATTATGTTTCTAGTATACGACGTTCTGTAAGATCCTCTGGGCCGTCTATATGTTCCCCTGTTGGTTGGTATTGTTTAATAATCGTGCATATGCTATAGGGCGTTCTTTAAGATCCCCGGGTCGGTCCATAGAATCTCTAGGTCGGTCTATAGGAGCCCTGTTGTTTGTTCATAATGTATCTATTGGAGGGCGTTCTACAGGATCCCCTGGGCGGTCTATAGGATTCCCTGTGGTTTAATAATTGTGTATCTGCTATAGGGTGTTCTATAGGATCCCGTTGTTAAGTAATCATGTATCTAATAGGGAGCGTTCTATGGGATCCCCTGTTGGTCTATATGATCACCTGTCGTGCAATATTCGTGTATCTGCTATAGGGCGTTTTATAGGATCCCCCAGGGCGGTCTATAGGATCCCCTGTTCGTTGTTCATGTATCTATATCAGGGTGTTCTATACGATACCCTGGGCGGTTTATAGGTTCCCCGGGTCGGTCTTAGGATCCCCTCTTGTTTAATAGTCGTGCATCTGCTATAGGACTTTCTTTGTTATCCCTTTCAAAGGGGGCATATTATATTGTTATTGTTCGTTTCTTTTTTTTTCATTTCGTTTATAATATATCTTCTTAAGTGTATAATATATCTTATTGAATTAATAAGATATCTTATAAAGTATAAAAGCTATCTTTTAAAGTTGATAAGATATCTTATAAAGAGTAAATTGTATAAAATATCTTATATATTATATATTATATGAGATATCTTGTATATTATATATGAGAGAGATATTTTATATATCATTTGAAATATCTGATATATTATATGAGCTATCTTGAAGTTAGCATAAATAGTAAAACGGCTTGCCATATATACTCATTGAATCTATTATCATTAATAGACAGTACATCATCAATATATCGGAAAGGGATATTAAAAGACGGGTCAAATTTCTTTTCTCCTGTCTGTACAAATCCATAAGAATACGAAAACAAATAGAATTGCCATTGCGAGCAAAGGCGGATGTCATACTGTTGTCAAGTTGCCAGACGACCTTGCCATTGCTAGGTTACCGTCAGCAATTTTGAAATAAAATTTATACTAGAAAAACACAACTACCTACTGCTAGGTACATGTAGTTCTGAGGATCATACAAATTGTTGACACCTACTTTGTATATTGAATATCATGGTTCTATGCTCAGGAATACTAGAATTATATACAAAAAACATAAAAAAAATTACTGTTGACCAGTGTTTATAGTATTCGAGACCATCTTGGACCATCCCCTTATTACAAAGCACAACTTTATATAATGGTTTACATTATGCCATAATTCCATAAATATGAATGTGTCTATCCTTTTCCGAGAATTTGTCGGGACAATAAAAACATGGGGAAAAAGAAAAGAAAAAGAAAAAAAACAACCAATAACAATATGCCCCCTCGACCTTTAAAAGGGATAACATAGAACGCCCTATAGCAGATGCAAGGTTATTAAACAATAGGGAATCCTATAGACAGACAAAGGGATCCTATAGAACGCACTATAGAATATGCGCGATTATTAAACAAAAGGGGATCATATAGACCGCCAAGGTATAAACAATAGAGGATCCTATAGACAGACCCGGGGATCCTATAGAACGCACTATAGAATATGCAGGATTATTAAACAAAAGGGGATCTTATAGACCACCCAGGGGATCGTATAGAACAACCTGTTATAGATACATGATGAACAACCAACAGGGTATCCTATAGACAGCCCAGGGGATCGTATAGAACAACCTGTTATAGATATATTATGAACAAACAACAGGGGATCCTATAGACCGCCCCAGCGATCCGTTAGAACGCCCTATAGCAGATACACAATTATTAAACAACAAGGAATCATAAAGAACGCCTATGGAAGCATATATATATAACGCCCTCAAATAGATACAGGATAAAAAAAAACTACAGGGCTCCTATAGACCGACCCTGGGATTTTATGGAACACCCTCTAGAAGAAACATGTTGAACAAACAACAGAGGATCCTATGGACCGACCCGGGGATCCCAAAGAATTCCCTATTGCAAATATGCGATTATTAAACAATACGGGGTCCTATAGACCGCCCAGGGGATCCTATAGAACGCCCTATAGCAGATACACGATTATAACACAACAGGTGATCCTATAGACCCAACATAGTAGATAAATCTAGTGAATACATGATAACCAAACAATGGGAGCCTATAGACCGCCCCGGGGATCCTATAGAACGCCCTATACAGATACAAAACTATTAAACCACAGGGGATCATATCGACCGCCCATTGGCGCATATATATAACTCCCTCTAATATATACATAAAAAACAAACAACAGTCTAACCTATAGAACGTCCCATAGTAGATATATAATATTCAAACAACAGGGGATCCTGTAGACCGCCCAGGGAATCCTGTAGAACGCCCCTTAGTATATACACGATAAACAAACAATAGGGGATCATATAGAACGTTCTATAGCAAGTATATAATGTTCAAACAACAGGGGATCCTT
Source organism: Mytilus edulis (assembly GCA_019925275.1). NCBI lineage: Eukaryota > Metazoa > Mollusca > Bivalvia > Mytilida > Mytilidae > Mytilus > Mytilus edulis. The sequence continues at coordinate 87,535,689 of CM034349.1, read as the reverse complement.
TAGAATGCCCTTTAGTATATACATAATAAACAAACAATATATGGGATCCTATAAAACGTTCTATAGTAGATATATAATGTTCAGACAAAAGAGGATACTGTAGAACGCCCTATAAAATAAACACGAACAACGCCAACAGGGGACCCTATAGAACGTCCTTTTTTAGATATATAACGTTGAGAAAACAGGAGATCCTGAAGACCGCCCAAGGGATCATAAAAGCCTTATAGTATATACATGAAAAACAAACTACAGGGGGACTTATAGAATTTCCTTTCTCAGATGCATAATTTTTAACAAAAGAGGATCCTTTAGACCGCCCTGGTGGATCCTGTAGAACGACCTATAGTATAAACATTCAAAACAATCAATAGGGGGTCTTATAGAACGTCCTTTAGTATATTTATAATGTCCATACAACAGGGGATCGTGTAGACCGCCCAGTGAATGAACAACAAACAACAGGGGATCCTATAGAACGTCTTATAGTGGATATATAATGTTGAGAAAGCAGGGGATCCTGTAGACCGCCCAGGGGATACTGTAGAACGCCCTATAGTATAAACATGAACAACATACAACAGGGGACCTTATAGAACGTCCCATAGTAGATATATTATGTTGAGAAAACAGGGGATCCTGTAGACCGCCTAGGGGGTCCTGTAGAACGCCCTATAGTATACACTTGAAAAACAAACAACAGGGGATCCGGTTGAACGTCTTATAGTAAATGAATAATGTTGAGAAAACTGGGGATCCTGCAGACCGCCAAGGGGATATTGTAGCACGCCCTTAGTATAAACATGAACAACAAACAACAGGGACCCTATAAACGTCCTATAGTAGATATATTATGTTGAGAAAACAGGATCCTGTAACGCCTAAGAATCCTGTAGAACGCCCTATGTATACAATGAAAAACAAACAACAGGGGATCTTAGAACGTCTTATAGTAAATAAATAATGTGAGAAACTAGGATCCTGCAGACCGTCCAGGGATCCTGCAGAACGCCTATAGTATAAACATGAAAACAAACAACAGGGCCCTATAGAACGTCATATAGTAGATACATGATGTTGAGAAAACAGGGGATCCTGTAGACCGCCTAGTGGATCCTGTAGAACGCCCTATGGTATAAAATGAACAACAAACAACGGGGGGCCTCTATAGAACGTTCTTATAGTGGATATGTAATGTTGAGAAAAAACGGATCCGCAGACCGTCCAAGGGATCCTATGAAATCTATAGTATAAACATGAAAACAATCAACAGGGGGCTATAGAACGTCATAGAAGTATATAATGTTAATTAGAAAACAGGGGATCCTGAGACCGCCAAGTATCTTAAAAGCCCTATAGTATAAGATAAACAAATAACAGGGAACCTATAGAATTCCCTATCTAAATGCATAATTTTTAACAAAAGGGATCCGAGACCGTCCAGGGTCTGTAGAACCATATAGTATAAACATGAACAACAAACAACAGGGGCCCTATAGAACCGTCAGGAATATTAGACCAACCATATGAATAACAAAATTTAGAAAGCCTTATAATATAGTATACATGATAAACAAATAACAGGGGAACCTATAGAAGTTCCTATCTCAAATGCATAATTTTTATAACAAGGGTATCCTGTAGATCGACGTCAGGTATACTGTAGAACGCCCATATAGTATATACATTGAACAACAAACAACAGGGGACCTATAGAACGTCTTATAATAGATAAATAATGTCGAGAAAAGAAGATCATTAGACCAACCAAGATATCATATAGAAAGCCTTATAAATATATACATATAAACAAACAACAGGAAACCTATTGAAAGTATCATTCTTAAATGCATAATTTTTATAAACAGGGTATCCTGTAGATCGATCGCTCAGGTATTCTGTAGAACGCCCTATAGTATATACTTGAAAAATAAACAACAGGGGAACCTTTAGAAGGTCCTATCTTAAATGCATATTTTTCATAAACAACAGGGCACCCTGTAGACCGTCCAGGGGATCATGTAGAACGCCCTATAGTATAGACTTAAAAAATAAACAACAGGGGATACTATAGAACGTCTTATAGTAGATAAATAATGTAGAAAAACAGGGGATCCTGCAGACTGCCCAGGGGATACCGTAGAACGCCCTATAGTATAAACATGAACAACAAACAACAGGGGGCCCTATAGAACGTCATATAGAAGATATATAATGTTGAGAAAACAGGGTATCTTGTAGACCGCCTAGGGGATCCTGTAAAATGCCCTATAGTATACACTTGAAAAACAAACAACAGGGGACCCTATAGAACGTCTTATAGTAGATAAATAATGTCGAAAAAGAGAAGATCCTTTAGACCAACCAAGGGATCCTATAGAAAGCCTTATAGTATATACATGATAAAAAACAACAGGGGAACCTATTGAAAGTATTATCTTAAATGCATAATTTTTATAAACAGGGTATCCTGTTGATCGATCGCTCAGGTATTCTGTAGAACGCCCTATAGTATATACTTGAAAAATAAACAACAGGGGAACCTTTAGAAGGTCCTATCTTAAATGCATAATTTTCATAAGCAACAGGGCACCCTGTAGACCGTCCAGGGGATCATGTAGAACGCCCTATAGTATAGACTTGAAAAATAAACAACAGTGGATCCTATAGAACGTCTTATAGTAGATAAATAATGTTGAGAAAACAGGGGATCCTGCAGACTGCCCAGGGGATACTGTAGAACGCCCTATACTATAAACCTGAACAACAAACAACAGGGGATCATATAGAACGTCATATAGTAGATATATGTTGAGTAAACAAGGGATCCTGTAGACCGCCTATGGGATCCTGTAGAACGCCCTATAGTATACACTTGAAAAACAAACAACAGGGGGTCCGGTAGAACGTTCTCTTAGTCTAGTAGATACATCAAAAACAAACAATAGGGTATCCTATAGAACGTTCTATAGTTTATATATAATGTTGAGAAAACAGGGGATCCCACAGACTGACCAAGGGATCCAGAAGAGAGTCCTCTAGTATACACATGATAAACAAACAACAGGGGACTCTATAGAACGCTCTATAGTATAAACATGAACAACAAACAACAGGGGGCCCTATAGAACGTCATATAGTTGATATATAATGTTGAGAAAACAGGGGATCCTGTAGACCGCCTAAGGGATCCTGTAGAAAGCCCTATAGTATACACTTGAAAAACAAACAACAGGGGATCCTATAGAACGTCTTATAGTAGATAAATAATGCTGAGAAAACAGGAGATCCTGCAGAACGCCATGGGGATACTGTAGAACGCCCTATACCATAAACCTGAACAACAAACAACAGGGAATTCTATAGAACGTTCTCTTAGATTGGTAGATACATCAAAAACAAACAATAGTGTATCCTATAGAACGTTCTATAGTTTATATATAATGTTCAGACAACAGGGGATCTGGAGAACACGCCCTTTAGTATATACATTATTAACAAACAATATGGGATCCTATAGATATTTTTTCCCAAAATTACAGGGCCCATAAAGGGCATAAAATCAGATACAATTGATTTACATAATTGTTAACAACAACAATTATAGAGGCATATACATATATATTTGGAATATAAGCATTGGTCAGAATCAAGCCAAAAACCACATATATATTGTGAATAAAAGAATAATAAAATTACATTATATATGTATTTATTCTCAAATTGTTTACTTGACTTAGTGTCAGTGTTCATACCTGATCTCCTTAATTTAAACAGTCATCAATATAACAGCCCAGTTTTTCCATAGAGTAACATTTTCTTGGGTCAAGAGCCATAAAAATTTAGAAGATTTATTTAAATTTATAAAATAATAACAATTGTTAGAAATGTCTTGGAAAAAATCGTCCCTTTGAATATCATAAAGAGGGCATTCTAATAAAACATGAAACTCATCTTCAACTTTACCGAATGAGCAATTAGAACAAAGACGCTCAGATCTTTCTATATGTTTTTTTGAATATCTGTTTGTCTCAATTTTTAAATGAGCGCTTATTCTTAATTTACAAATTGACTGTCTTTGTTTTTAAGTCCTGTAATTCTAAATATTTTTCTTTCTTAAAACAATTTTTTCCTTTTTTCGGAGTTAATGGGTTGATGCTTCAGTTTATTCCAAAATATGAAAGAACTTTTTCATAGTTTATTTTTAACATACTTTTGATTGGTCAAAATTTGGTAATTCAATCTCTTTCTGAATATAATCTATACTATAATAGAATACCATGTATTTACATAAGAACTATGTAACTGTATGTTTACAACATATAAATGCATCAAATAATAATCCTTCTTTCAAACGTTCCAGTCTATGACAATATTTTAACATTGATAAAATTATAGTAAAATACATAGGAAATCTACCAATCTCTGACATTACAGCTATATTACTTGACTTTCTGTTTACACCAAAAATATATTTCATAAATTTGGTATGAGCTTTTTCAGAAGAATCCTGACCAAAAACTTGTTCCTATAGAGAACTTTCTATACTATAGTAGATATAAAATATTCAGACAACAAGGGATCCTGTAGAACGTCCTTTAGTGTATGTATACATGATGAACAAACAATATAAGGGATCCTATAGAACGTTCTGCAGTAGATATATGAGGTTCAGACTACAGGGGATCATGTAGAACGACCAGGTGATCCTGTAGAACGCCCTAACCATGCTAACAGTAGCTTTATTGTAAACAAGTAACAATGGTTCCTATAGAACGTCCAGCTATAGTAGAATGGTCAGACAACAGGGGGTCAGATTACAGATTCGTTTCTTTAAACGCAGACCAGTTTAAACACCCTCTCACACTCCTGTAAAGCCTTAGTACGTGTAACATGTTTAACATGTGTAAGCTACATTTTTTTAATTTGCCTACATAAAAATACTCTTTTAAACGGATAATAAAAATATTAGTAACTCCATAGTATATCCAAAGCCATGGGACCACGTGCATGTGACATTTGCAGGTCTTGACAACATAATTAAGGCACTAAATACTACAGTAACTGTTGATCATATCTATATGAAATGTATCATGTGTATTTTAAAAAGGAATCTGTATATATATTTGCACAAATGATATATGCATGATATGCTACTGTAATGCGGTACATTTTCCTTTTTTTTCATGTGATAAAAAAATAAATAAAGCAAATTCACCGTGTTTCATGAAAGTTAATGATTTTGAATTGTTTTTTTTTTAATAGTTGTACATGTTGAGAATATTCTATTTTTAGAATAAGAATTTTCAGAATCGTTTATAAATAGCCTATAAATAGAATATGCATATTTCATGAATCGTGACGTACATGTAGGGCGGTCTACGGGATCCCTTCTTCCGCTTACCTCTTTATTTTTGTTGCATTCATGTCGCATGTGTGTCGGCAGTGTCAGCGCTTCTAATAGCTAACTTATTTTACACAAAATCGTTGACATGGTAGAAGGAAACTATAGTACAATATAAGCTGAGCTGGAAATTGCAATTGGTGAGTAGAAATGAATATTTTAATACATGTCTATCAGAATAATCATTGATCATGGATCATCACCCAAGAGTTTGAAGGAAAAATGTTCACATTTGTTAAATTTGTGCATACAGGTATGAATCGACGTTCCTATACTCCACACTCTTGGATAGTAGTCTGTTCAAAGGCAAAGTAAGAATTTGGGCTTGTTAAAAAATTGTTCCTGTGATTGGAACCCCCCCCCCCCCTTTCATGTTTTTTGGAAGATCAATGCATGATTTAAAAAGTTACATATAAACTAGTATGGTTTAAACCCCCTTTTAAAAATGGCTGGATCCACCCCTGTTTATTGCCTAACATGCATTGACATGTGGGGTATTCACAATGGTATGGTTGTGCGGGATGGCCTATTACAACAGTTACAAGACCTAAACCCCTGATCGAGTAATCCTACATATTGTATGTTAATGTATTGATAACTGTCACGTCCTAAATTTGCATGAAATATTTGTCAATTTTTTTTATTAACCAATAACCAACCAATCTTCACATGTTACGATGTAGTCCGAGATAAGCTTGTCTGGCAAAACAGCCGTTTGGACGTCAGAGTAATCTCGGACTAGTTACGACGATGATATCGATGCAAGACGTAACGGCCATACTACCATGACGGCCATAGGATGAAACGGCCATACCCCGAAAAGATGAAACGGCCATAGTACAAAAACGGCCATGCTTTGTAAAGACGTATCGTCCATGGTTTTTTTTTTTTTTAACATGTGCTTGTATTTATATATCGTCATTGACAGCGACAGTCAACATTCCTACAGTTTAAAATTCATATAAAATATGATGCCTTTATATCACATTACAATAAAAATGATTCTTCAGAAAATGTTTAGAAATAATCAATATACTTACATCATATGGCCGCAACAAGTTGTAAACACGAGCGATGATGATCAAGCAAAGATAAGTACAGAAAAAAAGTACTACACAATCATATTTATGTTATTATTATGAACAAATACTTATTTTTTGTATTATATTTTATGTAATAAACTCAATAAAAAAAAAATAAAAGTGTGGACGATACGTCTCACAATGTGTGGCCGATATGTCCCATGGACGATATGACGGCATGGCCGACACATCCTAGGGCCGTCATGGAAGTATGGCCGTCGCGTCTCGAAAGCCTATTTATATAGCCACTGGTGGGTGGTGTACAATAATTATAATTTGTCACATATGTGTTATGAATACCTTCAACATGTTCAAGGCTTGGGTTTGTATATATGCAATAACCTCAAAATTGCCCGGGGCAAAAAAAGAGTATATTGATATTGTGCCCTGACATGCCTGATTCCAAATGATGAGACGGCATTGCATCCTTAACAACAGTTTTTAACACTTTTCATCTTTTGTGATAAGAAATTTAAGATTTTACAGGGTATGATTCATTATTTTGTTATAAATGATTTGTTATGCTCTAAATTTTGTAGATCTTAAATATATGTTATAACAGAAGAAAAAGAAATTATGTTGAATTTTTTATTTTTATCTTTTGTATAATATTCACTGTCATGACTGTCATGACTAAATAAAAATTAGATCCCCTGCATGCGCGGCATAGTTAAATATAAAGTGCCCGACACATTATCATCAGTATGTTGATGGATTATAAAGAAGAAGAAGAAGAATCTTATAAACATGATCAATACTATTTGCTTTGTCACCATGTCACGTTGGTAGTAATATTCAACAAATTCTATTTTAAAATTAAAAAGTATTATAAATTGATCACAACAAGTATAGTGCTATAGCCTCTATTAGACAGTAACCCTTCAATGAAGTATACACCTAAGAAAACATTGATGTAGAAAGAGAGAACATTTTGTTTTAGAAATAGAACCTCAAAAAAGGGTTTTATTCTTCTTCTCATAAGGGACTTATCAATTAAATTGTATAAGTCATAAATTCATTTCTTTACATCATTAAAAACTTTGTTGTCAAGCAAATTAAGATTGCTAGTTTTTCTTGTAGATAAATACAAGTTTATATATAATAAATACTTTATTCTTAATTTATTTTTTTTTGTAGATAAGATATTACATTGGTTTGAGCATGATTCCCAGCCAGATTATGAATCGGCATATATCATGTATATCAATGTATATATAGGAAATATATAGTGTCACTAAGTTGCTCTCATATGGTACCTCATTTGTTCCTGTAGCTATAAATTGTGAAATGGTGGATTCATTCGTAATTTTATGTTACTTATTGGTTTGGATTTAACGTTGATAGAGCTAACAGCATTATGTCATGATGTACAGTTGATGGGATGATCTGATTGGACAAAAAGAAAATTGTGAATTGAACAAATAGCAAACTTACAATTCATAGAAAAAAATGTAGGAAATACAATGTACTACATTACTTGGTGACAGAGCATACCTTTGATATATATATATATATTTGAAATAAGTAATATTAACAATTTGAAATAAAGAAAATTTAAAGTTTTCTAGGAATATTAGTAGTGCATCATATCTTAATTCCATGATTATCTTGGATAGTTATATCATTAAGAATAGAAAATTGGAATAATGGAAATTTCTAGTTTCAGTGAATATCAATCATTGTCAATACTAAAAGTGCAGCATCATGATCATACATCATCTGATTCACCTTGGATAATTATTCATTTGAAATAAGAATTTGGATGTAATAAGAGTTTCTAGGCTGCCATTGCTATTGTTGGCTACATGTACCACCAGGGAGTGTTAAACCTCCTTTACTTTCCATGAGGGTCTGTCATGGTCCATCACTATTGGTTAGTGTCATATATATGCATGATGATGGAAGTTTTTACCAACCTAGACAAGCTTTACAGCCCTGGCATGGTTGTTGGTTTGAGTCGAATGACAGCTTGCTGTATAGTTATAATAGTCTGAATGTATCTACATGTATTTTAATAATCTTCTAAATTACTGTTCATTCTGAAACTGGCATTTTATAATAGTAGTCAAACATATTAAACAATACATGTACTTCAAAGTATCATTTTATTTGGTCTCGCCTTACACAAAAGTCATGAAAGTTGGTTGGATACAAGAAATTTGTATTACAGTCTTGGGGTGATGATGTAAGCTATTTTATAGAGCTTTTCATTTTAAAAGCTAAAAGAGCTGGATGTTTCTTGTCTTGTATTCAGATGCTAGTAGCTAATTAATATGTTATGATGTTTCAGTTTGCCATTATATGTACATTGCACCTGACCCCATTTTCATGGTTCAATGACTGCATGTAAAATATACTTACTTAATCAATGAAATGCTCTCTTATACTGTATATTTTATATATGTAATTGGATACATTTTATTGTATATGAGTATCTTGAAAGATCTACTTGTCTATCAGGTTGGGTTGACCTGACCTTGACCTTCATGGATAATTTAAGTGATTAAGGTTATTTCAGTTTGATACAATGTTAACATGGTTAGGTTTGTTTCTCAGTTTATACTTCCTAATAAAATTGACACTGGAAATGGGGAATGTGCCAAAAAGACAACAACCCGACAACAGAGCAGACAATAGCCGAAGGTCATCAATGTTTCTCATAAGCTACATTGTACATGTATAGGATCACTACTTTTGGCATAATTATGGAATAAATGTAAGTTGTACATGTTTGACATTTTTGAATGGCTTATTTCATCTGACAATGACACCATTTTCATGGTTTTTATGTTTAGTCTTTTTCTCTGTTTCTATGGTTACTATAAACGTTTAACCATAAATTTGGGGTATGGAAGAACTGTGTAAATTCAAAAATTCATGAAATTCATGAAATTATCTGTCATATATCTGTCTGGCATGGTTATTTTGACTGGACTTCATTTTAATGGATTATTGATAATGTAAAGTTTATGTGATACTTATAGACTAGTAAAATCTTCTTATTACAGAATTTCAATAAAAAGATCATGAATAAGGCCACATTTAAAAGAATGTCTGTTTCCCATCCCAGGGGGCTTATTTTTTATTTTGGTCTAAGGAGATATGGTGAGACGACTATCAACCATTTAAACCATGTAGACCAAGTTATTTACTTGTTAGTCATTATACAAAATGTATAATAGGTCACTGCACACCCTTCAACAATGACCAAAAACTAAAACTTTATAATGAGCAGCCTATAAAAGGTTCAGCCTGTAATGAGGCATCTGACACAGTTAATGTAAAATATTCAGACGAGAAACCCAACAGTGATGACAATTTGATTTATTATACCATACCCTCCCCCTCCCCCTTGAAGTTAAATGTCTAATCCCTTAGTGTACTGATATGAATAGTATTTTACTGGAAATGTTTCGGAAAATAGATATTGATGCTAACGTAAATATTTTATCCAATAAAAAGACAGGAAATAAGTCGGTGAACCAAAAAGTTCAAATCTAATTGAAAATTAAAGTGTCCATGAACTCACTGATCATGCACGAGTGATTCTATTCATAAAAAGTGTCCGTGTAACAATTAAGAAGAGTCTGTGTATCATCGAAAAAGAGTCTGTGTAACACCCGTTAATGTACTGTTTTTTCTATAGCTCTGCAGGGGGGGGGGGGGGGTCAAAGTCGTTCAAAGGTCACTGTACGGCCTTTAACAATGAGCAAAATCGATACAGCATTCTAGTACGGCATACGTTTTACCTCAGCGAACTCTCTGTCTTGGTGATGTATCAATCATTTGCTTCAGGTCGATCCATTTCGCATCTCGTCATGAATATGCGTGATATATTTGCCACTGGACATTAAGGGAGCAATCAATTTATCAGTTTCATTTAGTGATGCATGCTAATTATATATAGTTCTCAAATGATAATTGTCTAAAACTGTTCCAATTTTTGTGTATTTTATTTTTTAGCGTAAATTTTAGAATTTCTTTCCGAATCTTTCTCTTTGCATTTATTTGTTTGTAAACATTTAATAAAGTAGTCCATGTCAGGGGTTAGATTGTATACAGCCAATCTAGGACAAGGGCAGTAGAACAGAAAACAGTCTCCATTGTATACATACATTTGTACATATGCATTTATGTTGAAGCGTAAAACAACGACATGTAGTTGAGCTCGTTTTGGTGAAACAATTACTGTCAAATCTTTATATATCTGGTGAAGTTGTCATAAAAGCAAAAACGGACGAAAAAGTTGGCAACAATTTATAATAAGACTAAACTTATTTTGGCCGTTTCGTTTCTTCTAAAGTGTTAAATTCAACCATGCGACTGGCTTACTTGGAGATTCAGGTGACCTTTTTTCGTTTTTAGAAATTTCAATCGAAGTTCGTATATCCCTTCAACGATTTATTCAAATTTTTTTTAACGTATAGATAGCGCGAAACTCTCACTACACCATGCATAGACTATTTTTTTTCTCGACCAAATACGGCTGCTTATTTATACAACCGAACAACCAAACGTCCGCACCCAATTTTAGCAAAGATATACTGTCGAACGGGGTAAGTCAAGAGATGTGAATATTTCTATACCCAATCAATCATTGGTTTTGAAAACAATTTTAAAGGTATACATTAATACGACATCAACCCAACGACACATATCAATCAAAACATTAAGAGTCAACACACAGATTTTTGTAATAGAAAGAAACCTATACAGAATAAAAAGCCTAAACCGCAACAAGACTATATAATACGGGAGCAGTGATTTTTTTAGATAAAAATGCAAGTGTTCCGTATAAATATTTCACGTACCATTTTTTTTTTATTTCGATCGTTGAAAATTATAGCAGGTGTGATATAAATCAGTAGATTTAGGACAATATATAATATGGAAATATAATATGAAAATTAAGCCTGCTTTGTACTAGACCGACACACTGAGATGGATTTTTAACGTGTAAGTTCACAAGCTAACAGTTCAACAGAAAGAAAAAAACTATTTGTTAGACCCGTTTGGGATTCGGACTAAAGTCCTCTCGCTGTCGAGGTGAACTTATTCTCACGAGACCAACCAGGAGAGAGGTCGCATAGTCATACCAAAAACTCGAGCATAATAAACAATACAGTTTAACAGAATTATCACCGTTACTAATGCGATTTTAAAGTCATGATCTTATCTAAATTAGATACCGTTATGTGATGTTGGTATCTACACGTATGAATAGAGATGGCCGACATCAGAGTAGATTGAGAGGACCATCGCTCTCTGCAAATTGAAAACTCTTCCTCAATGATGTTAGTGGTCCCACTGTAGCGAGCTGTTGCAAGGCTAAATTTCTATCCTTATTAAATCTTCTCTCATTATCCAGTGGTATTTCAAGTTTACTTTTAATCTTATTGTCGAACGACTATTTGAAGTTCTTCCTATTATATTTAAAACTTGTGTTCTCGTTATGAACACGAATGAAATATTTGCCACTGGTGGTGACTGAGGCAACCAACAATGAATCACCATCACTAAAATATAAGTATTTGTTCTCACAAAATACTTTGTAATTAATTAGAAGAATGATGACAATTTCTCATCTATTCACGTTTTGATCGAGCCGCTTCAACCTCAAATCTTGCTACAATTGTTTTACATGCGTAGTTTTTTTTTATTCAAAAGAATAAATTAATATTTATAAATAAATTGGACTGAACAAACAACACTAATTATTTCGCATTTGCATGTAACGCAGTTTAGAAAAATAAAAGATTGGATTTTTTTTAGATTAGCACACATGCAACGCATCCCCACTTAGGAGTCTTCCAAAAAGGTAAAATGTACCTGTATTGGAACATGTATGTCTGGTGTATGTATATCACTCGTTCCATCTACAATATACGGAAATGACACGACCGGGTGCGTCTAAACACTGCTAAGGAGTCCTTAGTGCACTAAGGCCTTATAACATGCCACTAAGGACTAGATGGGGTGCTATTACATGTAATTTCTTTTCATATTATGGTAGAGAATGATATTTAATGCATTTTCAATTTTTGTAGAAAAATAATCATAGATAAATAAGATATTCAACATTATTTAGACACGTGCCCGTATTTCTTTGATGTGCCGAAAATCAATGAACCGTTTGACACGTGTCAAATTACATCACTGATTACACGGGAATCATGCTATTTGTTGTGTTTAATGGACAAGATTGGTAAAGTTGGATACTAATAAATGAATTGTTGTTGAAATACTATTAATGTGGGTTTTTTTTTTCAGAATGAAGAAGTATTTTTTCTCAATTGTATTTTGTAATTATTTTTTGTAAATAATAAATTTGTCTCCAGAACAACATATTACATCTAAAGAAGGTTGTTTAATTTGATGTTCATATTAATAAATGACAGAATATATATATATTTCTTTTAAATATTTTAATTCACATTTATATATATTGATACAATAATTGGTGGCGCTTATAGTATCCAAACAGCAGGTAATTGCCTTGGCTGTACAGTGCTCGTCTTAAGACGGCAAATGTACAAAGCATTCTCTTTTTCTGTCAACATTATATCTTTAACTCTAAATTAACAAATGCAGGAAATTATTCGTAAAATTCGTTAAGGGATTATTTTGAACTTCTTTTACTTTTAGAAAAAAACAATTTCAAACAATTTCAAATAAATAAGTACCGTATGAAGCCGGGCAAAGGACATTTGCGCTTTTTTACCTGTAAAACGATAGGACATTTGCGCTTCCAATACTATGGACATTTGCGCTTTTAATTTTGATTCACCTGTATTAAATTGACCGGACTTATGCGCTTTTTACCTATAGTCGACTATCTGTAATCTTAATGAGAAGTTATCATTACGTAAATAAATTTAACTTATATTTGTCATTAGTTAGTTCACATTAACACAGTCTTGATCATCGATTTTAAAGTTATAGAGACTAGACCGGGTTATGTTTGTTGTTAGAAATTTATTTCCATCAACTTTCTTGAAGTGCTGCCGTTTTAATCTGTCCTAAGCCTGGTGGAGAAAAATTCAAGTATTAGGACTCTCTGAAGAATACAATGAATGTAAAACTGAAGTGGGAAGGAGAAACTCAATCATTTATTTGAGAAGTACCAATCAGGACAGATAACAAGAGCAAAATTTGTTCACTCATTGGGCTTCAAATATCAAGCTAAAACTGACCTGTAATTGTGATGACTTGATTTTATTTCTTAAGAATGTTCACTTTTAGCTGTACATAAACTTTTAAACACATGTGCTATGAAATGAATTTTAAACTTTGAAAGCCCGGATAAAAGAGGAGGGAAGTCATAGATATATATATATAAAAAAGCGCAAATGTCCTATGTAAAAAGCGCAAATGTCCATTTTTAAAAAGCGCAAATGTCCTATGTTTTGAAGCGCAAGTGTCCACAAAAAAAAGCGCAAATGTCCTATGAAAAAGCGCAAACGTCCCGTGCCGATGAAGCCTTTGTCATGTTGTTTGCATATATTGTATTATATATTTGACCTCATGTTACACGTTTATATGTGTCTGAATGTTTTCTAATAAATCGTAATCGAATCGTAAACTGGTTGAAAACTAGTGGTTTTGATAAACCCCAAGGACGCCACATGATTTTTTTTTCAATTCAATCGTTATTCGTACTAGAACGTATAAAGCAGTAATAGAAAGTGGAAAAATAAAAATCATGATTTATAGTTTTTTTTTCGGAATTTACTCATATTTTAGTGAAGCCATTTGTATATACACGCATCTTTGTCGGAACTAAAATAAAAACAAAAAAGTTATAAATAAATATATTCATTTTGTCTTCATGTCTCTTACATAAACATTTTACCAAGTTGTCGACCACACTCTTACTTATTTATACTTGGCGCACATCAAAGATAAAACCTATGGCAAATAACTTTGTCGGGAAATAATTAAATGAAACAAAAGCAAAATTATTTGTCCTTTTAATAATTTTAAATAAAAACAACACATTTTATTATGATAATCAAGTATTAATCTTTTCGATACAATTGTTAATTACTTAAATTAAAGAATATGATTGTTTAATCAGTTGTTATATTATTTGGCACGTGTCAATCGGTTCATTGATTTTCGGTATATCAAAGAAAAATGGGCACGTGCCTAGAAAATGTTGAATATCTTTTTTATTTATGATTATTTTTCTATAAAATTTGAAATTTATGCATTAAATATCAATCTCTAACATAATATGTAAAAATAACACGTATAACAGTAGTCCTTCTAGTCCTTAGTGGCATTGTATAGTCCTTAGTGCACTAAGGAGTCCTTAGCAGTGTTTAGACGTACCGGACACGACCGGGTATTGTAAAGCTTTGAGGGACTTTTAATGTCAAATTCATATCCCTGGGCGAAGAAATTACCAAGTTTGGAAAATACCGTGTGTACACTGACTTATAAAAGTGTTTATGTCGTTCATGCTGTCTAGTCTGACAATAAAAGTTTGACCAGTTTTTGAAGGTAAAAAATAAAGGTTTAATATTATTGCAAAAGTCTGTGAATTAACGTTCCGGAAAACACAAGTCGCTATATTAAATGCTTGTAAATCTCTGTTACATGTGATGCGCTTCTATTTAAATACCTTTCTGTTAATTAAGAAAGTGTAAAAACAGTTATTGAAATCCGGCTGAAAAAAAGGGAAAACGAATAGTGACTATCTAACTTATTTTTCAAATATCGAATACACAAATAAATCTCTAACCATCCACGCTTACAATTGCAATCACGTTTGCCAAATACTTAACCAACGCACCACAAACTAATGCCTGCACCAAGTTAACGTATAATTGTGATATGAAGAGATGGCAGATACCCACAACCAACTTGGAACCACCACCAGACAGAAGGACAAATAAGCATTTTGAGGGCTGGCACCCCATATGGAATTTACTGACCCCATATATACCGTATTAGGTCACTAGCACACTGTGTAACTAATAATATTCAGTATGGTGATGCAGCATCTTACATCCTCTAACTTGGAAACTAAATGAACATTGAACATTCATATGTGTATATCAGTGCCTTGTACTTGTATGATATTTGTCTTTATTTATTCATTAAAATATAACACATGAGTAAAAAAAAACACTTTCAGAAAAAAAAAGAGTAACTATAAAAAGTGCGACCCCAAAAATTAAAAAAAATATCTTTCCTTTAAAAAAGTATTTCATGGTAGAATTTGACATCAAAATGGGTTAAAATAACAAATATCAACTTATTGCAATACTAACAAAACTTAACTTAATTACATTGTTTACAGAAGCTCCCATTTCACCTTAGTTAATTCTTGTGTACCTAAAAATTTGTACTAAGGCAAACTGGGATTAATTTTATGTATATATTTTGACAGCTAAGGCGAAATGAGAATAAGCCGTTCACACAGTGTTTTCACAAACCGGTAATTTCTTCGCCCAGGGATATGAATTTGACATTAAAAGTCCCTCAATAGCTTTACAATACCCGGCCGTGTCATTGCCGTATATTGTAGATGGAACGTGTAATATACACAATGAATTTCATACACCAGATATACAAATACAGGTGAATTTTACCTTTTTGGAGGACTCCGAAGAGGTGGTGCATTGCATGTGCGCTAAGTTTGAAAAAAAAAATCCAGTCTTTTATTTGGGGTACGTCTGAATACCGCTAATGACCTCCTGAGTGCACTCAGGACATACAATGTGCACTCAGGATCCTTCATATTCATCGTATTTGCAGGATGGATGCATATATTCGTTACACGCTGCTTATCTAAGAGTTAAATTTTGGTAGAATTTGAAATCGAACTAAGATAGATTTGTTAATTCTTTTGAAAAAATGACACCAATTACTGAGCCGTGAATTATCCAACCAAGCAGGAAAGTCCCTGAATCAACAAAATTGATCGGATTATCTTATTTTTGTTTATGAATTGTGTCGTTAGTACTGGTCCGGGAACACAATTATCCCCCTTCAATTTTCGTTGTCAATTTTCGTTCACAAATATATAGTTCCCTTTAATTTCAGTATATTTTTTCTTAAATTTTGTTTTGCCTTTCCTTTGAATTTTTGCCCATTTTTTTGCTATAATGTGAATGTAAGGTCATCTAAGAGAATTTCTGTAAAATTTCTTTTTGATATTTTGAGCAGAAATGAGTGATTTGGTTAGGTAAACATAGACCTGTGGGATTTTCCCTTTTCGGAAGCTCTCTGGCTTAACCCATACTGGTGTCCTTGTGTTTAGAATTAGAATTTAGAATATTTATAAGACAGATTAGTATCTAAAAAAGAATACTTTAATGAACGAATGAACTTTATTACCTTAAAACTACATTTCATAGTAACAGAGAAAATATATATTTACAATTATTAATACCATGCACATTGGTTGAATTAAAAACTTGATTTAACTTGCATGTAGCTTGCAGGACCGATTTACCTGTAACATTTGTAGAAATTTAGATTATTTTTATGTAAGATGACCGATAGTGCTGTCTCAATTCAGAGTTTGAACTTTAAAAAACATGATTAACTGTGTATTAATATAGTACAGAATAGTATAGAATGTGAAAGCGATTCCTTTGATATAAAATTTGCAGCAATATTCCAGTATAAAATGTCTGTCTATCTGTAGCTACATCCAACACTTAACATGTCATGATATAATGATATTCGTCACAGATATCTCTTGAGCCGCAGAAATGACAAAGTCTGTCTTGAAAGGGGTTAGTTATTATAACTTTATGAAGTTAATCTCTTTTCATGCTTTTGGAGAGTTGTCTCATTGGCAATCAATACCACATCTCGATCTTTTTTTTATTTTTTTTTATATATATAAAGTTAGACTTCAATGCCCCCCCCCCCCCCCCCCACCATTTTTCTTGAAACTCCTCGTAGATTTATAATAGATAGCTTACATATAACATATGTTTTGATAACTAATAATAAAGATCTTATTTTAGTTTAAAACTTTACGAATGCCCAACAAAGATTAAGCGTGTTGCATTCGAAGTGATCAGACTACCGCTAGGCCATTTCAACTCAAAATATATAAAATATCGTTGCATCGGTAAAACTTTGAATCATTTTTGACAAAAACTATTAGAATTTAAGACTGCTCTGCTTTTACAATAACTGTTTACTTGTTATCATTTCAATGAATATCGAGTAATATTTGTCGATGGACGGTTGTTGAGTTAATGCACGGTATTGTGATTTTTTTCACAATTGAATTTATAGAACCTTTTGTTAAGATTCATTGTCATATGTATCAAATTGAAATAGCTTTCTATTACCAGTTCTTTGGCGTTGCAACACCACTGCATGGTCATCCAATCAAAAAAGGAAAGTTATAATATTTATTTTATTAATAATATAATCTTTTATTCGTAAGCAATATAACTTACAGAAAATAATTATTACAAATATTCAATTACATCAGTGAAATATATTTACATTTAAACAACTAGTCAAATAATCATATAAGTAGGTATACCATTATAACAGTACAGCAGAATAGGATCAAATGGATTTTTAGCATTAATGAATGAATTTAATTTCGTACCTTCTCATTCAGAAATAAAAACTTCCCTTTAATTGGTAAGTTCCTTTACATTATGAACAGATACTGGTGAGAACCCAACCACTTTAAAAGTGGGTCCCAACCGAGCATAAAAAAAGGGGCGAGTTCCAACTGTATATATATGCCCCCTTTCAAATGCATTGATCGTCTAAAAAGTTTAAGATTCGACGGTTTTCTCCAACAATATGGTTTGATAAATTTCTTTCGAAGTTCATTATACTTTTCACATACTAAAATAAAATGATATTCATCTTCAATTACTTGTTTATCACACCATATTACAAAATCTCGGATATCTCTCAATATTATAAAATCCACAATTAAGTTTCTATATTCAAACAGTGAACAGACTGATTTATGCGGTATTTACAAATAATTGGTTTTATAAATATAATTTACAGCATGATCTAAATAATATTGTTGGGGTCAAATACATCTATGCAACATACATTTAGGCGAGTCTTCAAAAAAATAGTTCATTTCACTATTAAGGCAGCAACCATTTGATTTTCTTGGGGGGGGGGGGGGGGGAGGGGGGGGGGGGGCTATGGATTTTTTTTCCAAACATTTTTTTGGCGACAAATTTTTTTTCTTTCAATATTAGCATTACATATAGTGTTAGCTGAGGGTGAAACAAACATATTTTTTTTCTCAGGGTCAAAAACAAATTATTTTTTCTCCAAAACTGGAAACAAACTTTTTTTTCCAAAAAAAATCATAGCCCCCCCTTCCACCCCAGAAAATCAAATGGTTGCTGCCTAAAGCTACCGTTTAATCTATCTTTGAATTCAATTAAAAACAAGTTCACATTTTTTTTTAACCCTAATGTAACCGTATGTTAAAGCGTTGTCATCCGTATCAATAAATTGTTTATCAAAATTGAAGTGCATGAGTATTATTAACGTCTGGGATGAGTGTGAGATTTCTCTGTTGATGGGAATAAACAATTTTAGCTGAATTTGTATTATTCAAATTAATGAAAAGGCAAGCTAGTGTGTGTTTAAAATGATATTGTTGGAATGGATTTATAACATTAAAAATTTGTGTAACCGATTTTAGGTTGACTTGGACTGCGAATTTGAAAATAATTTATTTGTGAAATCACATTCTTTAAGATGACATATTTTGTAAGTACGTTAACCTTTTATTCTAATTATAGTATCTTTGAAATGCATTTTATAGCTGACTATGCGGTATGTGCTTTGCTCATTGTTGACGGCCGTACGGTGACATATAGTTGTTAATGTCTGTGTAATTTTGGTCTCTTGTGGACAGTTGTCTCATTCGCAATCATACCACATCTTCTCTTGTATATTTATATAGCTGTTACTTACAACTGTCATGTGTGCATGTTCCAGGCTCGTGCCGCTGAAAGAGGTCCCTTTTCAAGTTTGAAAATAGGTGAATAGGTCGGGAAAACTATCAGAAATATATATGATAAAAAAACAGTAAAGTTCCCACTACTTTTTTGGTAAACTTTCTTGCTATTCCCGAGTGTGTTTTTGTGATTTATGCAATTTTATTCATGGACTAGCTAGCATAAAGAATTACATGTACTTTAAATGTATAAAATAATTTTTTTCTACAATGATATATAATTAGGAATGGAAATTAAAAGCCTAATTCAAAAACATAAAAAGGATTTTTTTATTTGTATCTTTAAATATCCTCGAAAATAACTGCGTTTGAAAACTTCTTTTAATATAATTTACACGTATATCGAAATGTGTTCATACCAATTGTCCCGCTTAATACCGAACCCGCGTAACCTTAAAAATTAAGACATTACACAATCAAAACATTACAATTTTGTTTATTACAGATATTTTATCATATCCACGGTTGAATGCACAATATCCCCATCAAGAGAACCGTCTACTGTTAGAGATGGGACGACAGCCTAGATGTGTGCAAAAATAATAATCACTTGGTACGGTTTCAGCGTGCGTATTGTAATTTTAAATAGTATAGATCGATTCGTGTTTTAAAATCAAACAAACGCTACTGCTTGCACTGATGATCAAAAAATTACTTTTATATATATATATAAAAAAACAATGTATTTGTTACATGTTATTGGTATTAAATTGTATATTTTGAAGATCATATTCCGTAATGTTATGCCCTGAATTCTATTCGATGTCTATAAAGCAAATAAAATCTATTTGACGTACTCGTAACAAAAAGGAGAAAAGATTGGGCTGCCTCTCTTCAATTTTGTCCAGTTACCAAAGTAAAATCAAAATTAAATTCTCCGACAATGCACATGTTGATATATTGTATATGTCATTCCAACACTTACACTTGTTCTTTTATTTGTGTGGCAATTTTAATGACCATTTTAATTCAAAGCTTGGATTTGCATCCTTCATTCTCCAGTACGTTTGAATGTCTACATACATCACAGTCAGTAATTAAAGTTGTGTGTTAAACGTCAATACGAAAGCAAACAATCCATAGTAAAAAAGATATTTAGAGGGCACATATGTATCTTTCGTCTGACAGCACGTATACACCACAGTTATCGTAAATCATATAAACATATAAAAAAAATCGAAAAAAAAAATTTTAAGACAAAAAAAAGAAAAGAACTGATAAGTGCGGGTAATCCATGCTCCTTGCCTCCTTTATGTTTCGATATCTTAAAAATTAATTATTCTTTTATCTATTATAACACGTGAAAACTACACCGGTGAGTTCCATACATGTCATAAACTTACAGCTGGTCCTGAACATGCATGAAGTATTTGCCACTGGACTTTAAACAACAATCAATCACACTACAACTTATAGTATATATAGTTGTGAAATCAAATGTATATTATAATGATACATTTAGATAAATAAATAGAATACAAATACACACTACTTTATATAACTGACACAATTTAAAGGAATACTCTCTAAACTATATAAGTAGAGAAGCGAAACGTTTCTTTTGAATACTAAACAAACTTCCTAACAGTACATGTTTTTTTAATGGTTTTACATGCGGCGCTCAAATATTTTGCATGGTCTTTTGGTATAGTGTTTAGACATATATGATATTGTAAGAACCTTTAACGTATAATAGATTCACATTCGTTACTTTGCTCAATATAAAAAAAAACATAAGCATTAATTTATATTAAAAATTGAAGGTCAGACATCACTAATACGTATTCATTCATTCTTGATTAAAGTTTAGACCTTTTTATCAAGAACGATGATGAGAGTAATTGTAAAATATAATAGGCATGTACTTTCTTACGTTATGGATCATTGATTTTGTTACCTGTTGACCCGGTTGATTACTAGCACGTGCCATTGAACTCGACCGTTTTAACTAAAACAGATTTTATTTTAAATCAACGCCATATATATATATATACAAAGTATATACAAAGTACTATTATATACATATTATATGGATAAGAAAATAAATATTATAAGGATATATTGTTTGAATGAAATTTTTTATACGGTGATACTTTAACACCGTCCCAACAGAGACTGAATGCAGTATATGATCAGGTTTCGGGATCCGGGAAGTCTTTTTTCGAATTTCCGAATGTCGGGAATATTTTTTTCCAACTTTAATAGAGTGACTCGCACGAAAAAAAAATAAACATACCAAAAAAGCAACAGCTTCAACGGTAAACTAGGACATATATCAACAGAAAACGAATTAAAGAAACTGTCATGCATAAAACAAAAATATGCATGACTGTGTTAATTTGCCTCCGCTGCATTTCTGTGGATTGTCTCATTGGCAATCATACCACATCTCCTTAACTTTTTTAGGTTACGTTTAGGATTTTCCGTTACTAATCTTCAAATACAAAAAACATTTTTACCGGTGTTCACAACATTTCAAGGTTAAATTTATGGCATACATTCTGGTGTGTATACAATTAACGTACGTCCTTGCATTTAATTATCAATATATATTTATATAAACTAACATTTATTAAAAAATAAACAACATATATATATATAGACGAATAATTTATTAGTTCCTCAACAAAACAAGAAAAGAAATAAAGAATTAACACAAGATTTAATCTTTTTTTTTTTAATTAATCAAAATATACTTCAAATTCTAATAATAAAATACATATATACATGTATTAATCTAAAATGCATTATCGAGTAGAAGGGGCGCAACTCGTGGTATCAAACCGGTATACTGAACGGATCTAAACAGGGTCTGAAAATTTTGAAATTTCTTTTGTATCCATGGTCTGTTTTGGTCTGACACGGTCTTAACGGGTCTAAACAACCCGCTAGACGATTCAGTCTTTTCCGTCTTGACACGCCTTAACGAACTGATTTACCTGATGAGGCTATCGATCTGAACGGCGACTTAACTATCTTAAATATCTTGACGATTTTTTCTAGCGGTAAATCCAGTCAATCAAGATGTGATCAGACTAAAATGACCGTTTCAGACTGAAATCGTGCTACTAGTGATGAAACACACCAAAAAAATCACCAAGGTGGACTAGACGACGCAACAGAAGAAACACAAGATAAGAGAATGTATGCCGTACCCAATTCTCCGTCCTGTCCTCTTTCTACAATAAAGCACTTTCTTTCCAGATGTGATCCAGCCGCGAAATCACTGTTCAACCAATGCTGCAGAGAAGCTTTACGCTGTCCATCTATGTACAACACATGGTATAATGTAACACCTGTGAAAGTTAAAAACTTCTCAGCTTTCATGCCCGACATATGTAAAAATTCTGGTGTTAAACGTTATACAGGGCATTCACTCAGATCTACAGCTATAACCGCCATGAGTGATGCTGGTTTAACAGACAGGAGCATCATGTTTATGTCAGACCATAAATGTGAGGAAAGTCTAAAATCATATTGCAGGAGACCGAGCACGGTTCAAAAGCATACCATCAGTTCGGTGTTAGACAAGGTAGCAACGGGTAATTCTTCAACATCAGTAGCACTTGTACCAGTTTCTCCTTCTACTTCCAGTGCTACCGCTATTTCTCCAATTCAAAATAATGTTACAGACACAGAAACTGGACAATCTGTTCTCACCGAAAGAACCCCACTCCGCTCTCTTGATATACCAAATCAGAACGTTCTACTAAACAGTCAGTCAACTCTCCAAAACCACAAAATGTCTGGATTTGCAGCAAATTCAGTATTTCATAACTGCAGTTTCAATTTCTGTTAACATGTGACACTTTTGAACTGTGTAGTTGTGTATTGCGTGTACACATTGATGGCGTGGATTACAAATCCGAATTATTTGACTTTTGACTGTTAACATTCAGTTATTCACATTGAACGTTTTTGATGTTCTGTTATTGTTTCTTTTATATGTTAAAAGACATAATTATTTAGCAGAATGTGTTGTTAATTCTTACTTTTTAGTCTTTTACGAGACGGAGTGATGACCTACATTTACTTCCCTGTGTATCGATTTCATTCTGATATATTCATGCGCATTGCCCTTATATGGAACGCTGATGCTCCACAAACGGAAAAAAACAAATATTTTTTTATTTTTTTCACAAAAACAACTTAATATCTTTGAATTAAGAATTATAAGGATTAAACACATTTTTTCTAGAGGTTATTGATGTGTAAACTCGGGTGATTAACTCACAAACTTAACATAAAAGTCCTTCGGACTTTTATTCAGTTTGTGAGTTAATCACCCGAGTTTATACATCAATAACCTCTAGAAAAAAATGTGTTTATTCCTATAGTATCATCTGTCTGACAATGACGTTATATCTCAATATGCTTTCAAATGTCGTAACAGGTTGAATATAGTTAGTGAAATTCGAAAACATTCAGTACTGAATGTTTAATGAAGGGAATTTGATTTTAGTTTAGCACACCTACCTATTTTGAAATGTTGAATAGAAATCTATGCTTCAATAGTTTCAATTATGATATTTTGTCCATTTTGAGTTGGAATTACATGGAAAAACTAAAAAAAATTACTTTCGCATACATGTATGCATTGTTTAGAAACATTTCTATAATAAGGCATTTTTGTTCTTCATCGTGCAGTGCATCATCATTTATTGAGACATAAGATCATATTCGTAAATATTTTTGACAGTTTTTTATTCATCGAAAAAATAAGGTTCCTTTTGTTCTTAATTCTTTAGAGTTAAATAAAATTTTTGCTAACATGTATCAAAAAATAATTTGTAACGAACAACTACCTGCTAGTTTGTATATACAATTACCATTTTAAAGCTTCCTGTTTTTACACAACGGAAGATATTGAACAGGTAAGTTGTAATAATTATAATTAACCGTCCGTTGTATATTTCTGATCTAAAACCATAGCAAATAAAATTTTATTGAGGCAGGCGATCAAAATAATCAAAATGAATCCTCTGATGTAAAATTATAATTTTTCCATTATTTCTTCTTCATTCCATTATGATATGAAGACAATATAAAAATGAGGAGACAAACAAATAAAGAGATACAAGTACACTTCACTACGACAGGGTTGAAACTAATGTTATACTCAATTAAATCCCTTTCATTGTCTTGAGCAATAGAATAATTAAAATGTAAGTAAAAGTTTAAATGACAAAGAAAGGAACTTAACACTATTTCTTTGGTAAGATTGACAATAAAAAGATACTAAAAAAGCAATAATTTCATACAAAGAAGTATCAACAAAAGTTACGTTTCAAATCCATAATAAACACAGGAACATATTCGAAATGATTTATTCCACATACATTACTGGTTTAAAACTTGGTTATTGTCATTCAATCCAAAAAGACAGACATAGTATATCTAACGTACAGACAACTTTTATTTCGACTTCATTACCAAGTAATAAGTATTGTCGATGACCACTTGTGAATGACTTTGAGTGGTGATAACAAATGAACTGTCATGTTCTTTAAAAAAAAATAAAAAAAAACATATCTACACGGCTATGTATATAACGAAAGTTTGAAATTTTTCTCATTTTTTTGAATTGACATTACTATATTAAATTGAAATCAAACTATTACTAGAGTATATTGTCAAATCATTAGATAACTGTGTTACAGATAGTAGATGTTTTTGTGTTCTGTTAAATTGTTCCTTTTAAAATTGTTAAACGATGATGACTGATGTACCCATATTTTGACTATTATATTTATTGTGTCTGTTTATTTAACGCATCAATGTAAAAATATCGGAAATTGATGAGACTGTCATTACAAAAGTGAGAGGGTTAGCGCTATAGAACCAGGTTTAATCCACCATTTTCTACATTTGAAAATGCCTGTACCAAGTCAGGAATATGACAGTTCTTGTCCATTCGTTTTTGATGCGTTTTGTTATTTGATTTTGCCATGTGATTATGGACTTTCCCAATTGATCTTCCTCTAAGTTCAGTATTTTTGTGATTTTACTTTTTGTTGCGAGTTCTGAACCGATGCAAAAACTTCAGAGTGAATCAAGAATCGTTACACGTTTCTATTGTTATTGCAACAATTTTGAAATAGGCTTCGAACTTTTGTTTGAAAGAAGAAACACAAGAAAACTTTAGTTATGTTACAATATTTATCATGGACATGCTACTTATCATACACCAAACTTATACCACCTCCCGAATCAACTGTTAATATAGAATCTCCAAAATACCACCGACCCAATAATATCATTATGTAGACTAAAACTTTAAAAATAAATCATATTTCAAAATATCATAAGTTAATGCAATATTATGAATTCGATTTGTATTTAGAAATAAAAATATTCCCGACGTAAAAATTGCCATCATTCCAAAACCCATAAGCACAAAACTTATAATCAATATAATAAATTATCAAAGCTGTCATGAGTCATTACGACTAACAGCTGTTTTTTCTGAGTTCATTTTATGCTGAAATCAGATTTCATTTTTTTGATAAAATAATCTTTGTCCCGTTTTTAAATTTAATTGTTTAATAAATCAATAAGAAAATATAGTCTTAATCTCAATGTTTCCTTAGTGAAAAAAGAAAGTGAACGTTTTAACATTTATATATCTTTTGTTCTTCCTTATGAATATATATGTTTGTGAATAATTTTGAATGACGTAGGCATGTTACCAATTATGGAAATTTTGCATTTATTTATGTAACTGTTGTGTAGATTTATGATTGTTTAATGTTGCTGTTGCGTGTCTTTATATTGATAAATTATAACTTATTATATTTAGGAGAATACTTTAAGATTTGTCATAACTTGTGTTGATCCTTTTAGTTACATGTACTATCAAAAACAATATGCTATGATGAAAAATGGTCAACAATCTACGTCATACATATTGGAAGCAATCTTAAAACTAGTTAGCATGTGGATGAAAGTCGTTTAACAGAATATAATTACAAACGCAGAAACAAGTTTGTCAATACTAGAAATACCGTAGAAAGATTGAGTTTTTTGTTCACCAATTTGAGGTAGCTCAATAAATATTGTAAGTTGAATCAGAAGGGATCTAGTGGCACTCTACCGTTTGGAATTAGCGATTCTCAATAATCTCCATCTTCCTACTTTATTTGAACTTGTTATTTTGTTTGATTCGAACGTGCGTCCCGTATACGTCTTTTGTTTACGAAACGCGCGTCGGTCGTACACAATTTTAATCTTTGATTCTTTGATGATTTTGTTAACATGGTGTGGATAATTGTGTCACTCTTAATGATATATTTAAATTGTTACAATATAAATGTTTGATCGATTACAAATTGATAGTATATAGATAAAGAAACTAAAAAAGCAGAAAAAAATGAACTTGTGCTTGTTTTTTTTAGATATAACCTAGTAAAAACTTAGCGGGAAATAATTCTCTCTTGACTGTTTATACATTTAACATTGGCACCCTTTTTCTTTCAAAATTATGGAAAAAAAATTATAGTATTTTCAAGTATGGCTTTTTAGAATATATGTTATAAAATTATTATGAAAAGTCAAAGATATTTAGGAAGTCCCGTTTTGTGTGCAATCTGGGGCGGATACCGCCATTTTTAGATGGGGGTTCCCAACTCAGGAGAAGGGAGGGTTTCCTACCATATCTCCCTATTCAAATGCATCGATCTTTCAAATAAAAAGGGGGTTCCAATCTAGGAATCCCCCCCCCCCCCCGGTGATTGCCAAGATAGAATCGTCGTATTTTGTAAGATCAATGCTTTATAAAAGAACACCTAAATGTCAAAAAAACTTAATGTTTTTTTCTCTCCAATTGCAAGTTATTTTAAGCATAACTGCCAAGTTTTGTCTCAGTCAGAGCTATAGTTTCAGAGAAAATCACTTTAATGTAAGGCCATATCCTACGGCAATTTCAGTCTAATATCTTCGAAAAATCCTAATTTTGTATCATTATAAAATGCAGTGTTGACTAATATCTGATCATATACTCATGATCTATGCATTCAAACAATTCAATAGAATACAAAAGACAACTTGAAGATGATAAACAATTTTATTGCACCTTTTAGAGTTCATTTGAAGGTCGGTTTTGATCTGTTTTGATCCATTTTTCCTTCTTCCTTCTTTTTTCATCACAACATGATATCTTTTGTCTAAAAAGTAAAACAAATGTGATTATTTTCCCAACAAAAAATGAAATAAATGTAATGTTAAATCAATAGTTTAAGTGTTCTAGCTGAAGGAACTGTCTCTATAAATGTTAACTGTCTACACGGAAGTTTCTACAAGCCCTTATGTGTAACTTGAGTTTTTGGTCTGTTCCTCTAGTGTGACAAATAACGGTTCCCTTTCAGTCAATCATATATTGTTACTGGTATCAAAGTCTTTTTATTTACTCATAACAGTATATTTCTAATAGATTTACACAAAAAGTCCACTTTCTTGTATTTTACATTAGATTGATTGATTGTTGGTTGCTTTACGCCGCATTAGCACAAAAAGGCTATATCGCGGCGAGAGCTAATTCGAATATTTTTACAATTTAAAGCATATTTTTAAAATAAGACAAAAGGTCCTTCAATACACTAAAATTCTTGACTAAAGCAAATTGATTATATACAAATAAAAATCAACAGTAAAATAACGTGATAAAAATTAAAATCGATTTAAATATAATAACATTTTTAGCTCACCTGGCCCGAAGGGCCAAGTGAGCTTTTCTCATCACTTGGCGTCCGGCGTCCGGCGTCGTCCGTCGTCGTCCGTCGTCGTCCGTCGTCGTCCGTCGTCGTCCGTCGTCCTGCGTCCGTCGTCGTTAACTTTTACAAAAATCTTCTCCTCTGAAACTGCTGGGCCAAATTTAACCAAACATTGCCAAAATCATTATTAGGGTATCTAGTTTAAAAATTGTGTCCGGTGACCCGCCCAACCAAACAAGATGGCTGCCATGGCTAAAAATAGAACATTGGGGTAAAATGCAGTTTTTGGCTTATAACTCAAAAACCAAAGCATTTAAAGCAAATCTGACATGAGGTAAAATTGTTTATCAGGTCAAGATCTATTAGCCCTGAAATTTTGAGATGAATCGGACAATCCGTTGATAGGTTGCTGCCCTTGAATTAGTAATTTTGAGGAAATGTTGTTGTTTTTGGTTATTATCTTGAATATAATTATAGATAGAGATAAACTGTAAACTGCAAAAATGTTCAGCAAAGTAAGATCTACAAATAAGACAACAGGACCAAAATGGTCTGTTGATTCCTTTAGGAGTTATTGCCCTTTATAGTCAATTTTTAACCATTTTACGTAAATCTTTGTTACCTTTTACAAAAATCTTCTCCTCTGAAACTGCTGGGCCAAATTTAACCAAACATTGCCAAAATCATTATTAGGGTATCTAGTTTAAAAATTGTGTCCGGTGACCCACCCAACCAAACAAGATGGCTGCCATGGCTAAAAATAGAACATTGGGGTAAAATGCAGTTTTTGGCTTATAACTCAAAAACCAAAGCATTTAAAGCAAATCTGACATGAGGTAAAATTGTTTATCAGGTCAAGATCTATTTGCCCTGAAATTTTGAGATGAATCGGACAATCCGTTGATAGGTTGCTGCCCTTGAATTAGTAATTTTGAGGAAATGTTGTTGTTTTTGGTTATTATCTTGAATATTATTATAGATAGAGATAAACTGTAAACTGCAAAAATGTTCAGCAAAGTAAGATCTACAAATAAGACAACAGGACCAAAATGGTCTGTTGATTCCTTTAGGAGTTATTGCCCTTTATAGTCAATTTTTAACCATTTTACGTAAATCTTTGTTACCTTTTACAAAAATCTTCTCCTCTGAAACTGCTGGGCCAAATTTAACCAAACATTGCCAAAATCATTATTAGGGTATCTTGTTTAAAAATTGTGTCCTGTGACCCACACAACTAACAAAGATGGCCGCCATGGCTAAAAATAGAATAGAGGGGTAAAATGCAGTTTTTGGCTTTAAACTAAAAAACCAAAGCATTAAGAGCAAATCTTATAGAAATAAAATTGTTCAACAGGTCAAGATCTATCTGCCCTAAAATTTTGAGATGAATCGGACAACCTATTGATAGGTTGCTACCCTGAATTAGTAATTTTAAGGAAATGTTGTTGTTTTTGGTTATTATCTTGAATATTATTATAGATATTTATAAACTGTAAACTGCAAAAATGTACAGCAAAGTAAGATCTACAAATAAGAAAACAGGACCAAAATGGTCTGTTGACCCCTTTAGGAGTTATTGCCCTTTATAGTCAATTTTTAACCATTCGCAGGTAATGTGTGCTGCATATTATTGTTTAAAACTTCAATACAAATGTTAAGAGCTAAATTAATCAACAACACAAGATCTTAAATTAATCTATATGGTTCAAAATAATTATTAACTATTAAAAGATGTTTTTTCTTATTAAAAAATATAATTCTGCATTTTATACTTTAAGTTAAGCAAAATATTTGTTGAATTTAATTGTCTCCCTTGCTCTCATTTCCTAGGTGTAATCTTATATAAAGTATTGAATTAATATTTAAGAAATTATTATACAAAAAATAAAACCATATTGTTTTAGAATGAAGACCATGTTTTCAGTGTCATTAGTTTCAGTCATCATATTTGTTGGACTTTGTTGTTTTAAGTTTTTTTTGTGGTAATAGGATATATCAGAAAGAAACTCTTCAATGAAAACAGAAAAGTACTTACTTCTTTCTGGAAACTTCTGAAGGTATATTAATGGAGTAGTCTGCTCAAGTTTAATACTATAATAATGTGGACACACACACAGTGCTTTGTATCTTCAGATATAATATATAGATGAATAGGATCAATATAGTTGAAAAAATCTGATTCGCTAGCGTTCTAAATTTAGAATGTAAAAATAAAATCTGAAATAAATTGACGATAAAAGGTTATAAATAGATTATCACAGATACACGACAGCAAATAATATTAACCTGATGGAAATAGCTTTGACTTTATTATGCTGTTAATATATATTTTACTGTGTTGAAAATATAGTATCATACAAATACTTGTGTCTAATCATTTGCAAATACTTGCAAGTTTACTCTCAATAATAATGTTGTTTATATGCACGTATATAGTCGGCAATGATGTTTTCAAGAAAACATTTTTTTGTAAAAGAGGAGGATGAAGTTGAAGCTAAAACTAGTTTTCAATGGGAATATTTAATTCATTAAAAATATTTTAACCATTTGTGTTTTGTTTGTTGGAACTTGTGTACTGATATATTTTATTTGTATTTCTACAATTTGAATAAAATTGAATATTTTTTTAGGCAGCAACCATTTGATTTTTTTTGGGGAGGGGGTATATTTTTTGGGGAAAAAATGTTTGTTTCCAGGTTTTGGTGAAAAAGAATAATTTGTTTTGGACTCTAAGAAAAAAAAAAATGTTTGTTTTATTCTCAGCTGCCACTATATGTAATGCTATAATTGAGAGAAAATTGTTTTCGGTTTGTCGCTAAAAAAATAGATTGTTCTTTGCTGAAGGCAAAAAAAACCAAACCATATCTTTCAACATAGTAAACATAGTTAGATATACACATAACGTTCACAGTATTTATCAACAGACTAAAAAAGCAAGCAAAATGTACGAAAACGTCACCATGCGACGTCATAAAAACGTCATCTCTTTAACATTAGCAAATACAATATATTATGAATACCCATTTAATAACATGCGACATAAAAACGTCATCTCTTTAACATTAGCAAATACAATAAATTATGAATACCCATTTGATAACATGCGACGTCATCAAAACGTCATCTCTTTAGAATTAGCAAATACAATATATTATGAGTACCCATTTCATAAAATATGAAGAGTAAGCATGGAATAATATACAATTGTTCCAAATATTTGAAGAAATTAAACAAAAGCTTGGTTATTAGACTTTTGATGATGTGAATTAAAGCATGGATGCAATTTGGGTACTCCTTATTACAGAATCATGGATAGTCTATTATAATGAATTATATTGATATTTTCTGCAATACTGCTATATTTATATACACAAATGCAACAGCAATACCCATTTCTTGAAACTAAGTACATTTTTGTACACGCAAAAAACACAACATGAAATTGATCATGATAAAATAAAAAGGTCATAACCTATATTTTTGTACTTTTTCCTTATATGACAAAGTCAACATGTTTAGTAACTATAATTATACTTTGGTACAATATATTATTCTAATACATGAATCGTATCAGTATTTTAGATACATATATAGATATAGCTATAAATATGTCTGAACAAGTCACAACTCTCCTACATAAAAAACATATTATATTTATGATATATATGAAGGTAGTATGTCTACCCCAATCATATCAGATCTAATTATGTATTTGTTCAGGTACCATGACATGTTTAATGATGGTGCCTCACCAATATCTTTCGGCGTCCTCAAATGATGCACCATTGTTAAATTGTCTTGCGGCATCGTTCAAATTTATTTTACCCGACAGCATTATTTTTAGCAATTATTTTCAAACGCATCTAATTACATAAACCTTAATAGGCTTTTTATACGTCTGCAAACATTTTTTGGGAATCATTTAATGGTATAATGTTGCTGTCTTCTGGGTCCTAACATCTGAAGAAACATTTTGATTCCAAGCAATAACTTTAGTTAACGTAAATGGATCTCCTTGAAATTTCACAAGAATGTTCAATACCACAAAGAAAGGTTGGAATTCATTTTGGGGATGGTTGCACACATTTAGGAATTAATGACCCAAAAGGGGCCCAAAACAACCATTTTCTACTTTCAGGATAATAACTTGTGTGCAAGTATTTCAATTGTTCTGCAATTGTATTACAATGTATAATACCACATGTGTAAGGTTTGGATTCATTTTTGGGTCTATGGAGTCAAAAGTTTTAAGAATAAAGGGCTCAAAAGGGGCCAAAACCAAGCTTTTTTGTAGTTTCTAGACAATAATTGTGTGTATAGATGTCTGTGACATTGTACCACAAAGTTCCATATCACAAAAGTTATTGTCTCATTGATCCAAGAATTAAAAGGGCTAAACAACAAGCATTTCTTTAGTTTCCAGACAATAACTTGTTATAGTTTCCTGTCAATAACTTGTTGTTTGAGTGTATAAATCTCTGAAATTATACCACAAGCCTCGATACTACAAAGGGATGGTTATGAGGGTTGTGGCTTAAATCATTTGTTAATTAGACGCATACTTCATGCAAATAATTTGAGTACTGTTGTAACAAAAATATAGAATTATTCTAAAGTTAAAAAGTAAAACGATAAAAATATTTACTGTTTACTCAAAGAAATAACGTATTGTAATTCTGAATTCACTTCAGAGTTTACAATTAAACTGATCCATCTGCGTTTCTGGTTTAAATTAAGAATCTAAAGATTCATCTCGCATAGCATCATCTTGCTAGATAAAGTCATTTAAAACCTTTTCAATTATCAACGTTTGCCCTAAAAATCAAATTTTTACATACATGTAACCTGTACAAATCATTTTGTTGTTGCTGCAAATCTGCAATGCCACTAATGGGTTCATGACAAGCTACATGGGAATCTTCATGACACCTTTTGGTCATTCTCAGACGAGACGGACCATGAAGGCTTGGCATTCAAATGGTCACAAATGGCAATTAATGAAAATATTGATACTTCTATAATGAAATTTAAATAAGCAATGTATCAGTCTGTTCACCATTTCTTACATGTATGTGATTGTGAAAGTTCCTCCATTAGTCAATTGTTCATCTAGCCTTTGTTTTATCACATTATGCATTTATAACATTTTTAACCGGATATTTGTGACAAAAATGTCAGTTATTGATTTGGGGATGTACAGCAACAAGCTGGCGAGCAGCAACCAAATGATGTCAGTACATTTACTCATGAATCGTTAAACCAAAGCTTTTCAAATTGTTATATGTTATTACAGACAACAAAATGGAGGTCAAGTTCATTATTGACGATTTTGACTGTTACCGTTCAGGAGTTATGGTTCTTGAAAGATTAAATATTACGAAAAATCAAAGTTTTACAATCAGCTGTCTTTACTTTTTTCGTTGTAATAGACATTCTAAAGCTCATGTAGTCAGTAAGATTTTTTAATCAATGACTTTAAAATAAATTATTTAAATGGGAATCCGGGAAATGATTTTATTTCATACATGTATAATCAAAACAAGATTTAGTTTTACTGATAAAAATAAAACGAAAAATAGTTAAAGACGACTAAATCTTGTTTTGTTTATGCATGTTTGTAAATCGATTAAATTTTTATTCTGGTAAATCAATTGTTAATGGATCTCTATCAAGACCCTCAGAACTAACACACTATACTGTCAATCATTCCACATCAAATTTAATCATGAATGGATTTCCCACGGTCGGTCAGTAAGGTCACCTGTGTTTACTGTCTGTCGTTGTGACAGCCTCTTGTTCTCATTATTATACATTATTTGAATATGTATTTATAGATTTAAAAAGATGCCAAGAAGAAAAAATTGGAGGACAGCTGACGCTAAACGTGGTGTGAAAAACCCAAACAAACAGAGACAGACAGACTTGACTGGGGATACTGGCCCCATTAACAGTACAAAATTTGACCTTGACATGGGTGATACTGACACTCTCAAGAACAGTAACTTAGATAACTTGGGGGATACTGACCTCCACTCTAATGCAAACAACAGTAACTTGAAACTACTTGAAAAATCTGAATTGAAAAATATTGAAATAATTGAACTGAACTTACTTGAAATATCTGAATTGAATAAACTTGAACTATTTGAATTTAATCCAAACAGTAACAATAACTGTGCAAATGAATTGAATCAAAACAGTAACAATAACTGTGCAAAAAAATTGAATCAAAACAGTAACA
Source organism: Mytilus edulis (assembly GCA_019925275.1). Taxonomy (NCBI): domain Eukaryota; kingdom Metazoa; phylum Mollusca; class Bivalvia; order Mytilida; family Mytilidae; genus Mytilus; species Mytilus edulis. Next base: position 87,501,269 of record CM034349.1, on the reverse strand, counting down.
ATAACTGTGCAAATGAAACTTGTCAAATACAAACAGATATTCTGTCAAATGAATCAAACAATAGTTATGCAAAAAACGATTCTCGTAGTATTATCCAAACTGATTTTTTGCAAGACCAAAATGAACAATCTAAAAATAATTTAGAAGTAGTATCAAAATTTTACAATTCTTTCAATGCAACTTTTGTTAAATTTGGAAGTTTTGACCAGTATGCCACACAATTTGCTGATGAAAGTAGGGGAAACCAATGCACTTGTAATTGCTTAGTTTTCTTATCACTTTCTACTTTAAATTTTGATCCAAACACACTGAACCTGGATTACATTTTAAACAAAGGTGATGACATTTACAGGAAGCATGTTCAAGAATTATCAACACAGGGATTATTTAAAAATATGCTTTTAAATTTTGATGAAATTCCTGTCAAAATAGAAATTCCAGAGGGGAGTTTTATAATTAACAAACAAACTATTCTGTTTGGTATAGCTTTACAGTACCAAGAGTTGACTGGATTTCTAACATTACAAGAAGCAATTCATAATTGTATAAAACAGTCAAACAAATTTCTTATCATGATTGGAGCAATATGTTCAGCAGTTTATTATTATGATCATACATACTATTTTTTTGACACTCATTCTCATTCAGAATGTACACTGAATAATACATTAGATTCCTCTGGCAAAAGTATTTTGATTGGATTTGCTGACTTACACGACCTCCTCAGTTACTTGTATGCTTTTTACACAAGTTTACAAATTGATTTAGACTCTCAATATGAAATTTTACCTGTATGTATCAGTAGTAACGATACTACCAAAGATGTAACCAAGCAGATTAAGAACTATTTCGATGATCAGAATCTAAGGAACACAAAACAAAAACAAAAATCCTACCAGTATATAAAAGTACCCAAATTTGTATATATGAAAAACTACATGCAAACTAAAAGGAAAAATAAAAGATTCAAAGAAAAAGAATTAAATGCAAAAAGATTTTCAAGAAAAGATAAAAATTATAGGAGAAATGAAGCAGATAGAAAGAAGTCTCAAAGAGATGATTCTTATAAAAGAAATATGGAGAGACAAAGAGAACTTTCACATAAAAGAGAGGCTAGAAAAAATGAAGATTATAGAAGGGCTGAAGCAGAAAGTAAAAAATGTCAACGAAAAATTTCTGCTATAAGACAGATGAAAAGAGAAAAAGAACTTGCTTCTAAAAGAGAGGCTAGAAAGGATGAAAATTATAGAATGGCTGAAGCAGAAAGTAAGAAATCTCAACGAGAAAATTCTGATTTAAGACAGATGGAAAGACAAAGAGAACTTGCTTCTAAAAGACAGGCTAGAAAAAATAAGGATTTCAATATAAGAGAACTTGCTTCTAAAAGAGAGGCTAGAAAGGATAAAAATTATAGAAGGGCTGAAGCAGAAAGTAAGAAATCTCAAAGAGAAAATTCTGATATAAGACAGATGGAAAGAGAAAGAGAACTTGCTTCTAAAAGACAGGCTAGAAAAAATAAGGATTTCAATATAAGAGAACTTGCTTCTAAAAGAGAGGCTAGAAAGGATAAAAATTATAAAAGGGCTGAAGCAGAAAGTAAGAAATCTCAAAGAGAAAATTCTGATATAAGACAGATGGAAAGAGAAAGAGAACTTGCTTCTAAAAGACAGGCTAGAAAAAATAAGGATTTCAATATAAGAGAACTTGCTGCTAAAAGAAAGGCTAGGAAAAATGAAGATTTCAAAAGAAACGAAACAGAAAAGAAAAAAAATGCCAGACAAGATGAAAACTACAGAAAACATGAGTCCAAACGAGACTTCCACAGAAAACAAGAGTATAGGTCACATCCAGAAAATTTAGAAAATGAGCGTTTGAAGAAACAGAGTTGTAGACAGAAAAACCTAGATATAGACAGATATTATGATAAGACAGTCAAAAGCGCTAAAAGAAAAAACATTGATTTCACAGATCATGAGAAAGACTTAAAAAAGAAAAGAGTTCAAGGTATAACCCTTGATGCCTGCATAAGAAACTTTAAAACAAAAATTAATGAAGGTCCTACATATATATGTACTTCATGTCAACAAACTTGGTTTTGTGATTCTGTAGTTAATTCTAAAACTGTCAAAATGAATACTTCTGCTAATATGTCTCATTGCTTTACTAACCTTAAATCTGTACAACACATAGAATGGATATGCCATACTTGTCTCAATGCAATTAAAAAACAAAAAATTCCTCGATATTCAATAGCCAACAAAATGGGATTTCCTCAAAGACCAAAAGAATTAAATTTGTATCCTTTAGAAGAGAGACTGTTGTCACTAAGAATTCCTTTTATGCAGATTCGACAGTTGCCTAGAGGTGGACAGTTATCAGTTAAAGGTAATGTTGTAAATGTACCTGTTGAAGTTCAACCTACAATTAATTCACTTCCACATACATTAGAGAAATCGGGTACAATATCAGTTAAACTGAAGAAAAAGCTGGAATTCAAAAAGTGTGATTTTAGTGAAAATGTAAGACCATTTGCTGTCATTTGTGCATTACATTATTTGATGAGAACAAGTGACTTGTACAAGTCTTCAGGAATAGAAATAAATGAGGATTGGATTACAGAAATAGCAGAAACAAATGAAGAAGAAACACAAAATGAAAAAAATAGTACAGAACAAGACGATGACCAAGATCAAAATGACTCAGAAGATGATTCCGATCATTTTAGTGAAGTAGATGAAAAAGAAATACATGTTGGAAACACAGATACACTGTTAGATCATATTCCAGACGACAATCCACTATGTGACACAGGTTTTACTTTTGCTCCTGGTGAAGGTCAACGACCAATTAGTCTCTACAGTGATCCTGATGCAGAGTGCTTATCTTTTCCAACTATATTTTGTGGTAAAAAAAGGCCAGATAACATAGAGAGGTCTGTTTCTGTTCACTATACTTACATTGTCAAATGGGAACTAAGGTCTATGGATAGGAGAGTGGCACAGTCTGTACCAAACATATTTTTCAAGTTAAAGAAAATTCAGTTAAAAAACATAAGTGATAAGGTGAATCTTGCTTTAAGAAGGTGTCAATCAGAAGGGAAAAAATGGACAGCAAAAGATGTACTGAATCCTAACACTGTAAATGATCTTGTAAGATTGGATGAAGGTTATTATATCTTTAGAAGTTTAAGAAACTCTCCAGTCTACCTTGAAAAGAGGAAGAAAGATTTGTTTGCGATGATCAGACAATTGGGTCTTCCAACATGGTTTGGCTCTCTTTCATCTGCAGACACTAATTGGAAAGATTTGTTAAGAATTCTTGGCAAATTAAATGATGGCAAAGAATATACTGACAATGAATTGGAAGAAATGGATTGGCATCAGAAATCTAAACTTATTCAGAAAGACCCTGTGACATGCTCTAGATATTTTGATTATCGTGTCCAACAGTTTATTAACTTGGTGTTGAAAAGTGATCATGATCCTATTGGAAAACTGACAGATTTTTTTTATAGAGTTGAATTTCAACAGAGAGGTTCACCACATATTCATATTTTGATCTGGATTGAAAATGCACCAGTATATGAAAGCGATTCAAATGAAGATGTTGTAGCATTTATTGATAAATATGTCTCCTGTTCACTTTTAGAAAATGACACTAGTTTAGTCAATTTGCAGGTTCATAAGCATTCAAAAACATGCAGAAAAAAAGGTCACCCAATTTGTCGTTTTGGTTTCCCCCTTCCACCTATGAAAGCAACAGTAATCTTAGAGCCTTTGAAAGAAGATGATGACATAGAAAAGTTCAAAGCTATATATAAAGAAATACAAAACGAAATTAATACACTTCACAATTCTGAAGATATAGACCAGATGACATATGACATGTTTTTAAATGATGTGTTACAAATAAATGAAGAAAATTACATAAAGGCCATAAGAAGCAACTTGAGTGGTCCAAAAGTTTTTCTCAAACGAAAACCATCTGAAGTCCGTGTTAATGGTTACATGAAAACAGTGTTGGTAGCTTGGCAAGCTAATCATGATTTACAGTTTGTTTTAGATGCATTTGCATGTGCAGTGTATATTGTTTCATACATAAGCAAATCACAAAAAGGTATGAGTGCATTACTAGACCAAGCAGCAAAAGAAGCACGACAGGGTAATTTAGACTTGAAGCATCAAGTAAGGCACATTGGGAATTACTTTTCAAATTCAGTTGAAACAAGTGCACAAGAAGCAACATACTTAACACTACAGATGCCTTTAACAAAAGCTACAAGGCAAGTTGTATTCATTAATACATCTCCACAACACAAAAGAACCTTCCTCCTTAAGCAATCATCAGCTCTAGAAAAACTAGGCGCAGACTCTACTGAAATAGAATCAGACAATGATATTAAAAGATACTCACGAAGACCAAAGCAACTGGAAAACTGGTGTCTAGCAGACTATGTATCTCAGCTTGAATTGCAATATCCTAAAACTTCAGAGTGTTTAGAGCATGAAACAGAAATACAGGAAAATGAATCTGAAAGTGAAAATGAAGAGGCAAATGCAGATGTTGTAGAAGAAAACAAGATCGACATAACCCTGAAAAATGGTATTAGAATATACCAAAGAAAAATACCCAAGGTGATAAGATATGTTAAGTATAATTACAAGACTGATTCTGAAAATTTCTACAGAGAACGCTTAATGTTATTTTATCCATGGAGAAATGAACTTTCAGATTTGCAATGTGGACATGAAACATTTGAAAAAATGTACTTGACTGTTGCTAGACTGTTAGAAAAAAAAGCTAAGCAATATGAAGGAAAAGTAATTGATCTTGAGAAAGCTATTGAAGAGGCAGAAAATGATTGTAATGATAATGATCAAATAGCACCTGCCACTCAGCAAGTAGAAATGGAAGATGCAGAAATAGGCCCAACAGAATCTGAACAATATGTTCATTTCAATCCAGATAGACCAACAGAACATAGACTGTATGATATGTCTCGTGAAGTTGGAATTGAAGCAAGAACAGTAGAATTGACAAATCATGCCAACAGAATAAGTGAGAGTGATTATTTTGCATTGATAAGATCCTTAAATAAGAAACAGTGGGAATTTTTTCAACATGTTATCACATGGATTAAAACAAAAAATGAACCATTTTATACATTTTTGACAGGTGGAGCAGGATGTGGAAAATCTGTTGTTGTCAGAACAATATTTCAAGCTTTACACAGACACTTATGTTCTATTGAAGGTGAGGACCCTGACGATATAAGAATTCTTCTTTGTGCTCCTACTGGAAAGGCAGCTTACAATATAAATGGCCTGACCATTCACAATGCTTTCCAGATACAACCAAATAAAGGACTTGACCAGTCACTGTCATGTGATGTTCTCAATACACTCAGAATGAAATATAGAAATTTGTCTCTGATTTTGATATATGAAATTTCAATGGTTGGTAACAAAATGTTCTCTTTACTGGAGAGAAGGCTGAAAAAAATTAAGGGAAGCAACTGTTCATTTGGTGGTGTGAGTATCATAGCTATTGGTGACTTTTTCCAACTCCAACCTGTATTTGACAGCTGGATTTTCAATGATCTAAGCAAAGGTTTAACAGCATTAGCTCCTAATTACTGGAAACTATTATTTTCTTTTCATGAACTTACTGAAATAATGAGACAAAAAGATGATTTAGAATTTGCTCAATTACTAAATAGGTTGAGACAAAATCAGCTGACTGAAAATGATTTTGCAATATTAAGTACCAGAACTGTTTCAATCACTGATCCAACATACAGAACTAATGCTACTCATTTGTTTGTTGAAAATGCTTTAGTGGATAATTTTAATTTACAATACATATCTAAATTATGCTCACAGAAAGTTAAAGTTAAAGCAGTTGACACAGTTTGTGGGGATTTACCACCATCTGTAAAGACAAAATTACTTAGCTCTTTACCAGAAAAACAATCTGATACAGCCAATCTTGCAAAAGAAGTAGTATTAGCAATTGGGATGAAATATGACCTTACAGCTAATATTGAAGTCACTGATGGTCTCACAAATGGTTCAACTTGTGAACTTAAATTGATTGAGTGCAAAACTACATCTTTAAGACCAAGTATAATATGGGTTAAGTTTGAGGATGCCAGAATTGGTGCTATCAATAGAAGAAAATATTCACACTTGTATGGAAAAGATGTTGAAAAAACATGGACACCAATGTTTGACATTAAAAGATCATTTACTTATAAATATAAGACCTTCGAAAGAATTCAGTTTCCTCTTCGTCCAGCAGCTGGAAAAACAATTCATAAATCCCAAGGAGACACATTACAAGAAGTTGTTGTTAGTCTGAAATCAAAACGTAAAGGGAAAATACCACATATTCACTATGTTGCACTAAGCAGAGTAACATCTTTAACTGGATTACAGATATTAAATCTTAATCAAGAAGCAATAGCCGTTGCAGAATGTGTTCGACAAGAATTACACAGGTTGATGACAGATGCAACTCTACAATTGTGCTTTAAGCCATTATATAACTTGTCAAGTAACTATTTTAAAGTAGTATTCAACAACTCAAGATCATTTCATGCTCATTTTAATGACCTAAAATCAGACCCTAACATCTTAGATGCTGATGTTATTGGTATTGCTGAATCTAGACTTATTTCAACAGATGACAATGAAGATTTTTATATTCCTGGTTTTGAACCACCAGTTCGCTTAGACCAAAAGCAAAATAATTTCAATACAAGACCTCCTCATGGATTGGTATTATATTATCGAACTGATTGTATTCTTCACAATACACTCACTTACTCAACTCCACATTTAGAGTTTGTAATAGCAGACATAATATCGTCCAGTAAAGGTCTATTTCAAGTTGTTTTTGTTTACAAAGCACCACACTGCAAATTGACACAGCTCAAAGATGCTTTCCTTGCAGATCTTCTTCCAGATGTGTATTTAAGAGACCCAAAAATTATCATAATGGGAGACTTTAATTTTGATTTGAACACTGGAAACACTTCTTTTTTAAAGTTCATGAGAGATACATTTTGCTGTTCACAAATTGTGTCTAAACCTACAACATCTTATGGCACATTGTTGGACTTAATTTTCCTAAATTTTGATACTAGAGTAAATTTTGAAACAGATGTTCTTGATTCGTATTGGTCAGATCATAAAGTTATATATGTAGCTATTGAAACACAATGATGAAGTATTATGATTATTGTATGTACTGATACCAGCTTTATTTGAAACAAAATGAAATTTAAACCCACTGATAAAATACTGCACATTTAAGGTTGCTAAATATGCAACCTTAAAAGTGCATAGAGTGGTTTAAATTATAAAAGGGCTTCCACTCTCAAAAAATTAGATTTTTCATATGTAGGAATAGAAATGATTTCTTCAAAATAATAGGCTTAAAGACTCTTAACATCCAATATTACCCATATTGGTTGACGCTTTTTAACAAGACTTTTTTATATAAGTGCACTAGATTAGAGTAGCAAAAATAAAGAAACAACTCTACCACCTAAATGGTTAATTAATCTATAAAAATATCAGTAGAAAGTGTTGTGCACTTGGCATTTGAACACTCCTGATAGTTACCTCAAGTATTGTTAGTTTTTCTATAATTGTAAAATAAAGGAGTATGAAGACCTCAAGCTCCATGTTACATTTCTATTCCTATAAAAAATATAATTTTGAGTTGCTGTTTGATAAACTATGATTGTACCATAATTTTTTTTAAGTACAATATTAAAATCCCCGTTGGATCCTCTGTATTATGTCTATTACAATTTTTTAATCATATTTAGGCCTAAATAAAAATATTGTTTGTTTCCCCAATCCCAACCCTGCCAAGCCAGGTGTGGGCACCAAGGTAGGGAAATAATTTTATTTTTCCAAAAACCTTGAACATTATCAGATGATCCAGCAAGCCTGAAAATCCAAAATGAAATAAATAATATTTGACTTAGTTTTAACAATAACATTTTATGAGTAGCACCAATTTTGAAGGGTCGATCAAGATTGGGGAAACAAACAATATTTTATTTTAGGCCTTACCCGAGACAAAGTTAAGCAATGAATTCCAAATATTTATTTCTTATATATTTTACTAAACATTTATGTACAATAATACATTATGTGTACTAGAAAACAATACTTTTAATGTATATGTGACAATAATTTTTCTTATTTTCTTTTTTATTCATAACTTAAATGTTGAAATACAATTTATCTGCATTTGAATGGGGACATATAGTTGCAACCCCCCCCCCCCCTTTTTTAAATGTCTGGATCCAATCCTACCCTTTGCCACTTTTGCGCTGAAAACCAAAATAAGTTTGTATCTTTATGACATTGACCTAATATTGTTTTTATACTCCCAACTTTAATTAATGCATTGATAGATTTTTAGATGGAAACAAAATGTTTAACTTTTATTCATCCCTTAATGCACCATTATTTGTGGAAACTGTGTTCCATGATAAAATTGACATTATACAAACAATAGCTATGTTACTATGTTTAGGAAATAAACACAAATAGTTGCACTATAAAATGGTTTACTTTTACAAATTGTTACTTGGATGAAAAATTGTCTCATTAGCACTCATACAGCATCTTCCTAGATTTTTTTCATTTTAAATTTTGAATCTCCTCAATGATTTTTACAATTTACATTTTAATTTTCATGAATTTATGAAAAATAGAAAGCATTCATTTAACATGTTTAATTTAAAATAGGCTGATTCTTGATCATTCTTTTAAAAGCAAACAAATATCTAAAAACATTTAATCCTTTTTTCCAATACTTATTAAAAACAAATGTTTGCTTTCTTATATTATCATTATAAATATATATTACATTTATAATTCTGTATATATGCATAATGAATAAAATGTGATCGATACTGCACTATTCGGATTATCAGTTGCGAACTAAAGAAAAACAACGAAGAGTTCCGATAGATTGACCTTTGACATCTACATTCCCGCCATTTACTGAACAATCATGGCTAAACGTAAGGCTGAAGCGTTGAACGACGATGAAATCAGTGGTTATCTGGTGGAAGTTTCACCCATCAAAACTTCTCAACAGAACAACAAATATTTTGACGGAACTATAAACTCAGATAGAAAACTTTTTCAGCACTTTGTCTGCTTTGACGTGAGCAAACATAGTCAATTCAGATCAGCAGGCACCCAGAAATCTCCAGTGAAGTTACAACGAATATCTCAAGTACCAAGTAAGAGGGACGCTTCTCAAAATGATGTGTTGATTAAAAGAACGTCATCATTGAATGTGTTGCGATCTCTAGATTTCTCCTGTAAACAACAACCGAAAGAAACGAGTGAACAAAGTACACTGGAAAAAATTCAGAACCTTCCAGAAAAATCTAAGGTAATTAAAGTAGCAATGAATGATTATTCAGAAGTAATTTAAGGGAGGGGGCCTTTTTGAAACAAATTTAGTCGCAAAGAACATCCGAAAGAAACAAGTAAATTATGTACACTGGAAAAATTCAAAACCTTCCAGAAAAAATATAAGGCAATTAAACTAGCAATGCATGACTATTCAGGGGCAAATTTACGAGAAAGGAAGCTTTTTGAGTTAATATTTGGTTGCTTATATAGGGAATCAATGAACCGTGACTGGAGCGGGGCCCCCTCTTACTACAGTCAGTATACCGCCACTGCTATTCACGATATTAAATGGGACAGGCACTAACGTTAGTATAGAAACTCAAGTGCACACAGTTGGACTAACATGCGCAACCCTCACAGGTGAAAAAAACTCAATATGATGCTCCGATTTTCTCCCAAAGCCCCCCTCCCCACTTCGATCCACCTAGATGTACATAATAAAATTGAGAAAGGAAATGGTGAATATGTCAAAGCGACAACCACCAAACCATAGAGCAGATAACAGTCTAAGGCAACCAATGGGTCTTCAATGTAGCGAGAATTCCCGCACCTGTAGGTGTCCTTCAGCTGCCCCTAAAAATATGCATAATAGTACAGTGATAATGGACGTCATTCCAAACTCTGAATTATACACAAGAAACTAAAATTTAAAATCAAACTAGACAAACAAAGGCCAGAGGCTCCTGACTTGGGACAGGCGCAAAATTACAGCGGGGTTAAACATGTTTTTGAGATCTCAACCCTCCCCCTATACCTCTAGCCAATGTAGAAAAGTAAAGAATAACAATATGCACATTAAAATTCAGTTCAAGAGAAGTCTGAGTCCCATGTCGAAAGATGTAACAAAAGAAAATAAATAAAATGACAATAATACATAAACAACAACAGACTACTAGCAGTTAACTGACATGCCAGCTCCAGACCTCAATTAAACTGATTGATTGAAAGATTATGTCTTCATCATATGAATATCAGGCACAATCCCTCCCATTAGGGGTTTAGTATCATACTATCATAAAATATATGAGAAGAACATAACCCTTTCATGCCAACAACTGTTTTTTTTTAGAAATAAATATGTTTAGTTCCGATGCAAAGACCCTATCAGTGAATCAATATTAAAGCCAATATATGCAATCTTTAATGACCTGACAACAGAATAGTAAATATATCCCCTTCTTATATGTCTATTTAAAGGTTTTGTTAGTTTCTGAGGAGAATACTAGCATTTATGTGCTTTATAAAAATATTTCCATAAACAATTGGATGTGAAATACCTGAACGTATAAGATGTCTGCATGTTGAGTTATATTTACGAATTATTTGCTTATACCGATGATAAAATTTAGTAAATGTTTTGACCAGTTTGTGATATCATAAACCCTGGTGTAACAATTTTTCAGTAATACATAAATTTTTATATACTGTAAATTCAGAAATTAATGCGAGGTTTTTATTATTGCGAAAATTGCGACTGGGTTGTAAACGCAATAATTTAAACTCGCATTTTGAAATATTTAAGATGAATTTAACAGAATTTATCTCAAAATCGTGAAAATTAAAATCGCATTTAAGTCTTAAATGACAAAATCGCAATAATAAATCACGCAATAATTTCTGTATTTACAGTATATATAAAAAAAAAATTGATATGAAATGATAAGATGATTCCCAATGAGACAACTTTCCTCTGTAAACCAACACACACAGAAATTAACAACATATTACATCAAACTATACGCGCTTCAACAATGACCAAAATCCATACTGCATAGTCAGCTCTAAAACGCCACACACTGAACATGTCAAATGTAAATATAAATCTAATTCACAGAAGAACTCTCAACTCTCTAATTTATGTAATAAAATGAACAAAAACAATATTTAACACTTTAAAATAAATAAACCACTGAATTACAGGTTCTTGGCTTGAGAAGGCCACATACAAGAATTTGCAGGATTAACATTTTATTTTCATCAAACTTTTTATACGCTCATCAAAATTCTAACAGGACGTCTTGTGATATACAAATTTCCATCTCTTTTGTCTCTTGGTATCAAACTTGTTGACCTGTAACTTGAGAACGAATACTCCAAATTTCATGATAAACTTAATTTCTGCTGTAGTCTGCTCTATTGTTGTGTTGTTGTCTCTTTGGCACATTCCCTATTTCCATTCTCAGTTTTACATATAAATTACTTGAACAAACGACAACTAGATAGATTAGTATTTCCATTTTATTTTATATTTTATGACATGATTTTGGGTGCAGTTTCGTCTTGTCGTGGTCAAGGTTGATCATAAGCCGAGTTTACCTGTAATTTTAATGATAATTATTGCCCTTGGTTTTTGGTTGGAAAAAATGGCAGCAAAATGTTAATTTTCTCGTTTTAATTGTTTTACATTGTCTTATTGGGGCCTTTTATAGCTGACTATGCCATATGTATGGGCTTTACTAATTGTAAAAGGCCGTACCGTGACCTATAGTTGTTTATGTGTGTCATTTTGGTCTTTTGTGGATAGTTGTCTCATTGGCAATCATACATGTACCATGTCTTCTTTTTAATATTTTCATTAAACAGCTGTCTCATTCGAATTCGCAGTTACATGTATGAACATTTGAATGTATCAGGCAACACTATCTTCACTTAGGCCACACCAATTTGATTCCTTGTTCGACGGACCCGCCCGCACCTATTTTTTTCAAAACAGAATTTTTTTATTTTTTTTATATTCCCGCTTCCCGCATCCGGAAATGTAATCAAGTCCATTTCCCGCACCGTTTTTTTTTTTGTAAACATTATAAAAAGATATCAACATTTGTTTTTAAAATCACAGTCTAACCTGTATATAACGATTTTAAACATAAAAGCACCCCAGCACACTTTGTAAATATCTGTGAGAATATTTGTTTCAGCATGAAACCTACTTATCCAAAGCGGGAGTGCTTCGATCAAGGATTTTGTATCTCCGATATAAATCTATATCAGCGACCGGAGTAAAGAACAAAAAATTGGTTACTTTCCCCCTTACTTATATTCCCTATCAAAACATGTTAGTTGTCAGAATAAAGTACAAAGAACTTCTGAAGGATTTGCCTTCAACTGCAATTATATTGTATGCTGGCGAAACAAAACTATCCATAGCCTCTGCATGTTTATGCACCTGTCCTGATGGATTGAGGGGCCTGTCGTTCAGCAGTTATCGTTTGGTAATGTTGTTCATTGGTATAATTTTTCCCGTTTGGATGTACATGATATATAAATTAGATCGTTGGTTTTCCTGTTCGAATTGTGTACGCTAATAATTTTGGGTCCTTTATAGCCTGCTGTTTGGTCTGTATCAAAGCCCTGTGTAAAAGTCCGTACTTTGACCTGTGTTTGTTATTTATATCAGGTTGAGAACAACTCTCCCTCAGACAACATGGACAAGGGGTCATTTTACTGATGTAGAAAAGAAAATAGAAATACTAAGGATTTGTATAGTTCTTCTATACAAAACCTTTGAAAACTTAGAATTTTGTACCCAAAAAGAGGAGAATTACATCATATTTTAAACAACTTTTTCTAAAAGAGTGGTCCACTTATTTTGAATAATATTAAACTGTTAAAGTAAATGTGTTAACATGGTTAAAGTCCAGGAATATTACAAAATTCTTGGACATGTTTTGACCATTTAATACCAGATAGATATATAGTTCTTTGAGAAAATATGAGCCCTTTTGTACAAACAAATATATTATAACTTATATTGATCCCTCATAAAACATGTAAAAGGGATATTTATAACATTAAGGGGTTCTCCCCAAACTGATTATGACTTGGATGGAGAATTGTCTCATTGTCAGTCACACATACATGTCATACATAGACCAGATTTAATTATTTCTTGGTGAACAGGGAAAAAATACTTCAGAAATTAAAGAAATGTCAAAGTACAAGTGATAAATCAAGCTTTAATATTGTCAAAACCTACTATTTTATGTTTACAAAAAAAATTATAATCGCTCGCCTCTACTTTTCAAGCTTCGCCTCAAAAATTTGCAAATTAAATATTTTTTTATTTAAATTTTCAAATCGCTCGCTCGCCCCAAATTTTGAAGTCCAAAAATCCGTAGAACAAGAAATTAAATTGGTGTGGCCTTATGACATAAATTCATTTTATTTTTCAATTTACCCCGAATATAATGGTTTCAGGCCTTGAAAACATAAAACTTTTCTCAGTGCTCTGAGCACTAAAATCATGATCGAAACATGATATCCAGCAATTTGATTGGTTGATTTTTTAGTCTTGAGTGCAAAAATCATGCTCAAAACTTTTATGACCGTAAAGCACTCAAAATACGGTCAGTCGGGTACCTGTAAACAAACACGTATTTTTTTGGGCCTAAATTTTTTCAAATAATTATTTTTTTCTCCCTCCTACCCTATTTTTCTGTGGCTAATATATATCTAAATAAAGTTTTAAAAACAAAATTGGAGGATAACATTATTTTTATGTCCCACCTATGATAGAAAGGGGCATTATGTTTTCTGATCTGTGCATCCCACTTCAGTTTTAAAATGAATTGGTCAAGATAGTTTTTGATAACGCTGAAGTCCAATCAACTTGAAATTTATTTCACATGTGCATATGAAATATTGTTTCTAATTTTAATGCCAATTTCATGGTCCATTGAACATGGAAACTGATAATGCAAGTGGAACATCAGTGTACTTTGGACACCTTCTTGTTTCCCCTCCTATCTTTTTAAGTTGAAGTCTATAATGAATAAAAACGCCATTTTACCTTGCTTACTCACTAATCAAATTTTACTTTTATATTTACTGTTCAGCCAAGTTTCTTATTTATATTTATTTATTTCAGGTAAATGTAGTAGCTACTGTGATGTCTAAATCTAACAGTGAAATAGTTGATGTAAGAGGAACCCTTATTAATAAGTGCACATCCACAATTGCTGACAACACACAACAAATGGAGTTGACCTTGTGGAAACACCACATTGACAAAGTAGTTGTTGGGAAAACTTATCATTTCACTAATGTGTCTACTAGATTTTTCCACACCTATACATTTACAACTACATCATCAACAGATATAAATGATCATGAAGATTTATTAGATGTAGCTGACTACCAGGAAGAATCAACATCTACTACCATTACAGGAGCAATTACCCAGATAATCTTGCACAAATCAGCACAATGTGGCAACTGTCACAAATCAATCAAAGACCTACCAACAGGAAATTTAGTTCGCTGCAACTCCTGCAACATGAAACAATTAAAAAGTAACCTCAACAACGCATACTCCTGCACGATGAATGTCAAAGATGAATCTACATCTCAAGTTATTAAACTTAACATGTTTTCATCGGTCTTGGTGACCTTTCTTACAGAAAATCTCAAATTAAGTCTGCTCTCTGAAATGGAAGATGTGGAAGATTACCTGTTGGAACAACAACATCTTACAATCACATATAACTCCAGCAACAAGGTTGTGTTAAAATTTCAGAAAACAAGATGATTTTGCATCACACATATTACTTGATGTATGTGTTATATTAAACTTTAGGTTATTTATATGTTAGGCCAAATAAAAATATATGTGTGGTTCCAGTAACATCAGTTACATACTTTAAAAAAATAGTGTCAATAGGTCAGCAAATTTTTTTTTTTTTTTATTTTTTTTTTGAATGACAAAATCCAGAAAAAAATCGTGTGTTTACCTAAATTGTTTCCGGTATTATACCCATCAAAACCGGAATTCCACCATTTTTACATGTGTTTGGTTGTAAAATAAACAGTCATGATACGTTTTTAGTTTATTTTGTTGCATACTGTTATGAATTGTTGCATATTAGCCATAACACATACTTGTGATGAAAATTCACATGACAGAAATCTGAATTTAATTATTTTAATTTACAATCCTCAAAATTTGATCATTTGAAAATTTATATTTCAGAAATGAAAAAAGTTCTAGGGTCAAGGGGTTTTAACTCAAGTCCATTGGGTTACTGGAACCACACGTATATTTTTATTTGACCTAACCTAGTATAGAATAGCTTTTTGCCACATGTATAAAAACTTTATAATATTTGTTACAGTAGTATACAGGAGTATACCATTATCCCTCTATCTGTCAATCATTAATATCTATTGACATAAATCATTTTTATTTTTATCATTTTTTTACATTTTACTTTTAAGTTAAACATATTTATATCAAAATATGTTGCTTTAGTCACAAAAGAGTTGCTTAACTTTGTTTTTTTTTATATATGTATTGAAATACCATTAATAAACTTTGTCTGTTAATGGCTTGTATTTATTGACTTAAGATCCCTTTTATTTTTGTCTTTTATTAAATTTGATCTTTTAAGTATATATATCAATATATACATTTTCATAAACCTATTATGTTCATAAAAAGGAACAACTTTAACATATCTTTGATATGCATAGAAATAGCATAAAAATTTCAAAAATTTAAACAAACTGGACATGTGCCTGCAACGCTCAATTCAGTTTTATTTGTCCTTGTTTATTGTTGAATATTTTTTAAGATTTTCCCTGTTAAAAATGTATTACAACCCTTGCACTATTCAACCATACATGTATTTGAACTTTATACTTTAAATATTATTCCAACAACAGCATCTTGCAATAACATGTAACTCCAGCAACAACGTCATGTTAAAATTTCAAAAAACAAGATGATTTTGGGTCACATATATTACTTAAAACATGTGTTTTAAATTTTGGTTATTTATATGTTACCTAGTATAGGATAGCTTTTTGCCACATGTATAAATACTTTATAATATTTGTTACAGTAGTATACAGGAGTATACCATTATCCCTCTATCTGTCAATCATTAATATCTATTGACATAAATCATTTTTATTTTTATCATTTTTCACATTTTACTTTTAAGTCAAACATATTTATATCAGTATATATTGCTTTAGTCATAAAAAGAGTTACTTGAGTTTTTTTTTATATGTATTGAAATACCATTAATTAACATTTGTTTGTTAATGGCTTGTATTTATTGATCCCTTTTATTTTTGTCTTTTATTAAATTTAATGTTTTATATACATGATATATATATCAATATATACATTTTCATAAACCTATTATGTTCATAAAAAGGAACAACTTTAGCAGTTCTTTGATATGCATAAAAATAACATAAAAATTTCAAAAATTTAAGCAAAGTGGACATGTGCCTGAAGCCCTCAATTCAGTTTTATTTGGCCTTGTTTATTGTTAAATATTTTTTAGATTTACTCTGTTAAATGATAATGTTTAGCAACTCTTGCACTATTCAGCCATACATGTATTTGAACTTTAGACTTTTAATATTATTTTTTTCACATTTTTTCCAGATAATGTAACTGTTGCACTATCCTAGTAATCATTGCACATGTAAATAGTAAATAACTTATTATTATTTTACTACCCATCATATATAGCCATATAGTTGCAGACATGTAATCTTATACTGGTGTATACATCTCAAAGATCAACAACAAACTTGTTTTCAAAATGTGTATCATGTACTGATGAACAACTTGATAAAAAGGATTATCATTATTTGAAAAAATAAAAAATAGTTTCAGAATTTTGTTGATAATGTTTAAATTGCCTTAACATTTTAATCTCAATTATTGTATATTTGCACCACTTGGCAACACCAAAAATCAATTAGGGGTCAACTGAAAACTGTTTAAAGCATCATGTACTTGCGAAATACACACATACCAAATATACTTATTCTATTACTTTAATAAACTAACAGTAAATTGAACATTACAATAAATCTTCACTTTTTGTCTCACCTTGACTGAGTGAAAAAGCGAGGCATAGGTATGCTGTTTCCGGCGTCAACAACATCAACAATGTATTAGTTTGTGATTAGCTCAGTTTTATGGAGAACCACTAGTGGTATGTCAATGATAATTCGTATGCAGATTTATTACCATTGCCACATCTGATTGCCATGGAGATTATTTGGCACCGCCCCCTCAGTCATGGTCTATTGACTTTGAATGATTTGCTTACTTTACATGTATTAGTTTATGATTAGGTCAGTTTATGGAGATCCACTTGTGGTACGTCAATGATAATTGGTATGCAAATGTATTACCATTGCCATGGAGATTTTTTGGCTCCGCCCCCTCAGTCATGGTCTATTGACTGAATAGTTTGCTTACTACTTTGTGATTAGGTCAGTTTATGGAGATCCACTTATGGTAGGTCATTGATATTTGGTTTTCAGTTATAAGCATTAATTGGCACAATTCATTGCCAAAATTACAAAAAGGCAAGACATATCTCTGTGATAACAGTTTATTTCAAGTAGTCACTGAACCATAAAAATGATACCAAGAACATGGGACATACAATTGTCACAAACTTCGTTACATGAAACATCTATAAACAAAGTACATGTATGAAGAATCCACATCTTCAGTTTCTAAAATTTAAAGTCGACATTACCAACATTATCAAACAACTCATCACACTTATTGCCCATTAATGAACATTTTTACCATTTTATTGTCTCGCATGATGAGTAAGAAAACAATACACAGGTATGCTGTTTCCGAAGCCAGCATCATCAACGTATTAGTTTGTGATTAGGTCTAGTTTATAGTGTACTACTGATGGTTGGTCAAAGATATTTGGTATGCACTTCTACAAGCACATCTCATAACCATGGAAATTATTTGACCCTGACCCCTCAGTTATAATCTATTGACTGAAACTTTTGCTTAGTTTTCACATAAAATATTACAGCAAAAATGATCAGCAGACCAAATTTACAAGCATTAAACTTAACATAGCCAAAATCGTCTCTTGACTCCTTGTTGTAACTGTGTTTTTATTAATTGTCTTGAAGCTTTAAAACATGAAAACTTTGTCAACAAAAAAAGATAAACAAAGCAAATCAAAAACTTGAATTTTGCAACAACAAAAGAAAATTTTAAACAACCTCAGCTACCTATACAACCCTTGCACAATCAACTGAATTTTGCAGAAATCATTAATAGGTTAGATTGCCCTTATATGATCATTTTTTAACTTTTTGTTTTTTTTGGTAAAAAATGGGAGGGTTGGGCAACAACAATATAAAAAAGAAGATAAAATATGGTTTCCAATGAGACAACTATCCACAAAAGACCAAAATGAAACAACATTAACAACTATAGGTCACACTACAGCCTTCAACAATGAGCAAACCCCATACCGCATAGTCAGCTAAAAAAGGCCCCAATAAGACGATTTAAAATAATTCAAACGAAACGCCCTCAACAACTGCACAATTATCTCATCACTGCATTTCTCGTTACATAAATTTTACAAAATTCTCCCCTGAGACAACTGTCAAATTTAAACAAACTTGGTTTAAATTACAACTAGGATATCCAGGGACCACTGTGTATGATGACCCTGTCTGCCCACATACCTGAAATAAAACCAGTTCCAAACGTACTTTTTAGTTTATATCTCTGAAACTAAACAACAGTACAGCAGTTACATTTATCATGCATCAATTGTAATTAAAAATATCAGGTGAGCGACACAGGGTCCTTGGACCCTCTAGTTATATTTTATAATAAATTCCAATTTCTTTTAAAAAGCAACAATATTTGTAAATGGAACATTATTAAATAAATCATACATATTATTGACATTGAAATGCTTCTTACGAATATCAGCAAAGTCAATACAATTAATTAAAACATGTTTAATAGTATACTTGCAGTTGCAAGGAACACATTGTGGTTCATCTTCATTTTTTAAAAGATACTCGTGTGTTATTCTAGTATGACCAATACGACATCTAGTAATAACACACTGATCTTTTCTGCACATAATATTATCAAAAGGTTTGCCTAAATTAGGTTTAATTTCATGCAATTTATTATCGTCTTTTTTACTCCATTTATTTTTCAATATATTAAAAACATATTCTCTAATATTAGATTTAAAATCAGTATATGGTATATCACAGTTAGATAGAGGGTCACCCAGGGCATTCTTTGCCTCAAGGTCTACAGCTGTGTTTCCAAGGATTCCAACATGACTCGGAACCCATAGAAATATTATTTCTTTCAGAAGAATTTTTAAATTCCTCATTACATATAAAATTTTCAGGATTGTTGGGTTTTTAATTTTAGTATTTCGTATAGCTTGTAAGCATGAAAGTGAATCCGAACATATAATAAATTTGGATTTATCTGAAGAAGCAATAAATTTCAAAGCCAAAATTATTGCTTCTGCTTCAGCAGTAAAGATGGATGCATCAGATGGCAAACGGAGGGTTGCAGCTCTGTCCCTGAAGACAGCAGCAGATGCAACTCTATCACCATCTTTTGATCCATCAGTATAGACAGTTGAAAAATCGAGATAATCGGCTTTAATTTCAGCATAGTGTTGCTGAATTAAAAGAGGATTTGTTTTATTTTTATTGTGTTCACGGAGATCAAATATCATTTTTGGTTTGGGAAGTTCCCATGGAGGACATTTGCAAGTTTGAACTTGAGCAACAGATTTTAAATCAAAAGAAGCTAAATGTGGTTTTAAACGTAAACCTAACGGAGGAATTTTATTTTCATGTTTTGCAAAAATATCTTCATAAATCGGATTAAAAACACAGCTGTAGGCAGGATTATCTGAATGGGCTTTTAGTTTGACAGCATATTGAAGTCCAAGCTTCAAACGTCTGTCAGTGAGTGAGTGCTCATCAGCCTCTACATACAGACTCTCAACTGGTGAGGTTTTAAATGCGCCAAGACAGAGACGCAAACCTTGGTGATGCACAGCATCGAGAATCTGTATGTAGGACTTCCTTGCAGAGCCATACACTATAGAGCCATAATCTAGTTTAGATCTAACAAGAGATCTATATAAATTGAGTAAAATGTTGCGATCAGCACCCCAGTCAGTGCTGCCGACAACTTTTAAAATATCTAAAGCTTTTAAACATCTCGCTTTTAACATTTTGATATGGGGTAGAAAGGTTAACTTTTTATCGAAAATTAACCCAAGAAATTTGGTTTCATCAACCATTTTAATTGGGTTGCCGTACAAAGTTAGTTCTGGATCAAGATGCAATTTTCTTTTGTTACAAAAATGCATCCCGACCGTTTTTGAAGTGGAAAATTTAAAACCATTTTCCGAGGCCCATTTTTCAATTCTTCCAAGACATAATTGTAATTGTCTTTCAATGTTATTCATATTTTTGCCTCTGTAACATATTAAAAAATCATCAACGTACAATGAACCTTCAATATTACTTTTTAAAACTTCAACAAGGCTGTTGATTTTAAGACTAAATAATGTAACAGATAAAATACTGCCCTGAGGGACACCCATCTCTTGATCATAAAGATCAGACATGGTCGAATTAACTCTAACATTAAATTGTCTGTTAGAGAGAAAATTAGAAATAAAATTAGGCATATTGCCTTTCAACCCCATATCAAATAGATCTTTTAAAATACCATATTTCCATGCAGTATCATAGGCCTTCTCAAGGTCGAAAAAGACCGACACCACATGCTCATTTTTCGCAAAACCATTACGGACAAATGATTCGAATCGAACAAGATGATCAAGAGTACTGCGACCCTGTCGGAATCCACACTGAATATTGGCTAATAGCCCATTGGATTCCAGGAACCAAACAAGGCGATCGTTGACCATCCGTTCGAGTGTTTTACAGACACAACTGGTAAGAGCAATTGGTCGATAATTAATAGGATCCGTATGATCTTTACTTGGTTTTGGAATAGGCACGACGGTTGCAAGCTTCTAGATTGATGGTAAATCACCAGATTCCCAGATGTTATTCATGAGCTGCAAGAGAGCTTCTAGCGAGGAATCTGGCAAGTGTTTTAAGAGTTGGTAGTGAATATTATCAGGCCCACAAGCTGTATCATGGGCTTTTGACAGAGATGTTTTACGTTCTTCAAGAGAAAATAGTTTATTATAATTTTCACCATTTTTTGATTTAAAGTTTAATTTAATTTTTTCTTTTTGTTTTTTAACTTTTTTAAAGTCTTCCCTGTAGTTGTTACAAGAAGAAGACTTTGCAAAAGTTTCACCAAGTTTGTTGGCAATATCCTTTTCAGATGTTAATAAATTATTGCCGTCTTTCAAATGTTTTACAGTGGCTTTAGAATTTTTACCTTTTATTTTATTTACCATATTCCAAACTTTTGTCATCGGAGTGCGAGATGTAATCCCCGAGACAAATTTTTTCCAGGATGTTCGTCGGGCTTGCCTACAAGTCCGCCGTGCCTTAGCGCGAAAAATACGGAAATTACTCAAGTTTTCCGTCGTTTTTACAAGCCCTTATGTGTAACTTGAGTTTTTGGTCTGTTCCTCTAGTGTGACAAATAACGGTTCCCTTTCAGTCAATCATATATTGTTACTGGTATCAAAGTCTTTTTATTTACTCATAACAGTATATTTCTAATAGATTTACACAAAAAGTCCACTTTCTTGTATTTTACATTAGAAAATGGAGAGAAAGAGTAATAAAAAAATATCTCAAAATGTTTTAAAGAAGGGTTATGTCCCTTGGAATACTGGTAAAAAAATAAACTGGTAAGAATTATAAAGTTTAAGTACGTGAGACTGGATTCAGATGTGTATAAATCCAGGGCAAGTAAGTGTTTAGATGATTTATTGTCAGTGCAAAATGCAGGCGACACAATGGCAAATTGTAACCTTTTGCGGCCAAAACAAAAAAAAAACATGACATTAGTTGATACATACTTTCATGCTGAGGTGTCGTCTGCAAACCAATTCAGATATAAGACTTTTCAACAGAATGCTCTTCAGAAAATGGTTAACACTGAAATGAAAATTCACATGTTGTATAAACAAAACTGTAATGGTGATTTAAAATTTGACACAGTTAACTGAATACAGCTTCGTCTGTCCACCCATTTAACTTAGCAAACACCCGTAAACGCCCATTTCAAGGCAATTTTACCTCAAACGTGCATTTTGTGTCTCAATCCATTCCGAATAGTCCATGTTTACAATGTATGAACTGATTTTAATTAGTAATAATTTTTCAAAATGAAAGTACAATAATGTCACGAGTGTACATGTAGTTTCCCTAAATAGGTGTAATACCACCATTGATTTTCTCTATTAGTCTTTGTTAAATTGGCTCTTTAAAAAAAATATTGTATAGTATTTATCTTTATTTCAACCAAAGAAATACTTTGCATGTACAAAGTTTAATCCTTTCCAGTGCTACAGTGAAAATTTCACTAAACTACTCCTTTGCTTGAAGATGACCTTTTGATCCAAGTCATATGTCTCTATTATAGATGTAATACCACCAAATCATGGTACGTCACATCCGGTTGTATACGAAAGTAGGCCTAAAAAAATATTCCCTTGCATTTGATAATGCACTTAAATTTTTCTGAGTCATAAACATGTATGTTGGGTGTCTGAAAGCATCATTCTTTTTTTATTTGAAGGTCTTATAAAATATCTATAACGTTAAGGTTACATAGTTACCAAAGCAGGTAACCAGTAAATAACAGTGTAAAAATTGGGTTGTATACTTCCGGTGATGGTTACTTTCTTATATGCAATGAAATGTAGTGTATTTTTGTTATTCAAAATAGATGCTTAATATTTTTCCGCTATTGGAATTTCCTAACAAGTTTTTTTTTAATATTTTCATATAACTTGTAGTAAACACTGTTAGTAATCTCTTATGTTCAGGCTATTTGATTTGATAAACAATTATTTTTTTTTTGTTATAAATACAGTGTAACTATGACTATGTTTCAATGATGTAAAAACTGAGGTTTCCAAATATCCCGCTCACCATACCCTGTTGTCAAAATCCATGGTTTTTGTAACAATAGATCTATTCAATTTCCATGTGTTTCAGAAATAAAAACTTTGAAGTTAAACAATAGAACTTGGATGTAACAATTTTGCAGAGTCGGTGTACAAATGAATGACCGGTTTACCATTATTTATCATTTGACACGTTTCACCTGCATGAGGATTTTAATAAGTGGTTTGATATATCAAGGTATAGTTTATGTATCCATAATATTAATTCATGTGTTTTTAATTCGCTAAAATTGTTCAAAAGTATTACAGATGTGTGGTAACATTTAATCATAATTCAAAATTACTGTCAAAAAGTAATTTTAAATGTTCAGATTTTATAGGACCGTAAAACAGTGTTTTGATATGATATAATTGTGTCCATGTCTATTGTACATTTTTTGGAAACCATTTATAACTTAAGCAAGTCAAACAGTTCGCAAAAGTAAATTCTAATTAGTACACCTGTACCATAAAAGATTAATGAAATTTTCACAAGATAGTACATAATATATTACTACCCCTAAAAAAAATTTTTAAACAAATAGTGGTTATGCATATGATAGTCATTTTTAATTTATTTCAGGGTAATGACAGTTCCGAATGTCGAACTATAAAAACGTTGAAATGTTATATGTGATAATATTCCAGACAACTGTTCTCTTGACCGTAGCCCAACGTAAGTTTATATTTTGTAATATTGAATGTATGTTATATATATGTCAATCATATACCCTTTTTTATTGTGCTATTACACAAATTCACCATGTTTTTTTAGTACACGACTGCCATCTATGTGTAGGACTTCAAAATGCGATGGGGACGCTAAAACGCGAGGGTCACGTTAAAGTCCGATGGTTTGATACGCTAAAGTGCGTTTGTTGCAAAATTATGGACGTTTAACGTTAAGTATCATTATGACGTTACAAATAAAAGCAACAGTAGTATACCGCTGTTCAGAACTCGTATATCGATAGGACAAAACACAAAATCGGTGAAACAAACTAAAGCTGAGGGAAACGCATTAAATATAAGAGGAAACCAACGACACAACATTAAAATGTAACACACACAAACGAATTAAGCAGTAGACAAAATCCGACGAGAATAACAAATATAACATATAAAACATGAATTTGGAATAGAAAAGTACCATAACACATCTTATACTAATGTGAATTCACACTTAAATATAAAAGAAAACAAACGACACAACGGAAACAGACGTCTCAGTACAAATAAAAATAGACATGCCGGTAAACTAGAATGTTTGCGCAGTTGAAGGATTGTTTTTTAATTGAAAAGAGAAATACATGATCTCAATCCAGAAAATTTTTGGTCTGTGCAAGAAGAGTGTCTATGCAGAGGAGGTATTTCACCAAAATATCCTCAACAGTAACAGGAATGCAAACTTTTGATCTCACTGTGGGGGCGGGGACAAACGTGTTTTTGTTAGTATACTGGACAATAAAAAAACTTCTCATAAACTGACGATACTAAGCGAAAGGTGTATACTGTAAAAAAAGCACAAATGGCAAAATACACAAAGTATCAAAGTGCCTAATTCGTCAAACAATATGTTTTTAATCTCGTCTCATTTTCTTGCGTGAAATAAAAACTACCGTTTAACTTTTTTAATTGAATGATTTGGTAAAGCATCTTTTTTTAATATGGTTCCGTCATTTATGCAAAAGAGATGGATACTCGTCAACAAGTCAGTAACATAACGACCAGATTTGTTGTATAACATACTATGATTGATAATATTTTATAACGACGAAAGGGTATCAAAACGACCAGTACAAAACAATTTAAACGATTGATTTATTTACAAAACAATAAACGAACAAAAAACTGATAAGGAGATGTGGTGTAATTGTCAACAAAACAAATATCCCCCAAGGACCAAATGTCGTTCATGTATGCACCTAATAACATTGTGACCTTCAACTCGGTGCCTTGACATCGCATAGCATATAGGACCACAAAATGACTATTGTAAAACAATTTGTAAGAGAATTTATAAACAACGCAAAAGACGAAAAACTAATATGAACACAGCAAAAAAACAAAATCATTGCCTGAACCCCATTCCCGTTACATCATCGTACTTGAGTTTTTCATATACCATCGTACTTTAGCGTCTGACACTATCGCACTTTGGCTTAGACCATTGCACTTTAGCGTGACCATCGCACTATAGATTACCGTCGAACTTTAGAGTCCTACATTTAAATTGCTAATAGTTCATGTGTTCCAATTTTGAGATATTTGTTTCCTTGTATACGAATTTCCCTAGTCTTCTTTTTTACTTACATTTTTTAATCATATATTGTGAACAACGATTTTGTGCATGCTTTTAACATTATTAATACAATATTGTATACGTATTTTCTTGTTCTTATAAATCCTTGCTTTACAGAGTTAGCACAGTGTCTAAAAGATAGCTCATGTTCAAAGCTAGCCAAGATTATTCTTTCATTTAGATAAGATTTTTTACAGTTAAAACGTTAGTTGTACGTGCAGATCAGCATAAAATATATTCATATTTAACTAGAACACACCCGTGATATTGCGGGTCTGTGACTGAATTAAAGAATATAACTATGCGTAAGCCTTATTTTAGTATTGGTACTGCCATCTGATAAAGTCATGCCGATGATAAGATGCACAGTTTTCTCTGCTTTCAACATCTTTCTGTTTGTACCCGTCGACCTGGAACTTATCAATTATTGGTACTATTATTTATTTGGAAAACAAAATGGCCTGGAAAGGAGTTGAACAGCATTGTCCTTTATGAGTTATAAATAAAGTTGAATTCTTTGATGCCATTCCGGCAAACAAATTGAAAACTGTACATGCTGTACCTATACGCCTTATTTTAAGTCCAGATTTGTCTTATTAGTATTGTCATCTTAAAAAGTCATACTGATTAAAATACTACAATCGGGAGCACTGTGATAATGATTGAATTTAGTTGTGTCAACCCTATGATTACGACCCGTGTATATAGCAAAATCTTAAATACAGCGTTTGGTGGTGCGCCTGTCGGATGAGGAACGTACAGATAGGTTAATAGGTAACAGGTGAATATACTATTGGTATCGGTATCGGATTCGACCCGGAACTTCTTAACTATTGGCAATATTAATTATGTGGAAAACAAAAGGGTCTGGAGTGGTGTAATTTTTAATCAACAGCATTGTACTATATTAGTTATATATAAAGTTGAATTCTTTGATTCATCGTTTTTACGTGATGACGGCTGACAAATTGGACCTCGTAATTTTAGAATTATAGATAAGACACAATTTGAAATCCTCACATGTAAGACATGAACGTAGAAAATGGTTAAACAATACGCAACAAGACTAGAAACGCACCACATCCTTTATCCATGATAAAATTCAGATATCTTTTAAACTAGTGAAAGAAGTTTCATGAAAGTCCCAAACAGAATGAATGAAACAATAGTTAATTTTTGTTTTCCAGTTACATTTCTACATAGAACCGATCTTTTTACCTCTAACGTTTGATTACTTAGTTGTTTTACTTTGAAACTAAGATATGCGAAAAGAAATTACGTTGTGTCCATTAACTTTAGTATAATTACAAACGACTATTGACCTAAATTGTTTACAGATTCGATTATAGGAAAAAGGGTACCATAAAGGAGGTGTGCGTGTCTAGTCTTATATGCTGCGTGTATGTTTAAATAAATACGTATAAAGTTCTTTTACTCATTAATGTTTAAAATATAATAAGGAAATAAGTGTGGAAAAAATAGTCATACAAAATTAAATAAATTATTTCTAAAAACTTCCTTACATATTGTATTCAGATAAGCCTTTATTCTTATTTTTTCAACAATCGTTACTGTAGTCATTGTCTGGCATACAGTTAGAAATATATGTTCTTGTTCACAAGTCATGATCAAACTGAACACTGGCCGACACTTATACATTGTTGAACTAGATAATTGGATAAAGAAATTAAAAAAAAAAATTATCGTTCTATGAAAGTTTGATGCGGCTCATTTGGCGTTTTGAGTGTGTGCAATTAGCGTTTTCAATTACTGTTTACCTCCGTCAGTCATATCATTTGTTCTGATTTGATAATGATTAGAAATTTGAAGATTTTACGGCCTATTGAGTAGCATGAGTAATAAAGTATGCAAACTATTTGGTTACGACTACGGGTTAAAACTGATTGTTTGATTTTTGTTTAGTCTTGCTTAACGAAATGCCAACGTAAAATGAGTATACGATTTACACATGTTACAAGTATTAAAACTAAATACTTTTTTGCTCTAAAATATATGATTATGAGATTTTATTGGTCACAGTATTATGAAACTGAATGGCGATTGTTTTTAAATCCAATACTTAAGTGTTGAGGTTTCGTCAACCCTTAAGTAATTAAAATCGTTCATCATTATTCGGATAGCAAACATTGCATCATATTTTACACATGGATATCGTTCAAATTATATGGATAGGAACATGTATATATTTTCTTTTTGTAACCAACAATCAACATGTCAACAAACATATCAGAAATGACTGTTTCTTTGCATGTTTTTATAAGTTCCGGTGTAGCTGTCAATGTTATTAATTTCTTAGACAAACATTGGATTGAACAACATTGAATTGTTCCTTCTTTGCATATGCAAGTCTCAATACTTTTTTTTAAACTGAGTAATCATAAGACACTCTAGAAATGATACGTATTAAATTATAACTTATAAGTACCGACCTTCATTTAATAGTCCACTACTGCTCTACTTTCAACAACGTATCCAAAAGATAACACACTGGTCACTGTTATAATTCTATTTAATCAACGTGATATATGTGTGCAATTAAGACTCATTGGAACCTCTGAGTGTTAGTAGTACAGGAAAATATATACGCATACTATAAGAAGTCATCTCTATCATAAATCAAATCATGTATATGTATATGTATATGTATGTCTGAACCAGTGACAACTATATAACAGATTTATCCATCGGACCAACAGCAGTGATGGTGATACATGGTTCTGTACACTCTGTCTAAACATCAGCCCAACAATGTTAGATCAGTAAATTTGCTTTTGCAAATTGTTTGTTCTTCCCTCGCCGGGATTCGAACTCATGCTACTGAGATATCGTGACACCAAATCACCTGCACTGTACCCAACGCACTAGACCATTTGCCCACCTTGGCTTCACTGTATATATACAACTCGTTTAAACATCAGTCCAACAATGTTCGATCTGTAAATGTGTTTTTTGTAAATTTTTTGTTCTTCCATCGCCGGAATTCGAACTCATGTTACTAAGATATCGTTACAATGAATGGCCTGCACTGTATCAAAAGCGCTAGACCTCTCGAGCACGTTGGCTTCATAATCATTATAATAAAACTTTCTGTGGCCGGATGTTACCTTTCCTCGTCAGTTTTAATCTAGCGTCGCATTAGTGTACATGAGATTCAAGTATAAGGTATATATATATATATATATACACAACTCGTCTAAACATCAACCCAACAATGTTAGATCTGTAAATTTGCTTTCGCAAATTTTTGGTTCTTCCCTCGCCGGGATTCGAACCCATGCTACTGTGATATCGTGACACCAAATCGCCTGCACTGCAGCCGTCCCGCTAGACCACACGACCACCTGGGCTCTCAAAAAAAAAGCTTTCGCTGGCCGTGTGTTACCTTTCCTCGTCAGTTGTAATCTAGCGGCGTACTACAGTACATGATATATAAGGCATGAAGATGTAATTGTTACAGATCAGCTAAATTATCTATAGTAAAGGATCCTACAAATTAATGTAATATACAGTCACAGAAAATAATTATATTTATAAGTACGTCTGAGTCAGTGACAACTCTACAACAGATGTATCCATCGGATCGCCATCAATGATGGTATTACATGGCTGTGTACATAATGTATATACAATTCGTCTAAACATCAACCCAACAATGTTAGATCTGTAAATTTGCTTTCGCAAATTTTTGTTCTTCCCTCGCCGGGATACGAACCCATGCTACTGTGATATCGTGACACTAAATCGCCTGCACTGTAGCCGTCCCACTAGACCACACGACCACCTGGGCTCTCAAAAAAAGAGCTTTCGCTGGCCGTGTGTTACCTTTCCTCGTCAGTTTTAATCTAGCGGCGTACTACAGTACATGATATATAAGGCATGAAGATGTATATATATCAATAAAACACATACCCCTATCACAAATTAAATCGTTTCATATTCGCTCAAAATATTTCCATTTTTATACTGTGTTTCCGGTGATAAAACGAGCTAAGAAACGTTATCGTGGAAAATTGGCCGAAAAAATGTTGCATGTGAATATTCATGAGGAACATGAATTGAAAAAGCAGTATAAATTCTGTATGTAGGCTACGATTTTCTAGATTTACCTTTAACAGGAAAGCGCAAATCTAAAATTGTAAATGAAATACGACATAACAAAGCTAGAAACTATATGACCAAAAGTAATAAGAACAATAGTTAATGATAACTGTTTGAACGGCGAGTAAGACCCTCTATGTTCATATTTCAAAGAAGTATGTTTATAGTTATCAAAGGTATCAGGCTTATAATTTTGATACGCCAGACGCGCGCTTCGTCTACATAAAACTCAACAGTGACGCCCAGATCAAAAAAGTTAAAAAGCCAAACAAGTATAAAATTAAAGAGCATTAAGGATCAAATATTCAAAAAAAGTGTCAAATACGGCTTAGGTTATCTATACCTGGGACTAGAAAATCCTTAGTACATCGAATAATTTTTGCAAACAGTTAATTAAAAAACAAAAATTACCATATCATTGATATTCATGTCAACATCGATGTGCTGACTATAGAGCTGGTGATACCCTCGTGGACGGAACGTTCACCATCATCGACCCAGTGGTATACATAGTTATCAAAGGTACAATGTTCATAATTTTGATAAGCGTTTTGTCTACATAAAACTCATCAGTGACGCTTCAATCAAAAATGATAAATCGATATCAGAATAACTTCCAATAGATATGGCTACTGAAATGAACAAGCTATTGACTGTCAGATCATAATAGAAATACGAGTTACTTGGTTTTTGTTTTCCTTATATTGGTTTCTTAATGAGTAAAGGGCCTTTTGCAAATTCATGAGATAAATAATAGGTCAGAAATAATATTGATATCTTAAAATTTAAGTTAACAGTCATTCAAATGAATACATCTATCACTTAATTTGGTGATATTTTCTGCGCATTGGTTTAACATTTTGAAGTTAGAAAACAAATATGCTGTCATCCCCTTAACGTACTTCAATCACATGATTTTTGGATTGAACAAATCAGAAGAAATCAATCTTCTTTTATTGCAAATCGATTTGAACACAATTTTTGTAGGTTTTTTAAATGTTCAATAATAAAGATTTTTTTTTAATTTTGCTCTTGTTTATAAAAAAACGTTTATACTAAATTAGACGTACTACAGGACAAATTTCCATTTGAGTATATATAAAAAATGTTCGGTGGTAAAACATAAACATCACGCGCTTACGTTCATCTATGAGTTGCTTTGTATATTGAAAATGTCTGTGCTTCGCAGACATGTGATATGATTTCATTTTATTTCTGCTTTGAATTTTACAGATAACCTTACACCAAACGGCACGGCTTCCCAAAGTTCTAGTTATCAGAAACCTCAAGGGAACGCGGAATATGCGATATACCCACCTGCATCAAACACATTTACATATAGTTCGTGTTCCACCACAGTTGTTATGCAGACCAATAGTCAAGCTTGGTGGATGTTTCAATTTTCATTCGGACTTGCACATGTCACAGATATAACAGTTTACTACAGGGAAGGCTGTACGTATATAAATATCCTATAGTGTTTTACAGAAAAATACTTATATTTGATATTTGTAAAATACAATTCCTGATTGTTATAAAGTTATGGTGAGTTATAGTGTATTATTTCACTAGAGTATACCTATTTATTCAACTAAATTTTACACACACAATGCTTACATTTGCAATACCTCAGTTTTTATGTTAGCGGCACTAAGTGAAAATAGGCATTAACATGATAAAGCTTAAATCCGAAGCAATAAGCAAACGCCTAGGCATTAAGTTATTGCCTGAAATTTCAGGCATCAAGATTATTTTCTGAAACTTGAAGATGATTTTTCATCCTATTGCCGAACATAATTTTAGGCATTAAGTGAACTCTGGATTTTCTGCATATTCGGTGATTTATTCTTGATACAGAGACGTTTCTGAATTTTATTTTTAATATTACATGTATTAATATACATTCATTTAACAGATCTTTAAATTTAGTGCATTTAGATTATTTAAGCAGTTGAAAAACAGAATTTATCTTTTCTTGGGAATGACTCCACCAAATGAGATTTGTCACAGGATTATAACTTGTGTTAGATAGACATATATATATATAGAGTCTATAAGAATCTACCAACCAGTAAACTTAATAGGTATTGGATCATCAAAATTGACAATACTACACAAACAGGAAAAATTATATGAGTCTAAAAGATTGTGTAACAATACCGATAAATAGATGGAAAAAAAACACTAAAAAGTGTTGAATATCATCGCACAAAGATTGAAAAACTGAACAGATGATATAAATTATACAATAATTGCAAATATTATGGCTCAACAGATGGCCTTCTTCGGTGCAAAAGTTTTAACAATACTGACATATAATGTATAAGGTGTAAACATAGATCAGTAATAATACAGGTAAGTTTTGGTTGATTGATTTAAATCCAAAATCCTGAATATAATAATATAAACACCTTACACATATAGATTTATTTCGTCTTTAAGCCATTGTTACACTTTTAAATTATCTATTCTACTTACTAGTACACTTGGTACAATCAAAACCCTGTTCAAAGTTTTGATTTTTCTATCCTATATACCACTGTGCCTCATATTCTTTTGAAGAAAGAAATGACACACCTAATTAAATGGGCATTTAAAAAGTCAGAATGTCAAAAATGTTTGCATTCACAACAAAAACTAACATAACCTTTACAAAGACTTATTAAGAAGGGATATAGTTTTGATACTGTTTTCAGGTAATTAAAGATTGCATACTTTGGTTTAAATGTGATTCACTTATAGGGTCTTTGCATCGGAAATAAACACATTTAATCTAAAACCAGTTGTTGGCAATCAAAACCCTAATAATAAATTATTCAAATAAGGCCATTGAAAATAATTGAATTAATTACTTTTTGAGTGTCAAAAATTCGTTGGGTGTACTGGATAAATTATATGCTTATATTAGTTATTTTGAATCTGACAGGACGTAAAGACAAAGCGACAGAACACATTAAATATTTACACTATAAGACAGTTCCGGCGTTCCATAGAAACGCATTAAAAATAAGAGGAGAACAACGACAGAACATTAAAATGTAACACACACAGAACATAGAGTCATTAGCTTTCTAAAAATTAATTGTATTGCACAATTACTTTCTTATTTGAAAAATCCTGCGGGGCAACAATTCAGGATCTACTTCCCTTTCTGAAAACCTGAGATCATCCCTTTTATTTGTTGGGTTTTGCGATCGTGTTACTTAGTTTTTAGTTTTCAATATTGTGTTATGTGGACTGCTGTTTGTCGTCTCGTCGGTTTTTGTTTTTTGCCATGGCTGTGTCGTTTTGTTTTCGACCTTTGCATTTATTGTTCCTTTGGTACCTTTGGCCTCTCTTTTTTTAACATTGTAACCCTCCTTGCAAAAGACAAGTAATTGGGTACTAACGAAGCGGAGAGAAATAGAAAAATAAAGTAAACAAGTTAAGAATTCATTCAATTTAAAGCATTTCCACTCATTTGATGAGGGTGCCGCGCTTAAGAAATGATTTTCTGATATATAATTCTTTAAATTATTACGCCGATAAGTACTAAATTAAGACAAGATTTTGTGTAATACTCCAAAACTTGCCACTTAGTACCGGAAAATTTCTAGGTCGATCGTCCTCTGTTTCCCCATTTTCAAGATAATGAACTGTTTTTTCATTATTTTTCCTTCCAGACACGTTTTTCACGCATGTGTATTTTCACTGATAAATACATCTTTACACATTGGCTATAATTAAACACATATTTCCGAGTAGATTTTTTGTAAAAACAACAAAAAAGAGGGAGTTCAGTATTATCAAAATATCAAGGAATTTGTTCTTTAACAAAATGATCATTAAAAATACTAGCAA
This sequence comes from Mytilus edulis, assembly GCA_019925275.1. Taxonomy (NCBI): domain Eukaryota; kingdom Metazoa; phylum Mollusca; class Bivalvia; order Mytilida; family Mytilidae; genus Mytilus; species Mytilus edulis. The sequence goes on along the minus strand of CM034349.1, from coordinate 87,467,664 downwards.
TATTTACAAAATCAAAACCTTTATTGACATACTTGATTTCAATAAAATGCTTTTTTGGACTTCAGGGCGATCAATTTTGGGAAACAGTTTAGAAAAACAATATGCCATAATAATTTGAACGATTTCTTTTTTTTTTTTTTTTTTTTTTTTTTTAAATAAATCCTTTATTGCACATTTCTCTGCTGTTTACAACTTACTCGACTCACAGCATTCAGTCTAGTATCCCTGTAAATTAGTTACTGTTTAACCAGGGAGATTATACAGTAAAAATATTAGCTATTAATTATGATTAGTTATACAATAATAATATATAAATACATTGATTTTGACAATTTGTCTTTTGCAGTTTCCTCATATTACGTGATTACGGAATTTGTACTATCTATTGTCCGCTATTGATTTTAGGTTTATCGTTAACCTTACCTTTTGATCAAAACAAGATCACGTGAAAGTTGAGATGATCGGATAATTAAAGAATGCCACGTGTATTGATGATGAGCAGAAGGCTCTCATCTAATTTAAGTGTTTATAATGGTGAGTTTTGGAAATATTTCAATTGTTTTATGATAATTTATTGAAAGCATCATGATTTATTTTAAAATATCAAAGAATTTCTATTCTGACATTAGATAGTACAAGGTCAATGTTCAGTATGCATGCTGATTTGTGTACAGGTAAACCTTGATCATTTGTCACATTTAAACACACACATGAAATTTGTTTACATTGCCTAAGAGTCATTCTACATGATATATATGTGTAATGATATTAAATAAAAATACATTTTATGATTTATAATATAAACATAGTTATTATATATTTTTATAAACATCACACAAAAACCTACTTGTTTTTTTATCAAGTGTTTTCATACTCTCAAAGTATTGTTGAAATTCTAACTTAAAAATTCTGTAAACATCAACATTTTTTTGTTTATACTCTGATGCATATGTAGATTTATGAATGGAGAACATTAATACAGTCAGAAACAGATTGATGTCATAGTAGTTTATATCATATATTTTATACCCAAGTATTAGATTTTTGAAAGAGATTATATGTGTCCCCATTTTTATTTTGTCAAGCAGTAATTTGACTTTTTTCCAAAAAAGTTTGAAAGTATTGGCATGTGATGAAAAAGTGTTCATAGTTTTCTAATTGGTTGCAAATATGGCATTGGTCATCACTTTTCAGTTGCCAGATGTGCAATATCTGTTTACAAGGAAGGATATAGTGAAGTAGTTTCCACCTGAATATTTTTAACTTGTTAACTTGTAAGCTGTAAAATATAAAGTTAAGCATTTTGTACAAGTAGCTTGACGATTCTAATTTAAATTGTGTTTTCCATTTTAGAAATCCAATTGGTGTTTTTTCCTCTATATTACATGAATTAATGCTTTTATATATTTCTTTTGATGGAAGGTTTTCAATGCAGATCAATTTTGTGTTGTTTTGTGTTTTTAAGTATAGTTTTTTATTTGTTTTAACTTGAGTACAGCATGATTTATCTGATTTCATTTCCATTTGCCACTTTTTTGGTATTGCGTTTTTTATTCTTGATAGTTCTGATATCCAATTTGATTTAATTGTTAGTTTATCTAATACAATCTTTTGTGAAATGTTTCCTTCTTTGTCGATTATATCATTAATAAATAGTATTCCATTTGTTATCCAATTTGAAAATATTAAGCATTTGTTTTGAAATTTTATATGCTTATTGCCCCAAATATATTGTTGTCTTATGTTAATAAAAGTTGTATTTTTTTTGTTTGAGATATTTTTTATTTTAAACCAACTTTTAATTATTTCTAAATAAAAAAGAGGGAGTGTTTTACTAAGGTTTGGGATTGCTTTTATGCTACCTGGATTCATGTTGAATAAAGAGAAGTTTTCTCCAAATATATTAAAAAAGAAAAGGGGAATAACTTTCCAGTTCGCAAAGTGTGTTGATGTTAAACGTTTGACCCAGGATAATTGTATAGCTGATAGAAAATTGTCAATATTAATCATTTTTAGGCCTCCTTCCAAATAATCTTTACATAAAGTTATCCGTTTAACTTTTTCTTTTTTATTTCCCCAAATGAAGTTGTAAATTAGTGTTTTGAATTCATTCAGAAAGTTTTTGGATATAGTTGTCACTGATGCCAAGAAAGTTAAATTTGGTAGGATAAGAGATTTAATTACTGTTATTTTACCTATCATTGTAAGATTTCTTCTGTTCCAGCTATTGATTGCATCTTGAGACTTTCTTAAAATTCTTTCTGTATTTAATCTGTCGCATTCATCTTTGTTAAGTCCAAAATATACCCCTAGACTTTTAATAGGTTCTTTATTCCAGTTTATATTTTCATATTTATCTTTGCAGCTTTTCAATTGGCCTAACCATATGCCCTCTGTTTTAGATCGGTTAAGTTTTAGACCTGAGAGTGTTCCAAATATTTCAATCAAGTTTAAAGCATAGCTTATTTCCTGCCTACATTTTAAAAAGAGAGTAGTATCATCTGCTAGTTGTGAAATTTTCAGACTATGTGTTTTGGAGTCTAATTTAATTTGAAATCCCTTAATACCAGTATCTTGTCTTATTCTACATGCGAGAATTTCTACTGCTATTGTGAAAATTAGAGAACTGCATGGACACCCTTGTCGTATCCCACGATATACATTGTAGGTTTCTGAAATCCAACCATTATTTAGCATACAACCTTTAATATTTTTATATAATGTTTTAACCCATTTAATGAATGAGTTTGGGAGACCAAATTTTGTTAGGGCTTCATACATAAAGTCCCATTCTAATGAATCAAAAGCTTTTGAAAAATCAATAAAAAGTAATGCACCATCAATTTGAAAGGTTTCAGCATAATCAATAATGTCTTGGATTTGGCGTATATTAAAACCAATATATCTATTTTTGATATAACCATTTTGATCCCCATGAATTATTTTTAACAGTATTGGTTTTAAACGTTGAGCTATTGCATATGCAATGAGTTTAGTATCTACATTTAATAGTGTAATTGGTCTATAGTTATCCAGTGACAAAGGGTCTTTTTTTTTGTAAATTAAGGATATTATACCTATTTTTTGTATGGTTGTTAGTTCTCCTTCTTCATAGCATTTGTTAAAAACTTCAACAGTAAATTCTTTTAGATTATTCCAAAAAGTGCGATAAAATTCTACACTTAGCCCATCTATTCCTGGAGATTTATTTAATTTCATTTGAAATATTGCCTTAGTGCATTCTTCTACTGTTAAAGGGCCCCCCAAGGATTCACTTTCTATTTCTGATAGTTTGTGATCAATGTTGGTTTCATTTATGTAATTTTTTATATCTTTTAAATTTGGAGAAGTGCTTTTATATAGATTTTCATAGTATGATCTTTCTATGTTTAGAATTTCTGAGTGTTCTGTAACTATTTTCCCATCTTTATTTTTAAGCGCTGTGATACTTTTTTTGGTTTGTCTTGATTTTTCAAGGCCCAGGAAGAATTTAGTGTTTTTCTCTCCTTCTTCTAACCATTGTACTCGGGATCTTATTTGTGCACCTTTAACTTTATTTAAGTAGAGGTTTTCAAGTTTTTCTTCCATGGTTTTAATTTCTTTTTCCATAGTCGGGCTTACATTTGTTTTTTCATTTAATTTTCTTAATTTTGTTTCTAAATTTTTTATATCATTTTTATTTTCAGATGATCTTTGTTTGCAGTAAGTAAGAGTTGCGGTTCTTACCTCTGATTTAAACATATCCCAAAGTGTTTTCAAATTTTTGGTGAGTATTTGTTTTTTATAGTTTTCGATTAATTTATTTATGAGATCAATATATTTTTGCTCTTTAAGTATACTATTATTTATTTTAAAGAATCCCCTGCCTCTTTCTTCCGAATTTTGTCTTACTTGTAAAGAAATGGCTTGGTGATCAGTATATAATATCATTGCAGGTCGAATATCTGCTTTCATAACATGCGGTCTTATATCAGGACTTATTAGAAAGAAGTCAATTCTACTGGCTATTTTTGTATCATTTTTCCTTCTCCATGTGAATTGACTTGTATTTGGATGAAGTTCTCTCCATATATCTGTTAAATTATTTTTCTTTATTAATTTTTTTAAACTATTCACTGGTTTGTAGTTTCGAGAGATATTATTAGTTTTTTTATCATTAATTGATAGGGTTTCGTTCATGTCACCTCCAAGTATAAGAATACCCAAGCGATTGTTTTCAATTATATTTTGGACCTTTTTGAAAAATTTGTTTCTGTTTTTGTGTTGATTTGGAGCATATACATTTATTAAAGTAAAAATGTTTTCATTTATTTCTATGTTAATCAAAATTATTCTGCCTTCTGTATCTTTTATCTCATTTATTGTCTTACATTTTAAATTATTTTTCACATAGATTGATACCCCCTTTGATTGTGTGTTACCATAACTATGGAACATTTTGCCATCAAACTCATAATTTATAGTTTTTTCATTTTTTTCTATAAAATGTGACTCTTGCATGAAAAGAATATTACATTTTTGATTTTTTGTCCATAATTGTAATCTTTCTCTTTTCTGTTTTTGGCCTAAACCTTGACAGTTTAGTGATATTATGTGTAGATTTTCACCCATTGTTAAATTTTGAGTTTAGATGTTTTGTTAGCATAAATGCTGAAAAAAGATATATTTGTTTCATCTGATATTTACAACATATTTTCATTAGTTTGATTTTATGATTACTATAAAAACAATGGTACACAATTATGTGTGAGATAAGTGCATATAATAAATAGAATATAAACACAAACTTGACAGTGTACATGAATGTAAATAAAACATAACACAAACAAATATAAGCATGCATGCATGTAGTTGAACATATATTTTTATTTACTTGTTCAATATATACATTAGATTTTTCTTTTGCTACTTCAACATATTTTGAGACTATATACATGATATATCTACACTGAAAAAACAGATATATTTTGTTCATAACATGTGTTTTAATTTTATGGTTATTTATTTTTAGATCTGATGTTTTGGCAGAAGTAAATGTATGAAATTTTTGGACCATGTACATAGTGTGGAAAATTACAATCAATTTAGAAGCAATCGGAATGTTTATATTTAGCAAAATCGGTATTTGTGTATATCTACATAATCTATGAAGGAACATATTTGCTGATAATCTGGGACTTGCAAAGGATGGATGGATGGATTTTTTCATGTGGATTAAAATTGACTTTTGAAGTATTCTTATTATATGTGGATTAAATAAGATATCCAAATCTTTTAATGTGAAATGGAAAAGGACAAAGTATGAATTCTAATATGTGAATTAAAACTGATGGATAATTTGTTATAGAGCAAGCATATATCATGGAGAGTTTATAGCTGTTAACTATAAAAATCAACAGAAAAAGTGATTTTAGACTGATGTGATTTAATGAATTGGTATTTATCAAAGATATTTTCTTTTTGAACTTTAATTTTGTTGGATTTCTCTTATTCATTTTATCTTTATTTCTACTTCGAGCAGCTAGTGTTTTCCTTTTACACAGTTCAAGTATATGTGTAATTATTGTGTTTATTTCATTTATCATGTTTATATGATTCTTTATTATGTTTATACAAGTAAAAAGCATCATAATAAATTTTATTATCAAAACAGCTTTCCGTATATATTTATTTATACCTGCAAATATTATTTTTGTGGTACTTACATCACAACTTGACTTGTTCCAATATGTTATTTGGTGAATAGCATATTCAGAATAGAGACATTTATATATTGATTTTGTGGTCATTTGAAATTCAACTCTTTTTACAATATGTCTTATACACAATTTATTACATATATATACATTATCCTTTATATTTCTTGTAATACTATTTTCAAGGTGTATATAATCTGAAATTATATCACACTCTGACTTATTTTTTTTTATTTTTTTTTCTTGACTAAAAACAAAAATAGACAAACAAATAAAAAATATAATACAGTATTTACAATAATTCATAGGTGTATTTTATATTTGGACAATTTGTGTGTTTGGATCGTTATGTGTTATGATCAGATGTCCTTGGTTTTGATGAGCCAATCTCACGGTCGTGTAACTTATCAGTTGGTGTGGTGGCGGAACGTTTGGATGATTTCTGCTGAGGGGTTGTCATGGTCGTCCCGAGGTATTTATCTAGTGGACCATAAGTTGTTGCTGGTGATTTGGATGTTTTTTTTTTTTCTGTTTTTTTTTCATGCATTGTTCAGGATGCTGTTGATCTGTTTCATCAGACTTCAATTCAGATGGATTTTGGTCTGGTACATTTGTGTTGTTTGTATCTGTGGGAAGTTCAGCATTTTTGCTGATTTCCTCAGTATGTGTTATGTCTAATAAGTTTTCGGTGGATTGTGATAGCACAATCTCCTCACCTTTCTCAGATTCAGCTTCACTTGCTTCATCTGACTCTTCGGACGACACATCTGAGTCAGCTTGACTGTTCTTATCAAACTCAGCTGTGCAGTCTTTAGAGATATGACCATTTGTACCGCACGTCTTGCACTTCCAGTCATTGGTACGATTTCATACTTTTTTTTTAATAGAAATTAGGTCAGAAATATTTTTTTTATGGTTAGATCGAAAAAAAATTGATTGCGATTTTTTATACGCCCATGAGAACGGTTTTAGAAACTATATCCAAAGTGTTAATATAATCGGTTATTGATATATTACCAATTACCATGAAATCATTAAGACTGAGAGGATATAGACTGTCTGTAATTTTTTAATCCAATTTAGTTCAATTATTTGCCCGTTCTCCACTGGTGGTAAGCGGATGGTCGTAATTAAAAGTTACGACCATCTGAATATGGGAGATAACTCTAGGGATAAGTTTTTGTTTTCCGATTTTCGTGCAGTAAAAGGTTCATTTGAGTCAAACCGCTTGTCTCATAAACACATATCGTAAGTGTGTTGTTATTGAAACCAAATTTGACACATAAAATCATTTCAATTTTCGTAAAATAGTCATTCAAAAATTCGAGCATGATGGTCGTTACTTTAACTTGTGATGGTCGTAATGTCAAGTATAGTATTTTGGATGATGGTCGTAACCGACACAAGATGGTCGTAACTTTGAAAGATGACCGTAACTCAAGTATTTAGACGAACTTTTATCAATTATTTTAAAAGTACTGAGAACATGCATAACCATGTTAATAAACTCATTTGTTATATAAAGTTTACTACAAAAAATATTATTTCATTTGTTACTCTGATAATGGTATGCAGAAATTAAGTTAAAGAATTATCAATCATACATTTTTGATATGTTCCAAACGACCATCATTTAGGAGAAACAGGGAAAACTAATCAACTCGCATTAAGCCAAATAGTATGTTAGGAATGAGTATTAATATATTTTTACTGTACGTTAAGGCATAAAATTGTTGAATATTTGCATTCAGATTATTTTTTATATTTACGACTTTTTATTTCCTGCAATCATGTCGGCAGATGAAATTATTGAACGTACAATTTTGATCAATCTTCTTTAATTTTTAATCAGCTATTTCAGTTTTTATAAACCATTGGCTTTCAAATATTCGACTTTGGGTGAATCATGATTAATGAAAATCCACAAATGCCTGGTGTTTTTATCGTGTTGTCTTCTTTTTTATATCGATTGCATGACGATCTTGCGGTATAACATTGATAATTATTCTTAAGAATTGGTTCATAATAAAAACTTAATCCATGGTGTCGTAATGAACATTGTGTTAACCTAGAAAGTATAAATAAGGTTGAGATATTTTACAATGCTACACGCGTTGAATTTAAGAGTAAGATCAAATACCAGTAGTTTGTAGACAGGCTTGTATCCAGGATAATACTACAAGGTAGAACTAAATGTACTGCGGCAAATATTATATATGCAGGTATATATTTTACAATGATACACGCTTTAAATTTAAGAGTAAGATCAAATATTAGTAGTTTATAGCCAGCCTTGTAGCTAAGATAATATTACAAGGTAGAACTAAATGTACTGCGGCAACTATCACATACATATGCAGGTTGAAAATAATGTTTATGTTATATGTTTATATTGTATGAATGTACTCAGATTTAAAAAACCAACACGCTGAGTTGAAGCATAAAGATCTATCTTTTAAATATTATCCTGGCTACAAGCTATGTATGAATACTGTTTGCTGAAGTCCTTTTGCTGAAATTCAAAAACAATACATTACCATCAGCATATAGTAAACAATGTAAATTGCTAACCCCTTTAATATTCTTTATAAAGAAGTTTAACGATCCATACTGTGAAGGAATTGTTTTAACTCGTGTAGTAATTTTGACTCTAAATATGCCTCTTCTAGTAGTGGAAAGATGATCCCAAATTGTCAAGCCTGTGCCAGTATCTGATCATAGACTTTGCAATGACAAAATACAGAGTGAATCTACAAAGTTAAGAAAGATTGGCAAAATGTGTTTCTCTTTTGGTAACACCAAGTAATTGTTTACAAAATTCAATGCGTAGTCTTTCTGAAAGAATCTTAGGATAGGCCTGATCTACATTTGTAGTCGTATTTTCTTTTTGTTTTTTGAAAGGGTTGAAATATCCCCAAATTTTAGTACTATATAAGAGAATAGGTTTTAGTATATGCTCAAAAACATGAAGGCTGTTTTTTAAACTTGGATTCAGTAACAGAAAGTCCTGGCGTAGCTTATGGTAGGCTTTTAACGCCTTATTATACAATTCTCTCTGAGCCAAGGAAAAGAATCCAGATGCACTAAAAGTTATTCCTTAATATTTACAATGTTGAGCACAATCAATAAGTCTGTTATTAAAATAAAAATCATGTTTGATATGTCTGCGTGTCTTGTTAGATACAAGCACCTTGATTTTATTGGGATTAATATTCAAACACCGATCTTAATCCATCAAGTTTACTTTGAAGTCCTTTTGCTGAAGTTGAAAAAATGGCAAGATCATCAGCATATTTATAGTAAAGAATAGGCTGTTCGTGGATAAACAACAGCTGGATCAGGGGAACTTTTAACACAATGAGGAACTTCATTTATAAAAAATTTAAACAAATTTGGACTCAAATCGTCTCCCTGTTTTACTCAAACTTTAGTTCTAAAGAGATCTCTTACCATACTCTCTAACTATATTCAATAGCTTAAGTTTTATTTCCACCTAGTAGGTACATACTAGTTTTTAAAAGTTTATCTTTTCAATACATGCAAAATATAAAAAAAAAATCAGGATACTGTTATTTCATGTGATGTCAAATTTGTTAAAAGCACCTTTTCTTAATTCGTAACTAAGAATGATCATAACCAGAGCTGTGTGTTAAAATGAATTCTCCACTTTTGAGAAATTTATATTGTTATTAAACTTAACAGCTTATAATTAGTTGCCTCTTGGTTGATTTTATACATTATATTTTAAGTAACAGTGACTTGTCATTTCATTTTGTATTGTTTTTTTTCGATTCGTTCCAATTTTCTTTCCTTTCGTACTTTACAGGTATCCCTCTCTTCACCTCTTTTAGTTTTTATCATTTAGTGAAATCAACTTCACAAATATATCATATAATATATTCATATAACAAAAGACACGTTTAAAACTCTTGACTTGTCTTATTATGTCCTATTTAATAAAGAATTACGACCATCACAATTTTAAATTACGACCATCCTGAACAATTTTGTTTTTTTTAGTTACGACCATCATGCTCGAATTATTGAATGATCATTTTACGAAAATTGGAATATTTTTATGTATCAAATTTTGTTTCAATATCAACGCACTGACGATTAGTATGTATGAGACAAGCGGTTTTACTGAAACATTTTTTTACTGCACGAAAATCGGAAAAGAAAAATGTATCCCTAGAGTTGTCTCCCATCTTCGGATGGTCGTAACTTTAAGTTACGACCATCCGCTTACCACCAGTGGTTCTCGTACAAACTTTGAAATTTAAATATTTAAAAGCCTATAGGATGATTGTGCTTCTAAAGGTGTTGATATATGATATTTTGAATTTATGAGGTCTTTTAAAACGATAAAGGTGTTCTTGCTTGCTTTTAGATAACTATCGTCCAGTTTCACCTGCATGATTTCATGCACGATAATTGCATCATTTCAAATGTAATTATAAAGTAATATCTAAAAGGATTTAATTAAAATGGAAAAAAAAAATGTTTTAAAATAAGAATTGAATTCGTAGTGTCATCGCATCGAGAAACAAAAGTTCAAAGTTAAAAATCCCGCACAATTTCTCTGTATAAGAGTTAATAACCGATGGTGCGTTTCATTATATGTTCATCTTAACGTGAAAAGATGCGCAAGAAGCATGCACAAATTTAGAATGAAGATAAGTGATCTTAAGACACCTAAATAGGTGTCCTAATGTTAGGACGAAAATGCGGTGTATCATAAGTTAAAAAAGCTTCTAGAACAGGACTTAGGACAAAGACATGTCATAAGATGGTCTTAGGACATGTCTTAAACATAAAACACTCCTTGGTTTGAAGTGGTCAAAAGTAGACAAAATTAAAATATGATGTTTTGCTCACAACATTTTCCAACATTTTTATTGGATAAGTAAATTTTCTTTGTTAAAAGTTCCACAATTTGTCATAACAAAATGATTTTAACACAAGATTCTACCATTTTTTATATTTTTAAATTTTTATTTGAAGTTTGTTAATAATAAATAATATATTTTGTTGGTGATATATTGGGTTCTGTAGTTGTTTATCTGTAAAATTCGAGTGTCTTCATTTGCCCATATTCATTCGAATGTAATTTGCAGTAATACAATAAATAGTTTAAGTACTCAGTATTTATATGAGAGATGAACGAGATTTGCCTTTGAACCTTTACTAAAATTGTCCGTTTTTAAATTTTGAAGTTATTTAGAAACTAAGGTTTTAACTCCCTCAGGCAAAGTTGTCTTTAGATGAACTTGGCTATTTATTTTAGGTATTTTTGACATATAACTCTTCAGCAGTTTCAGTACTTATAAATCTTCGGATTTCAAATGTTTCGATTTCAGCGTTCCTGATGAAGGTATAATCCATAAAAGCGCTTCGGACGCAAGAAATTGCTAAACGTGTTGTTTTCAATTTTTTAAAGTATGAAACCGTGAAACTTCGAATTCAGCTTTTGAAAAGCATATAATGATTTTACAGATTATCTATTTAATTTGAACTATTTACAATTAGTTTTTTTTCCATTCTAGTATAAAGCGTATTCACATTTTGTACCTATTTTTTGTTTCATATAGTTTAAATGTACAATCGGTTTTTAAATTAAAGTTGTTGGTTAATTTTGATACAAACTTTAAATTTTTTCATTTGCTATTTTCTTTTACGCCAATACTTTGGTCGGTTAGGACATCCTAGCTATGATAATCCTAATATAGATTCGATGTGCATGCTGAGACAAGTCGTAAGTCGGTCCGATTTTGATCATAATCAAGTTCTGTCCTAAAACTATCTTATAGGACTGATCTTAGTACAGTTTCGATAAAAAGGCCCTAGTTCTCATAATGTAATTATGAATTAAATATATTTTTATTTAAATGAAAAAAATGTCTTATATTTACACGCGTTTATATTTTATGCATGAAGATTAATGTCTACAAACATTTTCCATGATTTAAGCTAGATTTAAGCTTAAATCCTAGAATTAATGTCTAATGCCAATAGACTAACTCCCTAGGCGTTAGCTTAATGCTAAGATGTTATAAGATTAACAGACTTTTGAGCTCAAGCAACTGCCGAATACAAAAAGACCGACATTGTGGTTATACTGCTGACAAAAATACAGTTCAAAGTTAAATGCCAAAGACCCTAAATCTTAAGGAAAATTCAACGCGGAAAGTCATTCATTAAATGATAAATTTAAAAGCTCAAATACAATGATTTATGTCTATAAAAAAAAAATAATTGCTCTATTCAATAGTTGTTAACAGCTGTCAAAATATCACATCACATGAATGGATAAGAGCTATGCTATTCCTGGCTAAGTACAGGCATTCGATTCTGTATAAAATAAAGGTTCAACTTGGTTTTATCGCTAGCTAAACATCATCGATGATAAGCTAAGAAGGGAAGGTCATCCATTCTCTGGTGAAATGTTTAAATTATATGATAATTTAATTTAATTGTTTTTCTTATATTCATCAATTATATTTGCTATATCCTTTTTTAAAATACCTGTTCGTTTAAGATGGATTCATTAACTGTTTTGTTTCGGACTAGAAATAGAGACTGTGCCAATATATTATGGCCCTGCTTTTATATAATTATTTGGATGTGAACCCTTATTTTAATTTGCATTCGTGCACTTCTTAAACTGGCATTATCTTCATGATCTTTTACTTAAATGAAAAAAAGTAACTAAAATTTCAGCCTTAGATTCGGTGAATTTGAAGTTTTCCCAAATACAATGAAATATATGTTTATGCCCCACCTAGATAGTAGAGGGGCATTATGTTTTCTGGTCTGTGCCTCCGTTTGTTCGTTTGTTCGTCCGTTCGTCCGTTCGTTCGTTCCACTTCAGGTTAAAGTTTTTGGTCAAGGTAGCTTTTTATGAAGTTGAAGTCCAATGAACTTGAAACTTATTACACATGTTCCCCATGATATGATCTTTCTAATTTTAATGCTAAATTATAGTTTTGACCCCAATTTCATGTTCCACTGAACATAGAAAATGATAGTGCAAAAGTTCAGGTTAAAGTGTTTGGTCAAGGTAGTTTTTGATGAAGTTGAAGTCCAATCAACTTGTCACTTATTACACATGTTCCCTATGATATGATCGTTCTAGTTTTAATTCCACATCAAAGTTTTGACCCCAATTTCACGGTCCACTGAACATGGAAAATTATAGTGCGAGAGGGGCATCCGTGTACTATGGACACATTCTTGTTAAATATATGTTCTTATCAAAAACACTAATAAATATGCACCCATTTGTCCTTACAAATGTGGATGCTTTTAAAAGACGTGCAGTAAAATTATAAGTGTGTTAATTGTTTGCTTCCTAACACACTGAGTGTTTGTTTACATCCGCCAATTTATACAAAAGAAACTGCTATCATCATGATCATACATATATTTATTTAAGAGTGTTACAAGTTTATACAATTAACACACATACATTAAATATATTGCTTAAAGATTGTAGTTAAGGGCCAGTGTACATGTTTTTAGGACATCGTTTTTTATACGTTTCATTAATATTGGTCTATTTTATTGAACCCGCAAATATAAAATTAAGTATAAATATATATACCATTTAGTGCTGTGTTAATCATTGCCTATCAGTTTAAAAAATAAAAACCTAAGATGGAGACCAACGACATAACCCAAAGCGAATTGCAACATATTTCCGACCAACCCTACTACAAGGTAGAAACAAAGAAAATACCAAGGGGACAATAGAAAGAAGAAAACAAACAACATCATAGGCAAAAGTAAAAACGGAGTAAAGACAAACAATCATAACACAAGGTTATACTCATAACTGTAGCTTATAACTCAATACCCAAAACAAAAATCATGTTTGTACGCAAGTAGCTAGGTTTTTTTTTTAAATGTTCCCATGTTTTCTATTTTATTTTGAAACCATCAATAGTCAGAAATAAGTTATTTTTAATCATACTGTATAAATCAAACGTTTTTTTACCGAAATATTCTTACATGTTGACAAGTAACATTGAATCAGATGTAATTTGTATTCCAGTTGCTAAACGTATGAACGGATTTAAATTATATTTGACCAATACATCATCCATTCCGCCTCATGGTTATCTCTGTTATGAAGATCTTGATTCTGGATTTCCAAACACCACTCAGACTATACCGTGTAATCAACATGGCAAATATGTCATTTATTACGATAAATTGGGATCAGATGAAGACAATTTAATCCCAGGACCAATTGTTGAATTGTGCTACGTTGCCATCAATGGTATGTTTATCATAATTGTGTAACAACACACGTACTTCTTCATCTTACCCAAATTGCTTCTATTCGTTTCTTCAAACACCTGTAACTTAAGATATCATTCAAGTTGGATGATGTCAAAATGAAAAGTCAATCAAGAACCATAAGTCAAATAAAACAGGCATCTGGTGAATAGATCAGATGAAGACAATTTAATCCCAGGACCAATTGTTGAATTGTGCTACGTTGCCATCAATGGTATGTTTATCATAATTGTGTAACAACACACGTACTTCTTCATCTTACCCAAATTGCTTCTATTCGTTTCTTCAAACACCTGTAACTTAAGATATCATTCAAGTTGGATGATGTCAAAATGAAAAGTCAATCAAGAACCATAAGTCAAATAAAACAGGCATCTGGTGAAAAGACTTTCGTCTTCAATTGAAATAAACTCGTATTTAAGAAACTAAGTTCATAAATAATATTGAATAATCAAGACAAAGATTTATTACTTATGATGAAAAACGCGATCAATATATAAAGAATGTTAATGGGTACTTAATTCTCAAACAAACAAAAGGAGTAGGTCCGGTAAGGGCCGATTTTGGCCCCAAATTTCAGTATCATCTGACGAGATATTTAGGACACTTTTTAAACACTTAAGTGTCTATTTCAATTGATTCGATTAGTTTATGTAACAGATTTTAACTGATTCAGTCATTAAAAACGCTCCGATTGAAGCTTAAATATGAAAAATCTATCAAATATGCCAAAAAAACGTCACTTTTCAGATGGTTTTCGTCAAAAATGAAAGTGGCCGCATCCGTATTCATCCTCAACTTTTATATATGTTATGTATTATCATCAAATACAACTTACATTTCAATATTATGAATGAACACGAATGCGGCCACTTTCATTTAAGACGAAAACCGTCTAAAATTTAACTAAAATGCTATAATTGTGAAGATTTCAGTAATTTAGCATGACTTTATGATGCTAGTACACGATATATGTGCATTGTATTGTCAAAAACAGCACTTATTTATGTAGCAGAAGCATTCTACTTTCCAAAAAATAGCTAAACGATTACATTTTCACAATTTTGCAAAACTGCTTAATTTTGGGGCCAAAAAGGGGTCTTACTGAACATACTCCTTTGCAAAATATTGAATGATGCTAGTAATTATAATCAAATGCTTTAACACCATGTTTTGTACACCGTTTTCTATATAAGAAAATGACTATACCATGTCAAGATTATGTATTGTTTCCTTATCGTTTTATGTGTTTGATATTTGATTTTTTATAAAAGGATTTATCGTTTTGAATTTTCATCGGAGTTTCGTATTTTTGTTATTTTACTATTTTATAACAAGTTGTATGTTTACAGAACGAGACAAATTATGGCTGCATCAATTGGGTAAAACATCTTTATATATGTGCGCCAACACAATAACTATTCCTCACTATCATGGGTGTCACTCGGGCAACAGTAAAATTGTCAGGAAAATTTATTGTTCTTTTTTCTAGATCAGATTAAATAAAATTGAGAGTAATTAATGTCAGTTCTTAGTACGGTAGTGTCACCTATATTCGTGGATATAAGACTATTCAAACGGAATGCGGTAAAACTAAAAACAACCATTTGTTTTTTATGTCGATAATGTTACCTTAGAACTTCATTAGAATAATACAAGTTAGTTTGATTCTTTCCGTTAGCTAGTTTATTTGATATGACCTACATTTCTAGTGTACACAAATCGGCATATGATGTCAAGTACGTCACCTATTTTCGTGGAAAAAGTTCGTTCTAAAAATAACACAAGAAGAACACACAGTGGTGAGCATAACATTGTTATTTCATTCAAGCATATTTGTGTACATGCTCAGTCCAGTGAAAACAAAAACAGTTTTCAAGACCAAGTATTTAATTTTATTTTTTTTGAGACTGAAAACCTTACAAAAATCAAAAAGAAACAAAATAAAAAATAAAACATTTAAAGTTTTAAAAAATTAGTAAAATTAAAAGTAACAAAAATAGAATTAAAGTTGATATTAACACTTATTTTTACTTACCATTACTTTAAAAACATTTGCTTAAAGCCACAGTTTAGTCAATATTGTTCAGTTTCCTTTCAGAATTATGATTAACTTTTTCAGTCCACAGAAGATAAATTCATATTATAAAATCAAGCAAATGTTCACAACTTAACAAATCCAACTGTAAGTGTTAATAAAGAACTGTCAACCGTACTGTAAATGTTAAATATAAATAACTGGGGTCTGTTGTTCAACTTGTGATTAAATTAATCATATGATTAATTTTAATCAGTTGTTAAAAGTTAATCGGATGATTAGTAAATGCAATGATTAAATTGCGTTGTTCAACTTATTTTAATCATTGTATTTACTAATCATCCGATTAATTTTTAATCATATGATTAAATTTGGGTAGTTAGCAAGTGTTTCCCACAATGTATTGTAAATCAGGGCCTACAAAACTTCCTTTGATGCATTAAATTATAACATTCTTCTTTTAAACAGGCTTTGGGTGCCAATAATTATTATATATATTGTAATAATCAGCATTTGCATTCCACTTTAAATTATGACTAGGGCCAGCGTTTTTCATGTTATTGCTCATAAATCTTGGTATCTGAAATGATGAGGTCATGCAGGTGGTCGAAAAACCAACATGCAATGAATAACTTGAAATCAGTTTGTTTCTTAATTATATTAAAAAATTTCAATCGTTGTTGAAATAGTCTTATCATGCAACATGTGACTGTTCTAACTCAGAAGCAATGTCAGAAATTGTCTTCGGTCCTCAATCAAAATGCATCATTCATGACCATGATTTTAATGCCGGAATTTGGTGTCTGACAACAACGACAGTGTCCGTGATTGCAATGATAATTCAGTTGAAGTCTTTGTTTTTACATAATGATTCCTTCAAATATCTGTTAAAATATTTTTTGTTAGTTACGTCATACCTTCTACACATGCGAAAGATACGCTTTTGTTTTATAAATGACGAAATAATTTGGAGTGAAGGGTGCTTTCTTTCACGTCCGCATTTTATCAATTGCAAGTATGGCATGCCAAGTTAACATTTCAGATCATTTTTACGGATGGTGTAGATCGTAATAAATAACAGAACTGTAATCGATTGCAGTCCACACGGCATAAGAAGATACAGCGTGACAATTTTAAATATTCACTTGTACAAGTGTAATGGCACAGTCCAAGAACCTTTTCAATGATTTTTTAAAACTGAAATAACAAATTGTTAGTTCTAGAAATTTTCATAAAGGGGGAGGGGCACTGACTGCCTAAGAGGGGGCCCGCTCCAATCATGCTTCAGTGATTCCCTTTATATAATCAACCAAATTTTTTCCACAAAAGGGGGAGGGGGCCTGGGCCCCTGAAAACACCTCTGAAATAGTTCGTTCTGATGTTGTACTGTTATACCACTGTCCCAGGTTAGGGGGAGGGTTGCGATCCCGCTAACATGTTTAACCCCGCCACATTATTTATGTATGTGCCTGTCCCCAGTCAAGAGCCTGTAATTCAGTGGTTGTCGTTTGTTTATGTGTTCCATATTTGTTTTTCGTTCATTTTTCATATATATATATAAGTAAGGCCGTTAGTTTTCTCGTTTGAATTGTCTACATTGTCTTATCGGGGCCTTTTATAGCTGACTATGCGGTATGGGCTTTGCTAATAGTAAATATAAAGACAAGAAGATGTGGCATGATTGTCAAAGAGACAATTCCCTATCGGGAACCAAAAGATGTAGTAGTTAACAGATATAATATAGGTCACCGTATGGCCTTCAACAACAAGCAAAACTCACATCGAAGCATAAGCTATAAAAGACCTATAGATATGACAAATCAAGGCAGTAAAACAATTCAAACTAGAAATCTAAAGGCCTTATATATATTTATGAACAAAACTAAGAACGTAAAACAATAATATATATAGCAACAAACGACATGCAACAACTGAATTACAGGCACATCCAAATGCTGATTTACGGTATACAAGTAGAAGATGTTTATTTGGTCCCTATTGGCCCGAGAACACAGTTATTTCGTAGAACATTTCTTTTAGACAATAAATTCAAATTTAAAAAATCGCACCTACTCTTTCTCAAAAAGATTTTTACAGTGTAGTGTACTACTAGTGAGACAAATAATATCAAATTAATAGACACTTCTACCAGCTCTAACTGACAGCTTCCGACGTAATAAAAATTGACCTTTTTAAACTGACCAAATCACTACTTAACATAAAGATTCAGCACCCAAATTTTTATAACATGTAATAACAGCCCCCTACTTAATATTTCATGCATTAGATATCAAGAAATAAATTGTGAAAGTGTATCAAATACAAATGCAAGTTATACACTGTTCACAGTAGGGACTAACTAACGAAAACCAAAGGACGATAACTGTGTCCTTGAACCTATTGTGTGGTCTTTTTTACCATTTGATGAGATTGTGCTACAACCGACCAACAAAGATGGCTGCTCACTGTGAACAAAATAACTATGAATTATGATTATGTATCTATTTTTGTGGCAAAAAGTTTAGCTTCTTGTTTGAAATACATTGTCTTAATTGTTCTCCGTTATATAAAGGCATGAAGTATTTGCCATTGGATTTTTAACATGATAATTCACAAGATAACAAAAGAAAGGAAGAAAGACCAATCACAATTTGTCTATTTTTTTTTATTTTTAAATTAAACTGAAAAAAGATAAACCTTTCAAATAAAAAGTTCTTTATATAAAAATATTCCCTGGATGTGGAACTTTTGCTCCCTCTATTTTCAACACTATAAATGAGGTTTTCCTGTGTACTTAAACTTCAAACCTTGTTTCCTAACTGATCTATTCAAGAAAGTCATGATTGACAACAACTATCTTTATTTAAAAAAAAAAAGAGAAAATCTTCAGTGTCGTTATACGCATGCATGTTGTCTGCTTGGAGTTGATCCCCACCCGGACAGAAAGAAATAGCCCAACTCCAAGATGTTTATTATTAATATATTCCTGCATCAAGTTATTTTTCACCTTGAGCTTACATAAGAATAAATACAGAATATAGAAAGTGACACTAAAATTGAAAAATAAAGTCTGAAGTCACATAGAAGAGAAATAGATTTATGTTTTTTTGTGGAAAACAGCCGGTGCCAGGGGTACCCTCTGTGTGTTCAAATATGCATGCCATATTTGCCACTGCCCCATGTCTGTTTTATGAATTCTGACCCTAAATTTTCCATCTGTTACATGCCAAGAATTCCTCTCTCAAAACTCCGGTGGACCTCCTACTGCACCCATTACCTGGATCCATTCGTAGATTTGATCCATTGTAAAGTGAAATTAATTTATGAAAGAGGGACGAAAGATACCAAAGGGACAGTCAAACTCATAAATCGAAAATAAACTGACAACGCCATGGCCAAAAATGAAAAAGACAAACAGACAACAATAGCACACACAACATAGAAAACTGAAGAATAAGCAACACGAACCCAATCAAAAACTAGGGGTTATCTCAGGTGCTCCGGAACATGACCTGCATGTACGTGTCGCCACTGAAGACCACAACCATATAACAAATGGTCAATATAAATTATCCGTGTTATTTGCACAATGAGATATTTGCATGCTCTTTATTTTTTAATATTGGTGCAATTTATGATCATTTATACTTATCATTTCTTACTCGGACTAACCAGAGAAGCATCTATAGATGAGTTGGAAGTTAAAAAAATCAAAGATATATTCTGTGATGATCTGGAAAAACAAGCAATAGTCACATAAATCATACATTGTTGTACCTCTCTCTCCCAACGGTGGTATAATACTTCTCTTGAAATATATCTGACACTCGAATATGAGATTTCCTAGATTCTTAATAACAGGTGCTTGTTTTTGTATATTGTGTCAGATAAAAAATATGAGACATTTTATTGACTCAGTCTCTTAATACCTAATCAGTAATATTAAACACTGATGGCAGTATATTTTCATTATACATATTTGCAGTTGCTGATCCTTAGCCTAAGGGGGTGTCCGGGGGTTGGAGTCCCCCTTTTATTTGACAATCAAAGTTTTTGAAAGGCGACGTGAGGTTTGAAACAACCCTTTTAATCTGGGCTACGTTGGAACCCCCCAAAATGGCCTGATCCACCCATGATTTGGATCCTCATAGCTCATAAGCTTTACTAAATGGGAAAACAATATACACTGTTTAAAAACTCCGTGTAAAGATAAAAACCGTAAGGTCCGAGATATACGGGGACGAATTCACCCATCATAATTTACCTGCGAAAACAGTTAGGACTATGTCAAGGGTGCTACTGAAACTGAAAGTGCTAATATTTGAACTTCGAAAATGTAGAAATTAGTAAAGACTTGCTTTGAAAATAAATTATGGCCTGTACATTAATGCTATGGTAACATTATTTATTTATGAGAGCTGTTCGTCATAATTTGATGAATGGTTCCGCACAATAACATGTGGCCCGTCTCGGCGTACGTTTATTTTTTTCGCAATCAACACTGTCACTGAGCGGTAAAATACAAACGAAAAACTGCCGAAATGTGCAATTTCTCTCTGTTATCAAATGCCCATTGTATGAGTGCATCCGATCCTTTGCCCCATCTTGTCAAATCTCTTTCCAATTTATGTTTCAACTCAACTCCTAGCAAAACTATATTGCGTTTCTTTCAAATATTAAGGTATTTTATGGCTGAAATCTCTTTCCAGGAGCTAAATATCTCTTAAACGCCTCATATTTCGAGGATAAACTAATTTTTGCATTGACACAGCAGCCATCTTGGATGCTTTAATCAAATGATTAAAATTTAATACAGCTCAAAGAGGTGGATTAAGTTTAACGACAGTTTTAGCCTTTTTAACGCAGCGTTAAAATTAACGACAAGTTGAACAACACACTAATCATATGATTAATTTTAATCGAATGATTAAGAAATTTTAACGACGCGTTAGCCCTAACGACAAGTTGAACAACAGACCCCTGGAAACTGTCAAACTATTTACAAATTTATGTCATCATAATTATTCTTCAGTCTCTTTCTGTTTGCAGGGTAAGCCATGACATGGGCAGTAAAATTTATCTGAAATGAGTTGGACGGAAACATCACAGCAAAATTTGAGATGAGTCCAATGTTCACACTGTAGATATTCACATTTGGCCCATTGTGTGAATACAATGGAGATGCAATCTTGTAACTCCTTCGGCTGCCACATGTTGTAAACACAACACAAAGTGCTATCATCTTGATCATCTTCATCAGATATTGAGTTATCAGAAACGACTATGTTCTGCAGTCCTGATGGACCTGGTTTTTGAGACTCTTGTTGGTTAGGCCTTGGTTTCTTGTTTGTGGTTGTTGTAGTGACAGAAGGTGATGAATCTTTTTGCTTTCGTTTAGTATTTGTTTTCTTAGGATTTTGATTAACTTTAGGTTTTGTTGATTTATTGTTGGTTGTTGCCTTGGTCTTTGACTTTGATTGCGCAATGTATTCATTTATTTGTTCACGTGTCTCTGGTTCTGTTATGGTTTTTCCAGCTGCCATCTTGTAGATGGAACGTCTTTCCTTTTTTTTGTGGATTTCTTTTTGACAAATTTGTTGATTTAGAATTGAAGAAAGCAGTATTTTCATCCGGTTTTTCAACAGTAATTTTTTCAGCAACATAAATTTGGATGCTTCCATTTTCCGGGTTTGATGTTATAGGTTCTGTGTCAGCATTGATCTCTGAATTGGACATTACATTTACTGGTTCAGTCGTTACGTTTTCAATGGCAGGGATATCTTCAACTGTTGTACATGTATTTTTCTCTAGTCGGCTCTGTTTATGCATGGCATCAGAAATGGAAAACAAGGACTGGTCAATAGCATCTCTATTTAATGGGTATATACCTGATTTACCGAAAGCAGACTGTAAATTTGTTGTAGAAAGAGCAGAGTTGTAAGATTTGCAGGCAATAGAACATAAGTTGTACTTGTTAATTACAGATGAATTGGTGCGTTGGAATTTGTGACATTCGGAACTGTATATTCTTGCAAAGGGCCCAAAAAACAACCAACATCCATGGGCTGAAGAACATGGCTAGTATGAGGAGGCACAACATACAAGATATTTTTTTTCTCAACTGCCCAATCAATTATATCTGGTGTTATGTGTGTCCTGTGACCATCATATAGAAGAAGACTAAGTTTCTCCTGCATTCCAGTTACATATTTGATGAAATGAGTTTCCAGATATGACTGAAAAATCTCTGAATTGGACCATCCAGTTTCACTGACAGATCCATCAGCACCAGGTGTGGCCCCTTCTAACAACTCCTCTCTCATACGTTTACCAGCGAAAATGAATTACGGTGGAATTTGATGTCCTAAGGCGTTACCACATCCCATTACCGTTGTTGTTTGGCCTTTTTATGAGGACAAGGTAGAGGGTACATACTCTGGCTACAACATTTGGGGGTTTATAGTTTGGTTGTAAACCCTTTTCGTCGACATTATAAATGTTCTGGGGTCTGTCTTTAAGCTCATATTTTTTCATTATACGGTCAAGTTCATCGAAGTACCTATAAATTGATGTCCTTGAGGTTGCCTTTGCTCTAAGCTCTGAGATGGTTTTTGGTCTCCATACCTTAAGTTCTGGCCATCTTCCCATGAAGCCGTAAAACCATCTCAGAGAAAGATGCTTGTCATCTTTTCTTTTCATACCCAAGTGGACAGCATACTCGGATCCAAGATCCATAACTTCAGCTCTAGTGTAAGCATAACCTACTGCACCCATTTCTTTTATGTGCTGAACTAATCTTGCCTCCAGTTTACAATCAAACACTGGTGGTGGTTCTGACTTGACGTTGTCTACAGAGATGTAGCCCAATACACCATCTCTCAATGTCTGTTCAGGAAGACAATACTTACTTGCAGCCTTTGCAACATTAAGCTTGTTGTCAGTGACATCTAGATAAGCATTAGTCAGTTTTGTTGGTGAATATGACTTATATTTCTGTCTTTTAAGTTGAACCTGTAAAATATTAAAAAAAAAATAACATTAATAATTTTGTGATACACAGAACAAATAAATTCACAAAAAATTAAAATTATACAAATCCTCTATAAAACCTAGTTATCAAAGTAAGTTGAACGTAATTTACAAAAACTGTGCTCAATTACTTCTTGGAAGTTTATTTGATGAAACAAAACTCATATATTGTCGCTAAAATACATTGAAAACATATAAGATTATGACACTGATTGCGTTCCATAGATTTTTTTGGCTGACAGGGAATCTCCTTGTTAGTCACGTGGTATTGTTCATTAGACAGTAGAGTAAACAGACGACACTTGGATTTGGGATTATAGATTTGGAATAAAAGTATATGGGTCGATGGAAATCAGTCAAATTAGGTAATAAGTAAAATCCGCCATTTTGATAATTAAATAAATAAGTAAACTGTCTTACCTTACTAGAAACTACGAGATTAATTTTGTATGTTGACGTCGTAGGGATATCCTATAGCAATCAAAACATGCGAGTGATGACGTCATAACAATAACACGCATGCGAGATATTTAGGATTTCCGGAAGTCCACGAACTTATGTGTCCACGAAATTATGTGATTAGACTGTATAATATCAATTTCACATACTTGAGCTTTACTATTGTCAGTCCACAATTCTTGCATATGTCGACCCTAAAATAATTGA
The DNA here is from genome assembly GCA_019925275.1 of Mytilus edulis. Taxonomy (NCBI): domain Eukaryota; kingdom Metazoa; phylum Mollusca; class Bivalvia; order Mytilida; family Mytilidae; genus Mytilus; species Mytilus edulis. Next base: position 87,443,934 of record CM034349.1, on the reverse strand, counting down.
AAACATAACTTGAATATAAGAGGATGAAGATAAAGCGTGAGAGCTCAAAAATCGAAGAAAAAACCGAGAACACCTTGACAAAAATTCGAAAAACATAGAAATAATTAAGCTAAGAAGCAAAAAGTGCAATTAACCCTTAGTCGATTGCAACATACAAATTGAAACTTCACTTTACCAATGTCTTTGAATTTTGTTGCTTTGTAGACGTTTGCATGGCTAATTAGTTATTTGTTGTTTTTTTAAACTGTGTACACAATATGAGGTCGTGATATATAGTTTTGGCTTTTAAATCTCTACTGAATTATCAATGGCAGTTAAAAAATTATCATGATTGAGGCAAAATGTATTGGCTGTCTATCGTTGATATATCATTTTGCATTGCTCAGCTGTTTATCTTATGCACCCCTTATGCTTATAGGAACATATAGAAATTGATGAAATATGCTATTTGATAACTGAAAAAATAATTAGTCATGTAATGGTTATTGTAAAATATTATAATTCTATATTGATCATTTTGTAATATTAAATGTATGTATTATGCGAAATTCAGGTTGTGCAATGAGTTATTGGGGAAGTAACTGCGACAAATTTTGTCCTGACAATTGTGTAGGTCAACATTGCTTCATTGGAAATGGTTCCTGTGTTTGGGGATGTAATGCCGAAAACTGTTTGGGTAATAATTGCAATAGTGAGACATCAGTTTGTACCGATGGTTGTAAAACCAGACGGACTGGACGCTATTGTAATAAGTGTAAGTATTTTTGTATTTTAAGGATCAATTACAAAACAGCTTTTACCACAGTTATAATAGCCTTTTGATTTTGGTTGACGGCCGCCTTGAAAACTTTTGATTTCAATGCTGTCTTATACAAATTATGAAAATGAGGCTTTGCTTTATCAATAATAGAAAAGCTAGCAATTGACGATTTTGTTTATTGATTCTTTTATTGTATAAATATTCGTGTAAATATAAATTTTCATCTGTTTGAACATTAAGATGAACATGGTTTCATCTTTAATGAAAGACGTACCCAGACCTGAAACTTTCTGGTTTTTATCATTGCATATATTGTATAAGATAAAAACCATCCCTTGAAGTAAAACATTCAAATTTCTACCCTTTAAAGCTGTCGTAACCATGTAAACCATGTATAAAAACACAACAAAAAGAAGTTACTTGAAAACACCCACAGATATATGTGTATGACTCATTGAAGTATTCAAGCTGAACGAACTATCCATATAAAAGTTATCTCACTCCATGGAGGTCCTTACGTTGAACTTAAAGTTGCTCCACGCCCCAGAGATTTACATAAAATGTTTCCTTTTAAGTGAAAAATGTCATGTTACTGCTTCAAAAAGTTATTTTATTTACTAATAACTATATGTCTGTTATTGAATTATTATTCAGGAAAATTGTTTTATTTATTTGTCAGCAATTCATGTTTAAAACTTCACTTTAAACTTAAACTGAAAATTACCAGAATGTATGATAGTCAACATTGTGTTTTGCAATTGTTAGATAATATATAATACTACTGAATATTACAAAATGTACTACTGAGTCAATGCTGGTGGAAGTTAAGTTCCGGAAGATGTAGTCATTCCAGCCACTATTGCTTTTGTCTAAGCGTGTGTTAAAATACCTCAAGACTGCATATTTTAATTAGTATCGTATTTAGTAAGATAATGATTATTTAAGATTTACGTATTGCGATAGAACAAATCCGTAACAAAGATCATAAAAAAACAAAAAATCAGAAACACCAAGTCTTGTAAATGAAAACAAGCATGCATCCATAAGAAGTCAACAAGCATGTACATGCGGTATCTGCTTCGATAACCATCAATATGAATAAAAAGATTCACGCTAAATACATCTGTTATTACAGATAATATGGCAACTGCAGGTTTAGTCTCGCAATATCCAAATGGTAGTGAACCTGCGAATAAAGCAAATGATGGATATAAGATATCATGTTCAAGAACAAAGGGAAATAAAGTAATATTCCAGGTTGACCTAAAAAAGAAAGCATTGTAACAGGAATTTATATAACATTTGGTGGTATGTTTTTTTTTACTTTATCTTTTCTATTTCTTAACAAAATTTAAAGACTTTTATCATACTTTTAGTAGTTTTGTCACCTATATTTGTTTCATTATTATATAATAGAAATTGAACATTGCTAATTCCATTTTTCCTTTATTACGTTATTTTTGTGTCCATTTCAGTGATATCTTGTCATTCACTTTTAGTAATTTAAGAACTTTTCCTGGTTTTCCTAGAGAGAGATTCTAAAGAGCATATATATCAGGCCAAACACATCTATAAATATGTCAACATGGCAAAAATCGACAATTGCTCTAATTTAGCTGTTACATAGGTACTGCCTAATGTTTTTTTTTCATTTTTGGGTAAATACAGTAAATATAGTGTACCTTTTATAGTGATCTACAAATAAGTCAACTGGAATGAATTCGTCAATTAACCCCTTATGAGATTTTTTTCCCTTTCGAAACATTTTTTTAAACGTTTTTTGTAGACACTATTATATTAAATGCAGAGAAACTGCAAAACAGTACAAATAGTTCAACATAACAAAATATAGTTATTTGAACTCTTTTATGTGTTATTGTCCTTAGAAAAGCTGTTGTTTACCCGTTTTATTTACAGATCGAAAATTGCAAAACTACAGCAATTTATGGTATAGATAAAGGCAACAGTAGTATACCGCTATTCAAAACTCATAAATCCATGGACAAAAAACAAAATCGGGGTAACAAACTAAAACTGACTGAAAATATAAGAGGAGAACAACGACACAACATTAAAATGTAACACACACAGACACAGACGAAATGTCTAGAAATAGGCTTATGACATTTTAAAAGATGTTGTGCCCTTGAAAAATGATTTTTACCTGTTATAGCGTTTTCACATCTAAAATAGATTGAGACAAATTATTTTTGGCAAATATAAGATAAACAAATAAACAATGTCATTTGATCTCTAATAATTGGTATTCATGACCCATCTTCTTCTTTTTTTATGATGAACTTCAAATCATAGATAAATCCAGTGCGTTCCATAATATATGTAAGGTCCTCTAACTGAAATATCAAATAATTGTTGATTTTAATGGTCGCATATATCGCAATGAACTGGATAAAAAGATATCTCAATTTAACAATAATGTTTTTTTTCATAGATTATCCTGCACCATGCAATCGTTAATAAAAAAAAAAGCGGCAACCAATTTTACCCACTGAAAAATGTTTATATTTCCTGTACCATTTGATTATGCACCTTTTTAAAACAGAACATTCATTTGAAATTATTTTCATTTGGGTACCAATTGCAACGTTTACCTTTGTCCTATCATTTTCAGTGTAACCGTGATACTCAATAATAAACACAGTTCGACAGCATGTATTGTTATGTCAATTATGATTTATATTCAACTTATGTTTAATTCATACAAAACAAATCTTTTTATAAGTTCAATTTTATTTATTTAGAATTGACTACAAAGAATGGTATGCGTAGTGTTTATGCTTCAAATACAAGCACCTGGACAGATGGAATCGTGTTATATAACGAAAATGTTTTGCCTAAAGAAATCCATTTCAATGAAGTTTTCAGATATTTGACTTTTTTACCTACAATCGAAGGTTTATCATTTGACCTTGAAGTATGCGAAATTGGGATTATTGGTGAGTATTTTTCTGATAGCATTTTGCAAAGCTTTTGAATGTTAATACACTAGAATAAAATTAATAATACATACTATGCATATGTGTGATCATTCTTACAAAAATTCGACACCTTTACAAAAACTTGAAAACAAGCATTGGTTTAACTTTAAAAGTTCTAACAAAGGTTGAAAATCAATTCAATTGACAAAATAACCACCATATGTACTTCTGTGACCATGGCAACAAGCTCCATAACTGCATATGAAAGGGGTTTACACTTTTTAACATTACATCAATTAATAAGCAAATCGTCTAACTTTTTATTATTATTATGACGAATTAAGACACTACTACAATGAATGGCAAACTTCAATATAACACAACAATTTAAAAAAAAAATGACAAAAAAATGAAGATTACTTTTAAGTATGGATGTATAAATATTTATGTAACAAAGTATAATGCTGCAAAATTATTTGATAACAATGTATATCGACTTTGATTACTTGTTAAAAGATGTGTTATAAATTATCTCCAAAAAAGGTTTGCGACTGTAATTGTTAAATGTGTGCTAGTTAAGTTCTCATTGGCCGTCCAATCTGTTGTAGGAACTTTGTTTTTCTTGTTTTTTCTGAAATAGTTAAGAACGAGCTCATTTTTTAATATTATTTAAATTTCACAAGCTCTTGTACATGTCTTTGAGAAAAATAAAATTGAGAATGGAAATGAGTTATATGTCAAAGAAACAACAACACGACCAAAGACCAGAGAACAAATTTGGGGTATTTTAATTTGATCAAAAAGACATAAACATTATGAACATGCCAACTTCTAGGGACGTCTGATATCTTTGTTAAAGATGGTTCTTCAATTTAAGTATGATAATATGCTTCTAGGTGTGTGGTTAAATTTTAATTTGACTCTTGAACAGCCAAATATAAAATAGAAGATGTGGTATGATTGCCAATGAGACAACTATCCACAAAAGACACAGACATTAACAACTATAGGTCATACCGCATAGTCAGCTATAATAGGCCCCGATAAGACAAAGTAAAACAATTCAAACGAGAAAACTAACGGCTTTATTTATGTAAAAAAACCTTTTTGTTCAATCGATTTATTGTAATTATTATTCTCTGATATTTTCATGTTTTGCTTTGTAAAATTGTAAAATTGTTTGCTTTACAAATTCAAGACGACTTGGCATGCAGTGAAGATGAAATTTATATTTTAAAAGGGCTCTGTCAAATCTATAGTGACTGTGAAATCATTCATACTCAATGGATACCAATTTACCTGGATTACTTGGGTAAATGGAAACCACGAATTAAAATTTCCAACGTTGTGAATTGGCGCTATTATTAAATCAATTATCCACGAATATGCAAGTTTTCCTCAATCCATTGGTTCCATAGGATATAAATGAATCAACATTTCAAGTACATTGAAAAGTTTTTAGAATAATTGTCATTTGATCTACATTGTATGATATCATTAAGAATATTATTAAAAAAACAAAAATTAAAAATTGAATTATTCTTTAAACTCGAATACTGAAAATGTTGAAGTGATTTAATGCACATAATTTAGAATTTGATTGAAAACCCAAATGATATGAAAAGTTTTACGACTGTACACATCCCTACAGTGATTTTATACGATAACTTCAATATTTAAATTGTTATACACTACTGATACTTGAATACCACTTATATTGTTAGATTTCAACGCTAAACAGTTTTATGGGATTGTTAATTCCTGAATTTAATGTTGTCGACATTTTCAAACAACCGATCACTAATTTAGAAATGAAAACTCTAGTTTGAGTAGACTAATATGATAAGAAACGTGATAAGAAAAACTGATCAAATCGTAGCTATCACGGGAACAGACAAACTGAACCGACATAAAATATCAATGTTAAAATAAGCTGTTCAGTTGTCATTCACAACCGCATTTAAATCTACGACGATTCTAAAAACAAAGGACGCAATGGCGATATTATCAAAATGTGGCTAAAAATTTAAGAAAAAATATTTGATAAAAAAAACTTTTTTACCTTTTTTATATTTAGGTTGTCCACCTTCACAGTATGGTCCGGTTTGTGATCAAAAGTGCCCAGAAAATTGCCATGGTCCATGTGACCTTGAAACTGGGCTTTGCATATTTGGTTGTTTACACGGATGGACTGGTGATGAGTGTAAAAACGGTAAACAATTTAAATAGTATACTGTATTTCCCATTCTATTGTCTTTAGATGAACAAAAGGTTTCTACTGTCAAAATTAAACAAGTTACATAAATAAACTTTAAATATATTTTATACCAATACGGAACCAGTTTGAGTAAATTCAACAGAAGTAAAGACCTCCACAAAAGAAAAGAAAGATACATACATTTAACAAAATCATTACACGAAAAGCTGAAGATTCTGTTTCACTTTAATAATACTGATGGCTTGAACTTGAAATCGCTTTGTGATGTAATCACGCGACACGCATTATATGTTATTTCTCATCAGCACAATTAGTGACAACAAAACGCTTTCTTCGTTATTTAATTTAAAATGCACATCAAATTAAAAGCACATCACAACCACAGAAAATTACGACAAAGTTAAACGCTAAATTAAGGGATCGAACAACAGAGCAGTTTTATCTCTGATAATAAATTCATTTCAAATAGATATACGACGATGTGGTATGGGTGCTAATGAGACAACTCTCCGTTCAATTCACAATTTGTAAAAATAAACCTTTTTAAGTGAAAGTACGGTCTTCAACACAGAGCATTGGTCCAAACCGAACAGAAAGGTATAAAGGGCCTCTAAAACGGACCAGTGCAAATCCAAACAAATAGGAATATTGCGAGCATGCTTATAATAGTTTGAATAATTAAAAATAGATGGACACATCATGTTTTTTATTTATTATTCCTGAAAGCAACGAACTTGATCGTTATTTGTTATTTCATATAATATTTGGATGGTAGAATATGTTACACTTGTGTCCTGTATTTTGCCAATACATCGGTTGGAGTAAAATCTCGTCTGAAGATGTTACATTGGTTATCTAATGTTGCATTAAACCATCGATTTATACAGACCCAAATAATTATTGGGGAAGTGAAGATGCAGCTATAAAACCAGGCTTATTCAACATAAGTAAATGTCTGTAACAAGTCAGGAATATGGCAGTTGTTGTACATTCGTTTAATGTGATTGGACTTTTGATTTTACCACTTGATGAGTGATTTTCCGTTTTGAATTTTCCTCAGAGTTCAGTATGATTTACTTTATACTTGTATTCATATACCTTTGCATTACAAATAGACACAAATTTGTATGGCGAAAAAAAGCTTTAGAGAGTGAATATGCGTGGTTGTGTATCATGTATAATTCGTTTCTGTTCCTAAGTAACATACCTTTATTTCAAGCAACAGTCAAAGTTCCTATCCTTTCGTCGAGTAAATTTATGGCAGAACTTAGTTTTCTGATTAATTATGTTTCTGTTCTCGTCTTTAATCTTTATTGAAATTTTGCTACTGAATGCAAACAAAAACAATCCGTAAAAAAATACATGCTTATTTGTTCTGTTTAATTAAAAAAAAATCTTTCGAATCTAAATTTGTTAATACTTCGTTTCTTAACTTTTACCTTTTGTAAGATCAATTTGTACATCTTCCATTATGACAAGAACGTAATCAAATCATATAACATTGTGAGTACATACTTTCCGCAGTTTTACTAAAAATGATGACAACTTTCCAAACTCGTTTTGAAAAATAAACTCATTTTTATCAACTCATTTATTATTGGCTTTGCACTATATAGTGTTTTTTTGGTTAAATGAAGCTCAATGATTTAAAAGAAGCGCGTAAGATACCAGAGGGACATTTAAACCCGTAAATCGAAAATTATCTGACAACGCCATTGCTAAAAAAGAAAAAGAAAAATAGACAAACAATAGTATGCATAACACAACATAGATAAATAAAAACTAAGCAGCACGGACCCCACAAAAAAACTTTTTAATTTAACAAATTAACATAAACTAAAGTAATTTGTTGAATTTTGTTTCAAAATTTGAGTCATTCTACAAAATGACTGTCTGTCATTTGATTTAATGCCTGTCAGGGTTATTCATTTTAAAATATTTTTTAAAGTAGTCTAAAATATCAGTCATATTACAAAATGCTTGTGGCATATCCATGTTTATTTGTTTGACGTTTTCATTGTAGCTTTATTTTACAGCATGCAAATCGGGTAAATACGGTAGAGACTGTCAACAGGCATGTTCAACAAACTGTTTAAGTCCAACATGTAATCACGTGACTGGAGAATGCATTTGTGGATGTATTGACGGATGGCAAGGATTCAATTGTTCACAAAGTTTGTGTCATTTCCAAGCATTATTGTTTTCATTATGATTGAACACAAAAAAAACAATATTTAAATCTGATTTACTTTTTTTTCAACCCAGAAGGGACATTTAATTATACAGAAATTGATAAAACTCAATTATCTGATTACATCAATTCAGTTATTATTTTGATGTTAACCTTCCTATTCTTTAATAACAAAAAATTAGAGTCTTATTGATGTGAAAATTCGTTGACCGAAGCTCATTTTGAAGGAATATTATAGTATATTTGATTCATAATTTAACTTCTTTATAAAGTTTTTGACAGTTTAGTTATTGCATTTGTTTATTTGCCTTACATAAACTATTGTCGGAAGTATATGATAAAGGGGTATCATCCCTCGACCAATATCAGCACCTCGACTCCGTCTCGGGATGATATTGGGTGTCTCGGGATGATATCAAGGCTGATATGGAAAAGGCCATGTATTAATCTCTATGTATCACCCTCTGAAAAAAAAATGCGAAAGATACCAGAGGGACATGTTAACCAATAAGTTAAAAATTAACTGACAACACCATGGCTTATACGGAAAAAGATAAACAGACAAACAGACAATTAATAGTACACAATGCACAACGAAAGAAAAGACTAAGCAACATGAACCCAACCAACGATATAAGGTGATTCGAAAGGGTAAGCAGATCCTGCTCCACGGTTTGGTACATGTACCGTATAGTTGCTTATAAAGGCTTCGACATACAAAACGAAATGTGTCTACGACAAGCACTGACCTCTAGACACCTGACTAGGAAGTGACACCTTAATAAAGAATATGGTAAGGTGAAAAACAGCGATCTTTGTTTGACAAACTAGTTCAAAGCAAAATAACAACCAACACATTATCCAAAAAAGAAATGGAGCAATAACATAAATTTGACGTCTCTACATGGTAAGGTATAACGATGATATGGCACACATAAAACTCGTGTATGAGATTTATCAAAGTGGATAACCTTATCTTTAGAAGTCTCAAAAATAGCAGGACCGTTTCAATGAGTTTATGTTTCTAAAGCAAATCCGTTATTTCATTAATATACGATAATACATTTGTTGTATTGTAGCTTGTGACGATTGGTATTTCGGTGACAATTGTGAATGGAAGTGTTACTGCTTGACTGGCCCGTGTAATCTGTTAACAGGAAAGTGTCCACCTGGAGGTTGTCAACAGGGCTGGCACGGCGTAGCATGCGAAGGTAGGAAGAAGTAAGAGAGACTAACAGGTTTAACTCCGTTTCGCCTAACGATTAGCATTATCATAATTCAAACGGTGTGTAGAAAATTACAGGATCTGCATGTTCTCTGATTAAAAAATGATTTCTGATTGTGTAATGTCGGGGTACATGCATAACAAGAGAAACTGTAATGCACATGTATGTGAAGTTAGTGGTCGGTTCGTTATTCGATATTCAATGTCCAACCGGCTACTAGCATTCAGTTCGATATTCAAATGTCTTAGTTGGAAAAAAAACAAATTTAAATAGTCGATAAAATTAAAAGCACGGTAGGAAAACGTGTGTAGGGAATCATGTTACGACCCTTTAATTTGTCATATATTCAAACATAAACCTTTATATGAATCGTACATTTGTCTTTATGAAATATAGATTTGTTTCGATTAAATGCAAACAAAGATGTTTTTTATACATGCTATTTCTAGAAGCAAAAAACAAACAATCACTCAAGTATCATATACAACTATATATAGGACACTTATTGATAGGCCCCTTTAAAAGATATTGTCACTTTCAGCTATAAATCGTCGAAATATACATTAAAGGGCAAATGAAGTTGTCTCACCATCCCTGAACTCTAAATATTCAAAGTATTATTCATATAGCTGCTAGTAAATAAAAAAAAAAAAAATGGGCAACAAAAGAAAACACAAATTCTGACATCAAACTCGGACTTCTTTTTAAGGGCATACGATACAGTTACAGGGGAGGTAATGACGTTGCCAACGTAAAATGTTATTTTCGCGACGTCAAACTGTGACATATCGGAAACAGATGCATTTTTCGACTGATTTTTACCATTCAAACTGATTTTAATTTGAAAACGAGTGCATGGACCCTTTTTTTTTAAAACTACATTTTGTTTCATTTTGCAGGGAGATTATGTGGACCAAATTTTATAAAACTGTAAATAGTGCATTTTTTTTAATTTTGATAAATATACAGTAAAAAATGACGTTTATTTCTCAATTCATTACCATTTGATAAATATGACTTATTTTTGAGTAAAAAATGCATAAATGTTTATGATACTTATAAAATACAGAAATTACAAATTATTTAACAAAAACCAATTGTGTTTATTTTTTAAAACAAAAAAGTTATGGCTTTCGAAAGAAAAATTCGGCCACAAATCCGAATTTTTAGCAAATATACAAAATTTCGACCTCATTAACTCAAAAAGTAGCACATGAAGGTTATTTTTTTACTACATATTTGATTTAATCAGGCAAAAAAATAGCCTATATGGAAATTTTCATCAAACTGTAAATACGGGATCAAAACTATCGTATGCCCTTAAGTGCATTTTATTGTACGTATTGATGTGTGTTTGTTCTACATTTACTACAGATATAGGAGGAGAATTGAGATATCAAAAAACACATTTAACCTGTTACAAGTCAGGAGTCTCTAACCTTTGTTAGTCTTGTATGTTTGGTTTTTTTCTGATTCATTTTTTTATTTTATTTATTGTGACGTCCATTTTCACTGAACTAGTACACATTTTGTTTGGGGACCTCTGGGTGCGGGTCTTCCACTGTGTTGAAGATCCATTAATGGTCTTCGACTGTTTTCTGTTCTTTGATAGTTGTTGTTGTCTCTTTGACGCATTCCACGTTGCCATTCTTAACTCTATTCTGTGTTTACGAAGGATTCAAAGTCCCAGTTTGATAGTTGAAATACCTTTTGTGTCAATTGTATCTTTAAATTAACTTACTATCTGCATTATATAAAAAATGACAATATTTGTTTGGCTTCCCATAGTTATTTTGAATTAAATTTTCAAATGTTAATAGAGTGACTTTTTGTTATTGTTTCTAAAAATATCCTGCATAAAAGTACATCTTTGATTGCATTTTATTGACAAAACTCTATTTTGCATAAAGAAAAATGTGCAATTTACGCAAAGGTTTATATTTAAGGCTTAGGACAACGAGAATTTAAGACAGCTGGAAACAGAAATAACATGATTTCTTACATATCTTTGTATTACTGTTAATCATGACTATATTGCTTCTAATGTTATCGAATGTTTTAACATTTTGATTATTTTCAACTAAGAAATTGTCATATCGAACCAACTGCTAGCACCCGGTTTAATATTGTATATCGAATAATGAACAATAAACCGACTGCTAATTTCACATCCATTTAATGCACTCGTTTTCGTTATCTTTGTTTACATTTGATTCCCGCAGTTTTTTTCAGTTTTCTTGTATTTTGTTTTGGTCTTCATGGTTATATCCTTAATTTAATTAAGACATAGATCATAGATGGATCAAATAATGCTTCAGATTAAAGAAATATTAAGGGAAAACCAGATTGGTTGGATTGTTTTGATATAGAAAATAAATGAGGTCGAATTTTATATTCCTATATAAAGATGGTATATCTCATCAACCAATGGTCAAAAATCTGTTATCTCACTGATTTTGTCTTTGATTCAATGACTTAGTAATGGAGATAGTTCTTTTCTGTATATATCAGTCAAATCATCTTCAGAATAGTGATATCACTTCACCGAGAGGTCAAAAGGTATATTGGCAGTAAAGTTTGCCGACATTTGCTTTTTGATTAAAACTATTGATTGATGATTAAAATCAACCATAAGGTTCAAAGATTTTTTTTAAAGTGTGAGATTTAAACAAACAAATGTCTCCAAGCTCTTCAACTTTGCACTTTATTTTGGCCTTTTTAACTTTTTATTTTGTAAGTGGCACTGACGATTCTTTTGTAAATGAAACGCGCGAATGCCACAAAAACAAATTTCAGTCTTGGTATCTATATGATACACATTGGAACATAAACATAAAATTTATGATATTTAACGAACACATAATAGATTTCAAACAAAAAAGGGTAACGCTCAGCCCCATTTACTTAAATTCAGTTAGGAAGTCATAATATGCATTACCTTCCTCTGCCGTAAGGTAGACATGAATGATCTTTAGGTATGTGATAGTTATCACAGGCTTATAATTTAATACGCCAGATGCGCGTTTCGTCTACTAAAGACTCATCAGTGACGCTCAGATCAAATTATTTAGAAAGCTAAGAAAATACAAAGTTGAATAGCATTGAGAACCAAAAAGTTGTGCCAAATATGGCTTAGGTAATTCTATGTATGGGATAAGAAAGTCCTTTAACATTGAACAAAAGAAGATACATAGAAATATTGCAAATTAGACAACAATCAACCGGAGACCAATTGGCCAAATGACCTGGGATTTGGTAACTTAATGTCAAAATGTGGTCTTTAACCATGAGTAAAATCCATACCACATACTGGCAGCTGTCTAAAGACTGAACACAACAAATCATTACGTCTTTTCAGATTTTTAATTAATGTTCAAACTTTTCCACTGTGATTCGGGGCTGTTCAGACAGGTTGCTGCTTGCAGTTCGTCAAGATCTGTGTAGAAGCTGCTATCTACCTGTAAACATAAAAACCATACTGAATTATGTGAATGCTGCTGATGCGAACTAAATTGATTGCAAGGGGACTTCATAACCTGTTTGGATCCAAATAACCGTTTCAGACCAAAATTAGTTTACTATTGTGACTTTCCGAATTAGACTTCTTACCTACTTTGTACTTACGCGATCAACATGACGGATGCCACATGTTGATCAGAATATTATTATTCTGCCGGAGCACCTGAGGTCACCCCAAGTTTTGTTTAAAACAGGTGTGTATAGCTCTTGCTTTAGTTTTAAGTTAATTTATTTCTGCTTTAATATTTTGTGTCTGTTTTTTTCTTCCTTTGTGATGATAAAGTTTCATTTCTAAAATAAAAAATCTTTTCTTTTCAAGGTTAGAAAATTAATATACCCGATAGTTAGCAAATTTGGTGATGTCATATGGTAAAACAAGAGTAGATTATTGTATGATGCTTTATCAACGTATTTTATAAGAGTTACTTTTGTCACATTTGAAGCAATATCTGCTAACCCGGATCACCTCAAAATACCCTAGGAATTGTGTTATCCAGTCCTAAGTTTTCTACGTTGTTTTTCGTGTACAGTAGTTGGTCTATTGGTATTTTCCTTTTGTTAGCCATGGTGTTATTTTTATTTCGACTTTTCTAGTTTGAATGTTCCTTTGTTCAAAATCGTTCTCATGGTCGTAGGAAAAATCGCAATCAAAGAAAATTTCGGACCAATTATACCAATAATTCGGACCTATAATTTCTATTTCAAAAAACAACGGCAGACATTATCTGTAAACAAAGCTCTGTTCATTATCGGTTAATAAGTTAAATAAAATATTAGAAAATTGCAACACAATTTCATATAGCAGTCGTAAGTATGAAATCGCTCAAATTATAATGGCATATTGTTATTCTAAACTATTTCCCGAAATTGATCACTCTGAAAATATCATCACTGACTCACTCCGTACTTTTGTTTGAAATGCATAAAACGAGAAAAAGCTGACAAAAAATCTTTGGAATCTTTTTTTTAATTCAGTGATGAACATAGTTGATTTACGTATTCGACATTTTAAGGAACATTTAAATCATAACAACAACAACAATAAACCTATTTCTCGTATCAAACATAAACTAAAATAACTAGCGACGGAATTTGTTTTTGTCCCTGCCAATAAAACTGCTAATAATATTATTATTATTTGATGTAAATTTTACATTGAGGTTCTGGGAAAAGAAATCACCAATTCACCAACATTCCATTTACATTTTTAGAAAACGACATCTGTAACAAACATAAATTTTTAGCTACCTTTACAGTCCTTGAATAGTGTAAACTTCCCACAAACACCATACACTATAACACCATACACCATACACCATTACACCATACACCTTGTACCATTACACCATACACGTTACACCTTTGCACCATACACCTTACACATTACACCATACACCATTACCCATTCTATCTACACGATCCGAAATTACCCATATTGCAATTAAATTTCCAATATTCAGATTATTATTATTGTTTATGTTTACAATTTGAGAAAACATAATAAAAAGAACTTCGTTTTCAACTAATGAAATGTCGTACACCATCATGCACACCATTCCCGATCACAAGTTACACAATAACACCATTCCTCATACACCAATGCACCACCCTCCTTACACCATACACCACAGCACCATACACCTTACAGCATTGAACCATACACTTACACCATTACACCATACACGTTTTTTTGGGAACTTTACACCATTCAAGGGCTGTACAAGCAGAACCATATACAATGAAAGTACCAACTATGTATTGGCTTCCGAAGCTACACAAAACACCTTACAAATATAGATTTAGTTCGTCTTCAAGCCATTGTTCCACTACAAAATTGTCTATTCTTCTTACCAGTGCACTTGGTACAATCAAAAACCTGATAATAAATTGTTCAAATAAGGCCTTTGAAAAAAAGTGAAATTAATTACTTTGGAGTGTCAAAAACTCGTTGGAAGTACTTGATAAATTGCATGCTTATATTGGTGATTTTGAATCTGTTCAAAGTTTTGATTTTTCTACCCTATATACCACATTGCCGCACATTCTTATTAAGAAAAAATTCACACACCTAATTAAATGGGCATTTAAAAAGTTAGAATGTGAATATACAGTACTACCTGTGACATTATTCTTATTCATGGTGTTGTCCATCATTTTACCCCCTGTTGTTTATTTAATACACAAGGTATTAATTAAAAACTAATCCAGTATAAAGGGAATTCTTGACTGCATTGAAGTGTTAGAATGACATAACTTAACAGGACATGTGTCTGAGGTAAAATATATACATATATGTGTTTGTCAAATTTAATAACTGTCATTATGAAAAGAAAATGAAAAAATTAAATGAAATAATAAAACTAGTTGAACAAATAGCTGAATATGTTCTTTTTTAATTTGACTCATGACTATTTGTTTTGACATTATACCTTTTAAATAATTTTTAATCAATTTAAGTTACTTTTTACATGTACTTTTTGGTAAGTGAATAATAAATGAATATCATCTTCTAATATAATGCAAACTTTCACAATGCTTGCCTTTTTCTATTGGAAAGGTGTTTCTCAAATCAATTTTCTTAAATCAAAATGGTTTATACTAAATACATTGTAGATAGACTGATCTGCATTCAAAATTGTTTAACAAATGTTTAAGATTGTCTTTAGGACTTATTCTAAATATTTAGGCAATTCATTATTTCTCTATTGAATAAATATATTCGAAATATTTAATACAACAAAATTTGATAATATATTTATTGTCATAAAAATATATTGTATTTAGTTGTGACAAAAAAACATTACAATGGAAAGAAATAACAATTCTATAAGAAATCAAAACACATGAAGCTTTCCTGAAGGATTATAGATGTTATCAAAATTTTATTGTAAAAGGATTGATATTGATCATTTTATTTTGTTAAGAAACAGGCTTGCTAAAAATTCTATGTTTTATGGTTTCATTCAAAATATCATTTGCTTGATTATTAGTTATCATTAACAATAATTCATTAAATAATACAAACAAACAATTGAATACAATGAAAATCATGTATATTATATTTTTTTTACTCAAAAATAAGAAACAAAAAACATACAAAAATGAATAAAAACAAATCAAAATTAAAAAATAAAATTTGAATACATTTAAAGACAGAAAAATCAATAAATAATATAAATTAACATAGAATAAAACAATATTTTATTTTACATTTTCAAAAAAGGGTGACTGAAGTGTGAATTTAAAAAGAAACCTGAGTTACCTGTACATGTAAATTTTAATGAAACATACAAGCTGAAAAATTCAACCCTGATTAATTTCAACAGGTAACATAATTAGATAAAATACTAACCTATGTTTTATTACACCAATAAATGGCCAACATCTCAAGATTACCCCAAAAATGTTCATCATTGAATGTTGACCATGCAAGAGGTCGAGCATAATTAAGAAAATGTCACAGGCTGTACTGTATATGTTCAAATTCTTTTATTTCATTTTACAGTAGCAATAAAAAAAAGAACTATGTCAATTGGACATGCTTTGATACTATATCTGGCCTTGAATTTTTACTAGATTTTTACTAGATAATATTTTTGTTCGCTTTGGAGATTCCGTATATCGTCAGGTTATAGGAATTTCAATGGGGACTTACAGTGCACCACGTATTGGGGACCTGTTTTTGAATTGCTATGAATTACAATTGATGACACAAATCAGCAAAGACCCATCGAAACAACATCTGATACAAAAATTTAATAATACTTTTAGATATTTGGATGATATATTGGCTATCAATAATGACGACTTCAGTGTGTATACTAAAGAAATTTATCCTGTTGAACTTACTTTAAATAAAGCTGATACTAACAATGACCACTGCCCTTTCCTCGATCTTGATATCTATATCATTAACGGGAAGCTTAATACTACAAAATTTGATAAAAGAAATTATTTTTCATTTCCTATCGTAAATTATCCATTTTTAGATGGTGACGTTCCCTTGTCACCATCTTACGATGTTTATATATCCGAACTTGTACGATTCGCTTGTGTATGTAACAACGTTTTAGATTTTAACGAGAGAAATTAATGTAGAAATTATTACGCCAGGGTTTTCGATATCACAAACTAGTCAAAACATTTACTAAATTTTATCATCGGTACAAGGATATCATTCGTAAATATAACTCTACATGCAGACTTCTTATACGTTCAGGTATTTCACATCCAATCTTTTATGGTAAGATATTTATAAAGCACAAAAACGTCAGTATTCACCTCATAAGCTAACCAAACCTTTAAATAGACTTATAAAGAAGGAATATAGGTACGATACTGTTGTCAGGTCATTAAAGATTGCATATTTTGGCTTTATTATTGATTCACTTATAGAGTTTTTGCATCAGAACTAAACACATTTATTTAAAAACCAGTTGTTGGCAAGAAACGGATTGTTTCTCATATATGCTATGATGGTATGATACTAAACCCCTAACGGGAGGGATTGTGCCTGATATTCATATGAAGAAGACATAATCATTCAATCAGTGTAATTGAAATCTGGAGCTGGCATGTCAGTTAACTGCTAGTAGTTTGTTGTTATTTATGTATTATTGTCATTTTGTTTACTTTCTTTTGTTACATCTTTTGACATCAGACTCGGACTTCTCTTGAACTGCATTTTAATGTGCGTATTGTTATGCGTTTAACTTTTGTACATTGGCTAGAGGTATGGGGGAGGGTTGAGATCTCATAAACATGTTTAACCCCGCCGCATTTTTGCGCCTGTCCCAAGTCAGGAGCCGCTGCCATTTATTAGTCTTTATTTTTAAATTTAGTTTCTTGTGTATAATTTGGAGTTTAGTGTGGCGTTTATTATCATTTAACTAGGAGATATATTTATTTAGGGGCCAGCTGGAGGACGCCTCCGGGTGAAGGAATTCCTCGCTGCATTGAAGACCTATTGGTGACATTCTGCTGTTGTCTGTTATATGGTCGGGTTGTTGTCTCTTTGACAGATTCCCCATTTCTATTCTCAATTTTATGCTATGGAAGAATATTAGAACCTTCCTTTTATATTTTTCTTTTTTTTTTCAAATTGTCGACTTTATTCTTGGAATTATTACATGTAACTTTTACTTTGGAACTTCCAACTTTAATCTTGGAATTTCCAACTTTAAACTTGGAATTATCAACTTTAATCTTGGAATGATCAACTGTGTTTGGAAATGACTGATACTTTTATAACTCATAGTTTGTTGTGTTTCTCAATATAGACTTATACTACTTATAAATCACGGCTAAATATTTAATAAAATGTAAAAGAAAAACAGGCATGTATCTAAAGTCTTGTACAGCTTCACGTAGCTAATATTTCTCAGAAATGAGTGTACGTGGATATGTAAAAATATTGGTCATAATTTTTCGAGATTTTATATCTATATGACACTACTTTTTAATTTGTAATACGCACCCGTTCTCGCTCCTTCTCAAGTTCATTCGATTTCCTTGATATTGTTTTGTTAGCTTTGATTTGCCTCTTCCTCGCCGATTTAGGAGATTTTACAATCGGTGAACTAATGTCGACTCGATTAACAATGATTAATTGCATGAGTAAATAAATGTTTTATTTTCGATAGAAGTAAGTTCGTTTGATTTTCTTCATAATTTCAGATTATCATGAAGAAGTTTTTCATGACGAAATACGTTGGATGACGTTTTCATTGTCTTCATTGAAACAATGCGTTGTTGTTTATGCAATATATAAACAAGTTGGATTAACATAGATATACCTGTTCTAGTGTATAAAATTTCAACTCAATTGTGCACACGTATGCAATGAAATAAAAGTTCCATGTCGGGAATTGCAGATCATTTTCATCGTTGTATCAATAAGGCTACGTGTTTTGTGTTTATTTGTTTGTTTATTTACTTCGTTTTTTTTAGTTTCTACAGTTACAGCTGAAAACAAACCTTTAATATCGACTCAGTTGGGTCTTTTCATTGGAGGTTTTCTACTAGGAATTATGATGACAGCAGCTTCATGCTTTTTAGCCAGGAAAAGACAAAAACTACGGAAAAAACAAGGTATGAAATAGTTCAACTACATTATCTTTACGACAAATAAATACGTTTTAGATACTCAATATATCAATAATACAACCAAGTATTTAAGTATTTATAAAATGTTGTCCTATTGGGAACACTTAGATGTGTACATATATGACCCTAGACAATAATAACCTTAACCATACTTGGTACAACTTCTCATCTATTTTTTTGTTGGTTTTACCGCTCCATTAATTTGAATTTAAATTGTCTTTCTTAATCTTTTGATTAACTTTTGTGACCTCACAGTGACATCAGAAATAAACTTTTACACTCTAGAGGAAGACATTCAATGCATTTAGGGAAGAAATTAAAAAATAATCTCAGTTTTTACTGAACTTTAACATTTTTTAACGTTTTCTTTAAAGTCAAATTGTTTAAAATGGCGTTGGATTGCTTAACACTTGATCCAAAACCGTTTCTCATTTGGATTTGGTACTGTTTCACTTTTTCACTTATAATAAAATTTTCAACGTCTGACTATTATAATATTTTGTTTCCAATTAACTTCTTAAAACATTTCACTTGCCTGCATGGTGAGTTTAGCATGTTATAATATACAACAACCTATGCACTTTTGTACTTCGAATATTTACAAACAAATCATATTTTCAGGAAAAGAAAATGTCACCGAAAAAACACAGAGGTATGAAAACTATACTAAAAGCAGATATGATTAGTTATTTATTATTATTTTCTATTAGCAGGCGGAGCAAACGGCATTAATATGTAAATCAAAGCAATGAAAAAAACTTCCTATAATAAAGTTTTCCACTCAAATTGTCTGCACGTATTGAAATATTTTTAGTGAATTTGATTATTAAGAAACTAATAATTCAACTCCTTTTTTCCAAAGTTTTACTTAAATGGATTTGTCTATTATATCTAGGTCCTTTTTGGTCATAAACTTCTTCAACTGTTCAAAGCGGCATACAATGTAGAGTGCCGTTATTCTTTCAATCAATTTCAATCAAACATTACTTAATGAATAGCCAATTCAAAATATATATTTTTTTTCAAATTTTTCCTCAATTAAGCGATAAGAAATAGAAATTTAGAGGACTTAATATTTTTTCAAACGTAATCGCCGGAACAGCTTTTGATGTGAAGGCATGTCCTTCCGCGTAACATTTATATTACAAAAACATAACTGGATCTGTCTGTAAACTAGTTAAAGGTATTTTGGTGTGCGCTTCTTGGCCAGCATTTTTTACAAATGTAGTTGTAACTATCTTTATAGACTGCTTATGACGTCTTATATTTCCATAAAAAAAAATAGTCTTCTAGTTCTAAGTTGTACTGTGCAATTTTGTTTATCGTATGATTTACTTTTACGACCGATGGTGTTGGTTTTATTAGTCATCAGATACTTGTTATTGTTTGTGTTTATTTGTACGTACATTCTTTTTTATGAAGGGGTAGTTATAGTATTGAATGTCAAAACACAGACTACATTTTAAACTGGTCAAATATCTCAGGCTTATCGATATTTTTCGAGCCATGAGCTTGTTTCGCACTGAAACCAATTTAAGACGTCTATACTCATTTCAACCATTCACCAATGTAACATTTGAATGTATTCCTTTCATGTTTTAAAAGTTTTTCAACACGTACAAATCTGTTTGCATTGAACACCATATATTCATAATACATTTGTTTTATTTTAGTAGTCATGAGCAGCAACACTATGATGATGTTCGAATGGAAAACATATCTACATATCAAGATCTCATGACACGCAAAACTACACATGACTATGAACATATAAATACAGCATTTGTCCGTCACTAAGCAAATACATGGTTTTGTTAACAAAAAGGTTGCAAACACCATAACATTCAAAGGAGAAAACAGTCTGAGTCGGTTACCAGAGTTGTCTGCGATTGATAAAGTAAAATATCAACTGCGAGTACTAATGTTTACATACCCTTCAAAAACTTCTCAGCTCCTAATATTTTAAACTTTTCCCATTATACTTAGTAGTTTCTGGCATTTGAGATTTTCAGTTCATATTGTTTAATCGTTAAAAATATAAATAAATGTTCAAATGATCAGTATAAGGTTTTGATACATAGTTATGTGTCAGATAGACAGTAAGTGAGTAACATCAAAGAAATAATTATTATACAATTATAATTTAGTGTTCTCAATTCGAATGTGGAGATAACATTGTACAAATTACAGCTTACTGTTATATGTAAAGCATCAAATGTATTCATTTAACTAGACTATTGTACTTAATTCCTGTGACATAATAATATACAATAAAAGATGAACGCTTTTTTGTAAACTATTTTTGAATATAACTTAATTTTGGATGTAACGCGTCTTCTGATTAGCTGACAGTGTTTTGTCTATCAGTTCATAGACATAGACATCAACGATTTGCTCCTGCTTAAAATTGTGGTTATAGTTAAATTATAAGGAATGACTGTAATGGGTTTTCTGTCGAAAAGAAACAGAAATGTGGTGCACACTTAAAAATAACAAGTTTCGCGGATTATTCAGTGTTCACGCATTTTCATGTTATGTTTTCAAAGAGAAATTTTTATTTGAAAGTTATTCCTTAATTAACTTAAAATAATTTCACACTATATGGTACTGACATATTTCTTTTCATTTGACATGAAAAGCACTACTAAAGTTCTTTATTCATCACTAAATTCAATAAATGACAAAAACACATTAGAATATAACTGAAGACAATCAATGGCGTGGGTGTGGGACAGGCACCATCAAGATATAGGCATAATATTCCAAAAGGGGCATTAAGAATTCCCAAGTTGCTTAAAAAACTGGTAACACCAGGGCAAAGAACGAAAAATTCTTAAAAACCAACTCTAAGCCAATAAAAATTTACAATAATAGTGATTAATTTTTTTTTTTAATACTAATAATAGCTTTACCTCTTCAAATATACAAATGAACATGCTTACTTGTATAGATGGTTTAAGAATCATAACATATGGGTTATAACAAATAGCAAACATAGGCACCTTAAAATTTTAAGTTTGGCATCATAAAATTAAATATATATGAATAATCTCCCTACATTTATTTGTCAATTTTAAAAACTTCCAATATATATGAATAATCTCCCTACATTTATTTGTCAATTTTAAAAACTTCCAATATACATGTATAAAATAATGGCTTATTTTAAATGTTTTTAAATGTAGTTAAACGTTGTGGTTTTATACAGAAACATTATAGTATGAAAAGATTGTTCGAGGAAATAACTTCGAGAGGGATATGTTCGATAGAATGTGATATGTTTTAAATGGAGAGTCAACGATCGTGCTCGTTATCATACACCAAATTTCGGATCGATTCATTACGAAACAAAAGCTGCATCAAAGAAACAAATAAAGTGGGAGAAACAGACAATTGAGAACAAAAACAAAATAACTTTCCGGAGAAAGTTAAAAGACTTATTTTTATTTCATTTCTAAAGGTTGTGCGGTTGCCATTATTTGGTAACATCCATTTTATTTGAATTTTGGTGAATGGTTGTCTTATTGGAAATCATACCTCATCTACTTATTAGTGTACTTATCATTATTTTCTGTCAATGATGATACTATTGAAATCAAACGGAAAGTTATCTAGATAACTGAAGTATTATCATGATTAGACACTTCTTTACAAATCTGTCGTTTTCGGTTGCTAAAATTCATGGTCTTTCATAGTTGGACACAAGAAGTGGAGCTATTGTTCAGTGAATATTCTTGCATATTGTAATTTTAAAAAAGTATATATATCCAAGGTAAATTAGAAATATCAATTATATTTATGTGCGCTTTTAGATTAAACCACACATTGACGATGTCTTTACTATTCATCATACTAGTTTATGAATGTGGCTTGAAATTGACAGGTTTACATGATTAAGCAAACTAGGAAATTATACAAAAATCTATAAGACATGCTTTTTGTGGTGGCTCATTGCGACTTAAAATGAAAAACAGCAATTCAACCGCTGTTTCTTTGTTTGTTGTGTTTTTCCTTTGCATGTTCTGAACAAAATATCGAACTTGGGAACTTTAAAACCAAAAGTTCCCTAACAAATGATTAAATCAACAGCTCAAACACAACGAACGTGTAAAAACATATTCCTGACTGGGTACAGGTATATAATTGTGTACAAATGGTGGAATAAACTAGGTTTTCTAGCTAGCTAAACCCTCATGTATATGAAAGTCGAATAAATTGCATTGGAGGGATGGGTGAGCAACATTAAACAGATATTAAAGTAAAAATGTAAACAATGTTGATGCAACAGTCAAAAAAATATTATTATCAAAAACTTAATCATTAAAAAAACGAACAACTTTGTCACCAAAGAAAACTGAAAATACACATTAACTCTCTTGTGTCAAGGATGAATACCCCATATATTTTGTTTTCTATTTAAAAACAATATTTGAAGATATTTCATGAACGTGTACATGTATGTTAACTGTATAATAGATGTTTAAGGTACAATCAATGTACTTTGTCAAACACAGCTATGGTTCATCCATGTGATAGAGTAAATTAATACCCTCGTTTTAGCCAATAAAAATATGGCATTTTAACATGAAGTATAGTAAATTCATATATAACCAATATATATTTAAAAATAACAAATAAAAATATCATTATTTTGAAGTTTCAAATTTCTTTCACTCTTTTAAATTTTGCTCACTATGTGTATTGAAAAATCATCTTGAAGGTCGTTCTGTTCTTTTTTAATATTTGTTTCAGTAACAAATGTTTAATGTGTCATTCTGAACATGCAAATGTTCTTAACAGAGGTATAATATACCAACACAGCAGACTATTTACAATTTTAAACATCAACATAAATTGGAAATATAAAGATAAATCAGCCGATCGTAAGCTGATCATAAGATTTCTGATGTTTGCATAATGAAAAATCGAAGCATGTAAGATATTAGTTATGTCATATTTAAATTATATACAGAACTCGTGTGACGCACATTCCGTAATTCTATTATACTGTTTTTGTGTACTGTCCTAAATTAATTTTATCTATTCGTTGTTATTCTGTGGTTAAATGTCGAATCGTACTTCAGTGTTTCTGTTGTTTCATTGTTTACCTCTTATATTTGTTGTGTTTCCCTTTATTTTAGTTTGTAACCCGGATTTGTTTTCTCTAAATCGATTTTTTTGAAAAGGCGCTTTTTTTAGTCCCTGTTTATACACTTCTGTCTTGCTTTCATTGGTTCCGTCTTTAGCTTCATTGATACTAAAATTGGCAATTAAGATTTTTTTTATGGTATTGGTTGTGATGGTGTTGTTATCGATGCTGTTTTGTTTCAAATAGCTTAAATGTACATCGGTTTTTAAATAAAGTTGTTGGTTAAATTTAATACAATATTTTAATTTTTTTCATTTGCTATTTCCTTTTACGCCAAAACTTTGAAAAGTGGTTAGGACATCCGAGCTGAGGTAATCCTAAGATAGATTCGATGAGCATGCTGAGACAAGTCGTAAGTCGGTTCTATTTTGATCATAATCAAGTTTTGTCCTAAGATTATCTTATAGGACCGATCTTTGTACAGTTTCGATAAAAAGGCCCAAGTTCTCATAATGTAATTAGAAAACAAATATATTTTTATTTAGATGAAAACATGTCTTTTAACTACTCGCGTGTAGGCATTAAGATTAATGGCTACATACATTTTTCAGGATTTAAGCTAGATTTTAAGCTTAAATCCTAGAATTAAAGTATAATGCCTCACATCATTTAGGCAATAGACTAACTGCCTAGGCGTTACCTTATTGCCAAGATGTTATAAGATTAACTGACTTTTGAGCTCAAGCAACTGCCAAACACAAATAGAACGAAAATTTTGGTTATACTGCTGACAAAAATACAGTTCAAAGTTAAATGCCAAAAACCCTAAACTTTAAGGAAAATTCAAAGCGGAAAGTCATTCATCAAATGATAAATTCAAAAGCTCAAATACAATGATTTATGTCTAAAAAATTACAAAATTGCTCAATTCAATAGTTGTTAACAGCTGTCAAAATATCACATCACATGAATGGATAACAACTATCATATTCCTGACTTAGTACAGGTATTTGATTCTGTAGAAAATATAGTTTCAACCTGGTTTTATAGCTAGCTTAATGTCATCGATAATAAGCTAAGAAGGGGAGGTCATCCATTCTCTGGTGAACTGTTTAAATGATATGATAATTTAGTTAAATTGCTTTTCTTATATTCATCAATTATATTTGTTATATTCTTAATACTTGTTCGATTAAGATGGATTCATTAACTTTTTTGTTTCGGACTCTGAAATAGAGACTGTGCCAATATATTATGACCCTGCCTTTATTTGGATGTGAACCCTTATTTTAATTTGCATTCGTGCACTTCTTAAACTGGCATTACCTTGTACTTAAATGAAAAAAAAATGACCTAAAATCTCAGCCCGAGATTCGGTGAAT
Source organism: Mytilus edulis (assembly GCA_019925275.1). Lineage (NCBI taxonomy): Eukaryota > Metazoa > Mollusca > Bivalvia > Mytilida > Mytilidae > Mytilus > Mytilus edulis. The sequence continues at coordinate 87,418,505 of CM034349.1, read as the reverse complement.
TTGACGTTTTCCCAAATACAATGAAATATATTTTTAAATACATGTCCTTAACAAAAACACTAATAAATATGCACTCCTTTGTACTTACAAGTGTGGATGATTTTAAAATGAACAGACCTGACAATGACTTAAAAGGCAACATGGACAACAAGAGTAGTAGTATAGTAATTATCAACGTCTTGATGTGAAGTAAAATTATAAGTGTGTAATTGTTTACTTCTTAACTTACTGAGTGTTTGTTTACATCCGCCAATTTATACAAAAGAAACTGTTATCATCATGATCATACATATTTTTATTTAACATGTTTAAGAGGGTTACAAGTTTATACAATTAACATACATACATCAAATATTTTGTTTAAACAGCGTAGTTAACGGCCACTGTACATGTTATTAAGACATATAGGTTCGTTTTTTTATACTTTTCATTAATATTGGTCTATTTTATTGAACCCGTAAATATAGAATTAAGTATAAATTAATTTATCAATTACTGTTGTGTTTAAGATGGAGACCAACGGCATAACCCAAAGCGAATTGCAACATATTTCCGACCAACCCTACTACAATGTAGAAACAAAGAAGATACCAAGGGGACAATAGAAAAAAAGAAAACAAACAACATCATAGGCAAAAGTAAAAACGGAAAATAGACAAACAATCATAACACAAGGTTACCCACAAAACTGTAGCTTATAACTCAATACCCAAACAAAAATTCATCGTTTTACGCAAGTAGCTAGGAAATGTCTTTCGTTCGGAAAAGTTCCCATGTTTACTATTTCATTTTCAAACCATTAATAGTCATTAAATTCTCCCACGACCTGCTCGTCCGAATTTGAAGTATTTAATTTCTAAATTCAATAGGCTATAAACAAGACAAACACAGATATAGGATTAGTTGCTCGCAGTAACATCTTATTTTCTTTTGCGATACAATATTTTATTTTACTAACATGTACATATTTCTTCGATTGAAACTATATATAAATACATGACATATAACATTGTTCCTCTTTCGCATCGTTTCTTTTTCCTCGGCTAATACTTCCAACGCCTGTACGTACAATAAACATAGCAGCAACTGCACATATACCTATGTGACCAACTTCAATTCGACGTAACTGCGAGCACCTTCGATACTAGTATCGTTTAAATGTCAAACTTTATATAGTACCATTAAACACCACCCATAAAAACCGCCAAAACTTTCCTCGAGCCTCCTGCACCTAACATCAAATTTATAAATAGTACATACTGTTACAAAACCAGTTATACTAGTTCCCATCTAAAAATCAAAACTACAAATAGCAAACGGGAAAAACCCTATTTCAAACGAAATAAAATACATGAAGTAAGTTGTTTTTAATCATACTGTATGCATTAACCGTTTTTTTTTATCAAAATATTCTTACACGTCGACAACCAACATTGAATCAGATGTTATGTGTATTACAGTTGCTAAACGTATGAACGGATTTCAGTTATATGTGACAAACACGTCAGCTATTCCGCCTGATGGTTATCTCTGTTATGCAGATCATGATCCTAGATTTCCAAATATCACTCAGACAATACCCTGTAATCAACTAGGAAATTATGTTATTTATTACGATGAAATGGGATCAGATGAGTCCAAATCAGTCCCAGGACCAATTGTTGAATTGTGCTACGTTGCCATCAATGGTATGTTTATTATAATTGTGTAACAACAGACGTTCTTCTTCATCATACCAAAAATGCTTCTTTTCCTTTCTTCCAAAACCTGATGCATGTTACTTAAAATATCATTTAAAGTTGGATGATGCCAAAAAGAAAAGTCAATTAAGAACCATAAGTAAAAAAAACAGGCACCTGGTGAAGGGACTTTCGTCTTCTATCGAAATAAACTCGTATTTAAGAAAACAAGTTCATAAATAATATTGAATAATCAAGACAAAAGATTTATCCCTTATGATGAAAAACGCGATCAATATATAAGGAAAGTTAATGGGTACTAAAAATCTCAAATTAAAAAAAATGCACAAAATATATAAAGATTCTTATAATTGTAATCTAATGCAGACTTTAACACCTTGTTTTGTCCATCGTTTTCTTCATAAGAAAATGTCTGTATCATGTCAATATTATGTATTGATTCCCTATCGTATTATGTGTTTGGGCGTTTGATATTTGCTATTTTCTGAAATGACTTTTTGTTTTGAATTTTTCTCGGAGTTTCGTATGTTTTGTTATTTAACTAGTTTATTACAAATTGTATGTTTACAGAACGAGACACACTATGGATGCATCAAATGGGTAAAACATTTTTATATGTGTGCGCCAACTTAATAACTATTCCTCACTATGAGGTGTGCCACTCGGGCAAGAGAAAATTTGTTAGGGAAAATTTATTGAGGTTTTTTTCTAAAACAGATGAAAAAAATTGAGAGTAATTAATGTCAGTTCTTAGCATAATATTAATTTCACATACTTGTGCTTTTTTTATTGCCAATCCACTATTCTTGTATAAATATGTCAACCTATAAATAATTGAAAAACATGACGCGGTTAAAAGAGGATGAAGATACAACGAGAGTGCTCAAAGACGAGGAGAAACCGACAACACCATGTCAGTGTTCGAAAAACGTAGAAATATATAAGCTAACATGAAAATAGTGCAATTAACGTTTAGCCAATTGCAACATACAAATTGATACTTATTTGCATTGCTATTCGATTTAGTTATTTGTTGTTTTTTTAAACTGTGTTAGAAAATATTTAGGTCGTGATATATAGTTTTGGCTTTTAAATGTCTACTGAATTATCAATGGCAGTTAAAAAATTTAACCAATTAAAACCCAAAGAAGTATAAAAGTGATATCAATAAAGTTGGGTGCACGTCTATTAGATGGCAACTGAAGAGAAAAAGCAACACAATCATAAGGGTTGCAATATACATTTTCTCTGAATCTTTCCTTGTTATACATTTTCATAATACATGTAAATATAATAGAAACAATCGGTTTATTTCAGATAAGTTATCCTTGACGCAGTTTGAAACTCATTTTGAATATCTTAACTACTAAACAATGCTAACGGAAGAGACCGATCTCATTAAGCCGCATAAATGTAGCGCTTTAGACTTCCTAGCTTTGTCTTTTGTCTTTGGAAAAAATCTTATTTTCACAGAAAAATTTAGTTTAAATGAAAATATCTAAATTCGGAGACCTTTATAGTTATCGATCCGTGTCTAATACGCTTTCGCGCATGCTCAGTCGACGTACTACTTGAGTAATTAAAAAACTCCTTTTTTCAACAGTTGCCCAAATGTACCGCGATTTTGCGGACATCTTCTAGTAAAAGTAAAATGAGACACAAAGCATGTTCAAATATATATTATTTATGCATGTACAAATGATAAGCGGACACATATTTGTTACTTCTTAAACATATGACATGTCATGCAGTCAGTACGCTACGGATGTAATCAATCGTTCTGTGTGTGTAGAAAAAGGACTGTTTGTCGTTGGTTGTTTTCCCTATCTTTTGTCCGAGGTGACATGATTGTCTGTTTGTCATTGATATAGGACTTTTTATTGCACAAATGTGTATTTTCTCACCTTTTTTGTTTATAGGAACATATCAAATTTATGAAACATGGTTTTTTGAAATATTAGTTATTCATGTTATTGTTAATGTAAAATATGATAATTGTTTATTGATAATTTAATTAATGAGCAAGCTGAGGACAACCTCCGAGTGAGGTTTTTTTCACGCTAGATTAAAGACCCATAGGTGAGATTCAGCTGTTGTCTACTCTTTTGTCGAGTTTTGTCTCTTTAGCATACTCTCCATTTACATTGTCAATTTAATGTTATTGTTATAAATTGCATGTGCTATACTTATTTCAGGTTGTCCAATGAGTTATTGGGGGAGTGATTGCGAAACATTTTGTCCAGAAAATTGTGTAGTGCAACATTGCTTCATTGGAAATGGTTCCTGTATTTGGGGATGTAATCCAGAAAACTGTTTGGATAATAATTGCAATAGAGATACATCAGTTTGTATCGATGGTTGTAAAAAAAGACGGACAGGACACTATTGTAACAAGTGTGAGTATTTGTGCATTTTTAGAATCTATAACAAAACAGTTTTATCAACAGTTATGAATAACATAATGAGTTTGGTTGACAGCTTTCCTTGACGACTATGGTATGTACTGATTACAATGCTTTCTAATATAAAGTTATGAAAATGAGGTTTCTTCTTGATCAACAGTAGAAAAGCTTGATCCAAGCAGTATAGCTTATAACATATCAGGTTTTTTTTTCTCCGTTTACAAAACGATCAAACTGGGCAAATTGAACTAAATGATTTATTTTCTCCTAATTTGGCACACATCCAAAATTGCAGCTATCCTAATATATTCAACTAGTTGTAATCAAAATCAACAAAAAAAAAAAAATTAATAATCACATGCGTTACATGTAAGAACTTAACGTCTTAACTTAAAAAACCCAAAAATAAAATTTGTATTTAATATTTCGTATAACCGTTTATACAAGTCCATTGAACTATTTAAAAAGGCATATCATTTTTTCATATGTTATATGTCTGTGTATATATGGTAAAAGGAACCAAGTCCGTAACATAAACATAGCTTAGACTAGATGGTAAATGTATTTATTTATCAGCAACTCATGTTTTAAATTTCACTTAAACTGAAACTGAAAATTACAATAAAAAATGTATTACAGTCAGCATAGTGTTTTGCAATTGATAAATAATATATACTTTTACTCAAATAACAATATGAACTACTGAGTCAATGTTGGTGGAAGGTAAGTTCCGTATGATGTTATCATCTCATTCGCCACTAATTTTTGTATAAGCGTGTTTTAAAGTACATTAAGACTGTTAATTTTAGTCATATCTTAGTAAGTAAGATAATGATTATCCTAGATGACTTGTACGTATTGTGTTAGACAAAATCCATAACAAATATATTAAAAAGCAAAAACAAGAATACTTGTAAATGAGAACAAGCATGCATCCATTTGAAGACAACAATCATTTACAGGCAATATCTGCTTTGATTTCCATTAATATAAATAAATCCTATCACTAGACATTCCTCTATTATTACAGATAACATGGCATCTGACGGTTTAGTCTCGCAGAATCCAAATGGCAATGAATTGGTAAATTTAACAACTGATGGATATAAAAGATCATGTTCAAGAACACAGGGACATAACGTAATGTTTCAGGTTGACTTAAAAAAAGAAAGCTTTGTCACAGGAATTTATATAACGTTTGGTGGTGAGTTCGTTACCTTTTTTGGTGTTCTAAATTTGGACAGTTTCATAATAATGATAATAATACCCTTTTGTCATCTTCACATTTTCAATCGGTATATAGAAATTGAATAGAAAATTATATTTCTTTCTATTGTTTATTTTCACGTAATTCGTGTCTATTTCAATGGTGTTTTGTTTTCAATTTCTCAAAGAAACATGTAAATAGATTAATCAGAGAAGTATTATGTTAAGTTTAAATAAAACAATTTTTTTCCCTTTACAGAACCGGTAATAAAATGTCTGTTTTGCAATTTCCTTCAATAACAGGCATGCACATGCATACTACATTCTCCCCTGAAATATGACATTTTCCTCGTCATATCACATGAAAACCCTGTTGTTAACGGGAATTAATTTGTCTAAGTGAATTATTTGTACTTGAACAAATAATGTCTTTGCGTTGTTAGTAAAAACACTATTACACTATTATAAATGAAGAGAAACTGTAAACCAGTGTAAAAATGATCAGCAAAAGAAGAATCTACATTAATTCAACATGATGAAAATTGTTAATTGAATCCTTTTTATAGTCATTGCTCCTTAAGCCTGATGTTTAGTTTTTTTTCGGAAATCATAATAGATAGAGAAATGAATTACAAACAAATAACAAAAGAAGATATAAAAATAAGTTAATGGCGAAATTAGTCAAATAAGTTTTTTTATTAATATTCACCCTTGCAAAATGGATTTTAATGGGTTTTATTTCTGGTTTTTTTTCTGAAACCAATTGTTATAGCAAATGTGTTAAGCACAATAAGATTTACTAAGAAGTCTATGTCATTTGATCTCTGTTGAAGGGTTGTTTCAATGGTAATATTAATTATGCCACATCTCATTTTTATATAGCCGAAATTTTCAACACTGAATAATAATTTTACCCAGTTTATGAATTTTTGCAGAAACTGCGATAAAAAAGAGGGCAACAATTTATAGTAAAATGTTTATCAATAAAAGATCTAAGAATAAGAATATCATAGATATGACACTTCATAATATTAACGAATAAGCAAACATATCTGATTGCAATAAAGCTTAACATATATATTAAAATTACATATTCTTACTAAGTGATCAGGTCTCATTCGAATTCTTGTAAAAATGCTTAAGTCAAACAAAAATGTCCAAAATTAAGCTGGTTTAAACCCCAAGCAATCGAACTTTTAGCAACCAAATTTATAATATGCAATTTTCAAGCCCGGATATTGTAGTGTTAAAGGTATAGACATAGAAACAAAAATCTATATAGTTGAATTCGCCTTAGTTTATAGCACATATTAATATAAGCTCTGGAGAGCTTTTCTTATAAAAATTGAAACAGAGAGCAGTCCTCATTTACAGCATACAATTTAGTACATAAAGTGGAAATTTGAAAAGATAGATATATCAAGTGTGTTATATAATCGACTGTTAATAAAATTTTGAACCATGAGTGTTGAATCTTACATAGTGATAAACAATCACAAACCATTACCGATAACTTTCACTGCATTTATGTAAATTAATTATGATTGCTATCAAAACTTCACTTTAGTGCATACACAATATATATTTATATATTAAAAGTTTTATTTTATCTATTTAGAACGGACTACAAACGATGGTATGCATAGTGTGTATGCTTCAAATACAAGCACCTGGACAAATGGAATCAAGTTATATAACGAAAATGTTTTGCCTAAGGAAATTTATTTTAACGAAGTTTTCAGATATTTGACTTATTTACATAATATCCAGGGTTCATCATTTGACTTAGAATTATGTGAAATTGGGATTATTGGTGAGTATTTTTCTAACAAAAATTTGCCAGGTATTCCAATGTTAATATATCAGAATAGTATGCATCTGCATTTACAAAACTTGAAAAAATTTTCCTAACGTAACTTCAAACAAGGACAGAAAAGCATATCAGTTGAGAAAAGATCGGCTATTTGTATTTCTGTGTGCATGGCAATAAAGCTCCATGATAGTTTTATCGAAAAGGGGTGCACGCTCATTATAGTAACATTGATTACACAACAACTTGTCCAACTTATTTTCATTATTTTAATGCCATTTACATCCTCAAATTCGCGCGCTCTTTACAATTTATTTTAGTTTAATCCAAACTAAAACAATTCAGTGTGAATTCAATTCATTGAAGAGACGTGTATTGTCAAGTTGTGCATACGTTGAAGAAAATTTAGTACCATTAATTTTATTAAAGGTTAAAAATACAAACCTGAAAAATAAATTGTCAAAATATATATTACACTTTTACTCCCTGCCAAACGTCGCATTTTGTTTTATTTTTGGGTGGTTTTTTGAGCTCATTGAATTTCTATTTGTCCATCCAACTGTTTTGATTAAGGCGCAATTAATTAGTCTGATGCAAACGCTAAGCATGACTTGCGTACCAAGGCATTAGCCTGCTGTCTTTGATTAGTAAATGGTATGTTTGCGGATGCCGTCTTATTTCCATATACCCCACTCATCAAATTGTTTGGAATTTATCGCAAACACTTTGAATAATAATTTTATGTTTTCTACTAACAATTTAAAGTGAATAAGTTAAATTATTCTATTTAACAGCTGGACAAATGGATCATACACAAGTTGTTCATCGAACGTGAAATACATGATAAAACATCAGAAATAGTTAATTATGCCTTATATCTCGAAAATGACTTTAGGGGTCTTTTGGGAACAACACTTTACAATAAAAGGTATGATACCATTTCCATTCGAGGTCTTTTCATTTTTATGTAGCAACAATTCATCGATGCCTGCATATGGCGTTTATATCTCCCAGTTGATACAGTATGTCATTCAACATCATGATTACCTTGATAGAGGTATGACTCTAGCAATGAAGTTATTAAATTAGTTGAAGTTCCTATATTTTATGCACGCCATCATGAGTTGGTTGACAGTTATTGAATATATTGTGTACAGAGGGATATGTTTCTGTATTGTTGTAACCACATTCCAAGTCCTCTTTTACTCGCATGCGACCCACTGTATAAGACTTGTCAAAAATCCTATTGCAACACAGTTGAAAGTGTTTCTTTTTAACTTTCAGGTTGTCCACCTACACATTATGGTCCGGTGTGTGATAAAATGTGTCCAGGAACCTGCTATGGGCCATGTGATCTTGAAACTGGGCTATGTATATTTGGTTGTTCAGGAGGCTGGACTGGCGATGAGTGTGATCAAGGTAAATATATTAAGATATGTAAAATCTTTCGGTCTTCAAATTTTAAAAGCAACATAGTTGAACTTCCAATAAACACTATACCAAGACATAACTATTTTACACAAGCAAGGGCAACGAAAACGAAAAGAAATGTATAAACATTAAAAAATAACATAATACAAAAAAGCTGAAGGTTCTGTAACACAACAAATATAAAGACGTCTTGAACACAAAATCACTTTGTGAGGTATTCACATTACACGTATGATAAGGATATCTATCAGCAGAATGATATATATGCTTTGTTCCTTACTAAGGAACTTTGTTCCTTACTAAGGAACTTTGTTCCTTACTAATGAACTTTATTTTCTTACTTAGGAACTTTGTGTGTCAATCTCATTACATAAACTGCTTGATAAATGAATTAGGTATTGACAATTGACTTGGAACTTAACTACTCTCACGACACTTACCAAAATGGAAACCTGGATAATAATAGGTCTGTTCTATTTTCCTTTAAAAAATTCAACCAAAGATGAAGAACTGGATCTTTTATCACTGTATTGGATATTTAAACTACATAAGTGTCCTTTCAAACAACGGTACCATGCTGGGTCTTTCAAGTGCTCCACGAAACTCTTTCTAAATTATTAACATAGATTTTATCAGCAATCAAAGCCGGACTTCAAAGTTTTTATGCCTTTTATAGAAGTGGCGTTAATCAGATATGGATACTAAAAAAATCCAAAGATCTTTTACAGTACATACAATTCAAGAATCTCTCATTCTGCAAAAGTATTAAAACATTTGCATATCTACACTTTACACAAGTATTCCCTATTCCACATTTAAAGACAAATTAAAAGGCATTGTTTTATATCATAAAAAAGAATGGCGAACGTAGATACAAGTATCTTGTATTGGGGGGGGGGGGGGGGGGATCCTACTTTGTAAAGAATCACTCTGATTTACATTTCTTAATTGACGACATATTTGTTACGTTTGGAGGACGGGGTTTTCAAAAAGCAGTCGGCATTCTAATGGGAACCAATTGTGTCCCTCTTCTTGCCAACTTGTTTCTGTAACTGTGAGGCTGACTTCTTACATGAACTTCTTAGGAAGAAAGATAATAAGTTAGCTATATCCTTTAACTTTACTTTCCGCTATATAGATGATGTTCTCTCACTAAATAATTCCAAACTTGATGACTATGTTGAACGCATCTATCCCATCAAACTAGAGATTAAAGATACAAAAGATACAGATGAGTCTGCCTCCTATCTTGACTTACATCTAGAAATTGACAATGAGGGTCGGTTGAAAACAAAACTTTATGACAAAAGAGAAAATTTGACCTTCCCAATTTTGAACTTTCCATTTTTAAGTTGTAACATTCAAGCTGCATACGGAGTATATATCTCCCAATTGAAACGATATTCCCGAGCTTGTATTTTCTATCATGGTGAAGTTAAAATCACCCAACGTTAATTTTACGGACGCCATCACAAGTTGGTTGACCGATATGGAATAACCGTTTCACAGATAATATCGGATATGTTCCTTATATCGTAACAACCTTTTCAGGAATGTAGCCTACCGAGTTAGACTATTTACCAGATTTATAATAACATAAGCAACACGACGGCTGTCACATGTGGAACAGGATCTGCTTACCCTTCCGAAGCACATGAGATCACTCCCATTTTTTGTGGGGTTCGTGTTGCTAGGTCTTTACTTTTATGTGTTGTGTCTTTTGTACTTTTATTTGTCTGTTTGTCTTTTTCCTGCTTAGCCGTGGCATTGCTAGTTAATGTTCGACCTATGAGTTTGACTGTCCCTCTTGAATCTTTTTCGCACTTAAATTTAAGAATATGGTAAATTATACTAGGCATAAATTAATTAAAACACATTCAGGTTCCGACACCTTAATTGCCATTTTTTAAAGGAACAATAAAAAAACAATAATATACAGGGCGGCAAATTATTATCCAAAATTGATGAAAGCAATTCATAGTACTGAGAGTACTGGTAAACTCCAGAAATGATAATACAACAGCCACTTAAATTCACGATAAAGTTAAATGCCAGACAGAGAAATAATCAATATAATAACGATTGTATTATCATTAACGGCATCAATTCCACTGCATTATAAAAACAAATTCTTTCATTTTATTTCACTTTTTAAAAACGCAACGTTGCATTAACCACTGGCAAACAAGAAGTTTACTTCATGCCATACATTTTATAACTGCTAGGTGATTGAAAAAATAAAACCTAATAACGATTGTGAGATGATTTAAGAAATACACAAAACTAAAAAATAAAATATATTTAAAAAAGGGCTCCCAAGAATACTGGTTTAGCGGTTATATCTATTCGAATGAAAGATGACAGGAATTTTAAGAAAGTCATTACCAGTTTTAAACATTGCAATTGCTTTATTTGACATCCGGGACATGCAACTACCTGTCCCACGTTCATCAAATATTCGCGAAGGTTCTATAATTTGTCACAAAAAAACGTGCCAATTGTATTGCTTTTATATATGAAATAAAAGGTAATGACTGTAACAGTTATCAGTTTTTAGTTTTAAAGGACATTTCTAAAATTTAGATTTCAAGAGTGAGAAGGCAGCAAATATAAAAATAAATTTAGAAATTTAGTAAACTTAACGTAAACATGTACCACTGACATATAATAAGCATGTTCTTAAGTTGGTCAATATTTTTTTATCGTTATTTATCATTTTTCAACCACGTTTTATAAAATACTTTAAGAAGAAGCTAGGGTTTATTAACTTTTCAGGGACCGAATATGTAGTAACATCTTCTTATCAGGAAATCAAACCCTATTCGATAAGAACGTGTAATATATGCAGATTTGTTGTTTCACGTTTTGATTGTAGCTTTATTTTATAGCATGCCTAGTGGGTACATACGGTGAAGACTGTCGTCGTGCATGTTCAACAAACTGTTTAAATCCCTCATGTAATCGCATGACTGGAGAATGCATTGGGGGGTGTAAAGACGGATGGCAGGGATTCAATTGTACACAAGGTTTGTGTAATTTCCTAGCATTATGTTTTTGCACACACAAAAAAAACAATGTTACATTTCATTCAATCTCAAAGAGACATTTTTAAAGTTTTAATTACATAGAAACTTACATAACTCAATTCACGGATAACATCAATTCAGTAATTATTTGTATGCAATCCTTCCACTTCTTTACTAAAAAAAATGCTTTACTTGTAATTTTATTTGTGTGAAAACCCGTTAACCGAAGCACATTTTGAATGAACTGAAGTGATCCAAAACACAAATAAGCATACGATCAACGTTTTAACTACAAATTTATAAATTTATAAAATTATAAGAGAAGAATTTAATTCGTATTATTTCATTGTCATGCAACAACCATGAAATAACGACTCATGTCATTTGTTATCTTTGATTTTATTTGTATTTTCGTGACGTTGTCATCAAATGCATTTTTATCATGAATGTTGATTTTAATTACTCCTTGGTTGTTGTCGGCAAATCAAATGCACGGATTCTTTCAAAACATTTATAATGTAATGTAAACATAATCCTGTACTTAAATATACTTTCAAAATATTGTTTATTCGAAAAATGTAGAATCACAAAAATACTGAACTCCGAGGAGATTTCAAAACGGAAGGGTCCTAATCAAATTGTAAAATCCAATGATAAAACACCTCAACCGAATGGATAACAACTGTCATATTCCTGACTTGGTACAGAAGTTACATTTACCAGATTATTTGAACAAATTAAGTTAAATTTTCTTTCAAAATAATTTTAGATAACACAATTAAAAAAAAAAACTACCTGAATCTTTGCGTTTGACAATTTAAACATATTTCGGGTATTTCTCTATATCCAAAATCATAAAGGAATTATTGTAACTATTATTTTCAGGTTGTCTCAACGGTCAATTTGGGAGCAATTGTTCGGGATTTTGTAAAGGATGTATATCAAATATATGTGATCATGTTAATGGATTGTGCGATAACAAAACTGTCTGTAAGCCGGGTTATATAATCGGAGAGTACTGCAACAGAAGTATGTATAGTATGGAATTTCAAAAGCAAAATAGCAAATACATGTTTGTGATATAGTAATAATAATATAATTGAAAAGGAAAATGAGCAATGATACAATTATTGTAGAAAGTTGTTTTACGATCATGAAAGGTAAAAAAAAACAACCTCCTCTGTTGTGGGTTACAAGAGCGCAATTATTTGTTTACATTCAACCGGCAACTTTTTTACCCCAAGATGGTACTCAGAAAAAAAAACTTTGAAGCTCCTGATTGGATGATGCAAGTTGGAATTATTTTTTATTTGAAAGCTTATCCATTTAGGTTTGAAAATTGGTGAAAATTAAATTCATAATTCTCAATGTGTAGAAGATAGAATTTATTTATTAACTGAGGATCCATTCAAAATTAGCCTTTCCAATTTAGTGTGGAATTAGGAAGCTTCCATAATAACTGCATTTTAGGGCACTTTTTGCCGCATGACCCTATACCTTTTTTTGCTGTAATAAAAGGCTGACATCTATAGTCTGAGTCTCAGGAACTGCTACCCATTTTTTTCTAGTTTGTTTATTTTTCAAGAAATAAATGTTTGAATACCACAGGGGTCTTATGGAAAATGCATTACAAATAATTGCGCTCTTGTAACCTGTGGGAACAGGTAGTGAGTGACAAGTCACCTGACTATACAATACAGAGACCAATTTTAATAAGATGGTGTTATCAACTTAAAGCTCCGGCTGACGCTTAAAATCCACCACAGAAATTATTTATATTTGATATAAGTAAGTTCAAATGTGCAAAATTAAACCATAGATTTGAATGATTTGTTTCTCTGGTGTAAAATGTGTTAGAAACAAAATGGGGAAAAAAACGCGACGTGAAACTAATTGATGCCACTAAATAGAAAACAAAATAAAGAGAGGTGAAGTATTATATATATATTGATATCATCATTGTATATGGTTTCCTACAAACGAGAATGATGTTTTTCACAATCAGTAGTTGATTATTTATGGTTAAATGTAATACAAAGTTAGTTTTGAAATTCTATGATACAAAAAACAGAACTTTAGGAATTACAAAGAAACTATGGTTTCCACTCATCAGGCAAACTTGTTGAAATATGACTGATGTATCCATACTTTCGACAATATAATGGAATTTCATGCAGTTATAATACACGTGATAGGTTCAACGAGCTATAAAATCACTTCTTGTATAAAGTCAGAAATATGATAGTTGTTATCCATTTGTTTAATGTTTGAGACTTTGCCATTGTATAAGGGACTATCCGTCGTAAATTTCCCTCTGAAGTCGGTATTTATATTATTTACTTTTTCTTTTCACATATTATTTTACTTTTATTGCAGTCCGCTATTTGTCAAAGTCTGAAAACATGCTTAATAGAAAGAAAAAACGGTATATACTCGGTAGATGTCTATGCTTTTATAACGATACAAGCTTGAATTCGTTAATATAATTTTGTCCACAATAGTTTCATTTGTGAATCTTTCAGCCTGTGACGAATGGTATTTTGGTAATAATTGTTCGAGGAAATGTAACTGTCTGGACCGACCATGCGATAATTTTGATGGATTTTGTCAACCTGAAGGCTGTAAAGAAGGATGGCATGGGCAATCATGCGATGAAGGTATGGAACCAAGAGTGTCATTTATTAAATATTCTTATCTAGACGACAGCTCTATAATAACTGAAAAAAACAACCGCATGGAGCATAAAACATGTTATCGATACATTCTTTTCATGTTAAAATTATAGCGATGTTCCTTTGCCATTTGTGTTGTATGGGTATTTTTTCTTATTAATTCTTTTCTGTGCACATGATCGGTTTGGGAGCCCGTACTTTGACCTAAAATGGTGTAGCTTTACAATTTGGGACTTGGATGAGAGTTGTCTCAATGGCACTCGTAACGTATCTTCTTATATCTATTAAATGATTTCATGCGTCATGGATAGATATTCAATATTATTTGCTTATCTGTTCAATTTTCGTTTCAAGTACAAGGTACATTTAAGCATCTTTGAGTGTCCGTTACTTATATGTCGCGTTAAGTTAAACCAAATTGAACTTCGTTACAAAGTAAACAGGTGTTTATCATACATTGGTAGATTTGACAAAGCAATCGATGAAATAAATGAAAAAGCCACTAGAATTATATATGATACATTTCAAATAGATCTGAAGCTCATCCATTGTGGTTTTGTCGTTCTTAATAGGTCTAAAAAAGAATAGACAATTAACAGTATTCAAAACACAACATAAAAAAACCAGAAAACTATGCAACACGAACGCCCCCAAAAACCGAGGTGATATCGGTTCTACCAAAAATGTAGACAAATCCTGCTTTATATGTGACACAATGCATGTTGTGTATGTTAGAACAAACCCGGTGAATCATTGCGTATATTAATTTTGGAGAGTCTCATTGCAGAAATATAGTACTGGTTGTGGTAAGGACAATTGGGACGTGTCAATCATCATGTTATTAATCTTTTTAGTAAAAAAAAAAATATTGTTTCAGAATGTAGCAGGGGATTCTTTGGTCGTAATTGTGAAACATACTGTGAAGGATGCGTATGGAATATATGTGATTCCATGAATGGATTATGTTATAACAACACTGAATGTGAATCTGGGTTTATGTACGAGGATTACTGCAACAATAGTACGTAAATGATTAGTATTGTGTATTATTTCTTACTGAATGCATCGACCCTTTTCAATTCCGATTGTGTGTGTCGTTTTGGTTTTTTTAAATGATGCAAATCCATTTGAAAACAATATTAACTATTATACAAGGATTTGCTATTGTTGTACGATTAATCAAACGCTACATAAGAGCGAAACATGATTTTAATTTTCTCTTGCAGAAATTTGAAAATATGACGAATACTTTTACTTTTATTTTGTATAGTTTTAGAAATAGATTTCTTTTATACACAGAATAAATTCTTATTTCGTGCTAACGAAAGGCGAATACGTCTAACAATATTGCTAGATTGTTTACAGGTATTGAGCCCACTGCATTCAAAAGATACATATCTTGTATGTAGTTCAGTGGGTATCGTTTGCCAAAACTGTGTTTCGGTAAATCATATTAACTTAAATCATGACATTACTATTCTCTGTCTGTTGGTTTATCTTTTTTTATGTGGTGTAATCTTTGATTCTGTGTAGCTCACTCTACTAAATAAGTTCGTATTATGTCTTTTGTATTAAAACAGTTGTGTATAATTTATAAAGCTAATTGGGTCATTGAACTACTATTATTGAAAATATAGGATGCATTAGCTCATTTTTAGCATGTGATCATTTTTTAGCATGTGATGACTGGTATTTTGGTAAAAACTGTACAAGGAAGTGTAATTGTTTGACTGGACCGTGCAACCCGTTAACAGGAAAATGTCCTCCTGGCGGTTGTGAAAAGGAATGGCATGGTGAATTATGTGATGAAGGTAGCCTTTTTCGCTCATCTGGCCCGAAGGGCCAAGTGTGCTTTTCTCATCACTTTGCGTCCGTCGTCCGTCGTCGTCGTCGTCTGGCGTCGTCTGTTAACTTTTACAAAAATCTTCTCCTCTAAAACTACTGGATTGAATTTAAGCAAACTTGGCCATAATCATCATTGATGTATATAATTTTAAAATGTGTCCGTTGATTCGGCTGGCCAATCAAAATGGCCGCCATGGCTAAAAATTGAACATAGGGGTAAAAAGCAGATTTTAGCTTAAAACTCTGAAATCAAAGCATTTAGAGCAAATATGACGAGGTAATTTTTTTTAACAAGTCAAACAAGTCTATCTGCTCTAAAAATTTTAGATGAATCGGACAACCGGTTGTTGGGTTGCCACCCCTGAATTGGTAATTTTAAGGAAATTTTGCCGTTTTTGGTTATTATCTTGAATATTATTATAGATAGAGATAAACTGTAAACAGCAATAATGTTCAGCAAAGATCTACAAATAAGTCAACATGACCAAAATGGTCAGTTGACCCCTTAAGGAGTTATTGCCCTTTATAGTCAATTTTACCATTTTTTCTTAAATTTTTGTAATCTTTTACAAAAATCTTCTCCTTTGAAACTACTGAACCAAATTTAACCGAACTTGGCCACAATCATCATTTGGGTATTTTATTTAAAAAATGTGTCCAGTGACCCGGCCAGCCAACCAAAATAGACGCCTTGGCTAAAAAAAAGAACATAGGGGTAAATGTAGATTTTGGTTTGTAACTCTGAAACCAAAGCAAATAGAGCAAGTCTGACATGGGTTAAAATTGGGCTAAACTGTTAACAGCAATTATGTTCAGCAAAGTAAGATCTGCAAATAAGTTAATATGAACAAAATTATCAGGTGACCCCTTAAGAAGTTATTGCCGTTTATAGTCAATTTTACCAATTTTTCTTGAATTTTTGTAATCTTTTACAAAAATCTTCTCCTCTGAACTACTAAGACAAATGTAACCAAACTTGTCCACAATCATCATAACAGTATCTTGTTTAAAAAATGTGTCCGATGACACTGCCCGTGAACCATGATGGCAGACATGGCTAAAAATAGTACATAGGGTAAAAGCAGTTTGTGGTTTATATCTCTGAAACTGAAGCGTTTAGACCAAATCTGACTGGTGGCCTTAATGAGTTATTGACCTTTATAGTCAATTTTTACCAGTTTTTCGTAAATTTTTGTAATCTTTAACAAAAATCTTCTCCTGAAACTACTTACACAAATTTAACCAAACTTGGCCACAATTATAAATAGGGTATCAAGTTTACAAAATGTGTCCAATGAGCCCGCCTGCCAACCAACATGACAGGCATGGCTAAAAATAGAACATAGGGGTAAAATGCAGTTTTTGGTTTATTTCTCTAAAACTTAAAAGCATTGAGAGCAAATCTTACATAAAATAAAATAAAATCAGGTTGAGGTTTATGTTCCCTGAAATTTTCAGACAAATCCGACAACCTTTTGTTGGGTTGCTGCCCCTGAATAAGTAATACTAAAGAAATTTTGCAGTTTTTGGTTATCATCTCGAATATAATTATAGATAGAGATAAAATGTAAACAGCAATAATGTTCAGCAAAGTAGGATCTACAAATAAGTCAAGAGGACCAAAATTGTCAACTGTCCCCTTAAGGAGTTATTGCCCTTTAAAGTCAGTTTTTAACAATTTTTCATATATAATTTGTAATCTTCTCCTCTGAAACTACTGAGACAAATTTAACCAAACTTGGCTACAATCATCATTAGGGTATTTACTTTAACAAATTAGTCGGATGACCCCGCCTGTCAACCGACATGGCTGACTGGGCTAAACATTAAACATAGGGGTAAAATGCAGTTTATAAAAAAATATATCAGGTGAGCGACACAGGCTCATTGGAGCATCTAGTTTATATTAAACTTCCTTTAAAGGAGTAGGTCCAGTAAGGGCCGATTTTGGCCTAAAGTTTCGGGTTCATCTAATGAAGGATTTTGGACACTTTTTAAACACTTAAGTGTCTATTTCAATTGATTTAATTAGTTTATACGAAAGGTTTTAACTGATTTAGTCATTTAAAACACTCCGATGCAAGCTTAATTATGAAAAATCTATCACATATGCCAAAAAACGTCACTTTTCAGATGTTTTTTGTCAAAAATGAAAGTGGCCGCGCCGCATCCGTGTTCATCCTCAACCTTTATATATGTTATGTACTATCATCAAATACAACTTACATTTCAATATTATGAATGAACACTGATGCGGCAACTTTCATTTAAGACGGAAACCGTCTCAAATTTAACTAAAATGCTCAAATTGTAGAGATTTCAGTAATTTAGCATATCTTTATGATGCTAGTACCCGATATATATGTGCGTTTTATTGACAAAATCAGACCATATTTATGTAGCAGAAGCATTCTACCTTCAAGTAAATAGCTAAAAGATTACATTTTCACAATTTTGAAAAACTGCTATATTTTGGGGCCAAAAGGGGGTCTTACAGAACCGACACCTTTGATGTTCATAACGTACAATGTTGAGTAACTCGAGACACTAAAAAATTTTAAGCACAATAATCGATGAAATGAGCCTTATTTGGTGCATATATAATAGTATATTGAAATGATCCTCAACTTTGCATTTGATAAAGTTGATATCGTTTAATTCAATAAACAAAAGCTTAAACATATCGTTGATATACCTTAAAAAAACACAGTTTTATATTTTATTCACCTAAAAAATACTATTGTCATCTGATCCAGTGTATTAGGATGATTACTTTTGAACTGATTAGTATACTACCTAAATAAAAAATAATTTCCATAAGACTACATGGAATCTCAAGTATAGCCTACCGTTACGCGTTGAAACATCAAACCGTCATTGTAAGATTGACATTATTTCCCTTTCTTTGATTTCTTCAAACAGATTACATCAAGGATTTCATTTGTCTTTTCCAAAAAATAAAATTTTATTCTCTTTCACAATTATTTTAATGCCTTCATTTGATACTTTTTTTCTGTTAAAACTTTCTTTGGTATTGTTATATCATAGTTAAAATCATATCCTAGCTATAATCAATATTTCAAAAATATTTCAAAATCGAAAAATGACTTTAAAACATTTGTTTTCACCTTAGACAGTAAGAACATATGAAATGTTTGCAATTAATACAACTCTCATAATCATTTTTTTTTCTTCATAAGAATTGGTATAAATTTTTGCTTAAAGGTTTTATTTGTTACTTGATGACGACGATTGGGTTGCTATCGTCCAAAAAGAAGATTGTGACTTTTCCCGTAGGCGGATAAATAATACATGTATATTGGAATGCTGTACAAATTAACTATTATTGAAATCTTCTTACTTTCATTTGACATTAGGTTTTTCTTTTATTATTTAAGTTGGATCTGAGTCACTAAAAGAAAAACCTTCAAACGCCGCTGCTATAAGTGGAACTGTTGCTGCTATCATAATTGTTGTTCTCATATTGGTGGCGGCATTTATCGTTTATAAGTAAGTGTTTGAACAGCGGAATTCTACAGTTGACCATATTTATGGTTAAGTTCCGGAATAGGTTATTAGAGTAATCAGTACATTTTTAGTGCATGCAGTGATAGTTTTTAAACCTTTTGATTGCCTAAAAGGATGTTAATGATACTTCGTTTTATGGTTGCACACCCCTCGAGGGGGTGTTGGAAATAATATTGGAATTTCTGTCTGTAAGGTTAGGACCAAAAACGATTACAAGTAGCGTCGAGAATTATGATCGCAATACATGTAATTTATTCTTGCTGTAAATCGCCGTGGTATTTGTTTGTCAGAATTAATGTGAGGAATATTTTTTGTGTTGTTTATCATTTATTTAAACATAATCCCAAAATCAATCGTAATTCATATTAAATGACATGAAAAATTTTGAATATAAAATTATGGTTTTTTTTTTCACTAAACATTCTTTCATCACCAGTACAGCTTCATATTAAATCGTTCTCATGATTCAATAAGAATATTTCAAATAAATGGAGACGGGGTTTGATTGCTAATGAGGCAACAATCGCCCTCAAAGCAAAGGTCTGTGATGAAAAACAAAGAACAGGTCATAGTACGGTTATCAACAATGAGCAAAATCAAAACCGGATAATAAGGTTTAAAGACCTTGGATTTTTTAAATATGATACAGATTTTGTTTGCGCTCTTTATTTCCTAAACTTGTTTTATCACGTAGAGAAAAAATTGTTTGGAATTATCTACCGACAATAAATTGTGCTTTCAACTTTTATATGTGTTATATTAAGTGCTTATTTTTCCAGGCGAAGGTCAGTATCAACGAAAGGCATATTGATACACTGGACAAAATCAAATGATAAGATAGTTTTGGGTAAGCTAATATATTTACATTGTCTCTTAAAGAAGTCTATTTCAAAATGAGTATTTCAAAACAAAATCTATTAAAACTGAACATCAAAGTCATAGTAGTTGTCTCCGAGTGAAAAGAAACACGCAACTTTAGTTCAACGAAAATGACATCATTTTCCTGCTTAAACCTTACTGCGGTTTAAAATGTGGCTTTTTTTAGGAATCAAAATTCAAGTTGAATTTTCAGTCAACAATTGCAAAAATTTTATTTTTGTCCTTTCATTAATTTATAATTGAATTGATTATGTTCTGAAGGTACGAAAAAGAATGTTAATTCTGGAAAAGGATACGCTAATGGACATGTAGCTACAGTGGCAGATAGAGCAGAGATAACATTATCAACCACAGAACGTGAAGATACTAAATTACAAGTATCTGAAAACGAGGATCGAAACGTGTATAATAATGTACCCAGTGAACACAATGTTTTCAAATATAAAATACTTATCAGGGATCTGAAGGAGGCTATAAAAGAGAAACAGAAAAACGATGGTTTCAATAAGGAATATGAGGTAAATGAAATTATGTATATAAAATGATTAAGTTTGCCATGCTATAGAAGGTAAAACGTTATTTCACATTTAATTTATAATCCTGGTACCTTTGATAACTATTTACAAACAGTCAGAGCTTACTTTACAAGTGGTTTCGTAATAAAATATTCAGTTATATTGAATTAATCAAAGGACTTAAATGTGATATATTTTGGAATTTTGGGACCTCAATGCTCTTCAACTTTGTACTTGTTTGGCTTTACAACTATTGTGATCTGAGCGTCACTGATGAGTCTTATGTTAACGAAACGAGCGTCTGGCGTATAAAATTATAATCCTGGTACCTTTGATAACTATTTACATCTCTGGGTCAATGCCACTGCTGGTGGACGTTTCGTCCCTGGGGTATCACCAGCCCAGTAGTCAGCATATCGGTGTTGATAGGGATTTTAATAATATGGTCATTTTTATAAATTTTCTGATACAAAACTTTGAATTTCTGGAAAAACTAAGGATTTTCATATATAAGGAATAGATTACCTTAGCCGTATTTGGCAAAACATTTTTGAATTTTGGGTCCTCAATGCTCTTCAACTTTGTTTGGCTTTACAACTATTTTGATCTGAGTGTCAATGATGAGTCTTATGTAGACGAAACGCGCGTCTGGTGTATAAAATTATAATCCTGCTACCTTTGATAACTAAGTATAACGCTCATAAAACATGCATTGTCTTGTTTATTTGTAGGTTTTACCTAAAGGACTTGTTTATGCGCACGTGGAAGGCTCAAAAGCAGAGAATAAAGAAAAAAATCGTTTCCTTACAACATGGCCTTGTATGTTATTATATGAAATTATATAGTGAATGTTATTGATTCAGAAAATCTTTACATCAAATACGATTTAAAGATCAAAGGAATCAGAAATATTGTTAAAAAGATCAAGACCTAATCTGAAATTGTCAGAAACTTATTAATAGTTTATAAAAGAGGGACGAAAGATACCAAAGGGACAGTCAAACTCATAAATCTAAAACAAACTGACAACGCCATGGCTAAAAATGAAAAAGACAAACAGAAAAACAATAATACACATGACACAACATAGAAAACTAAAGAATAGACAACACGAACCCCAACAAAAACTAGGGGTGATCTCAAGTGCTCCGGAAGGGTTAGCAGATTCTGCTCCACATGTGGCACCCGTCGTGTTGCTTATGTGATAACAAATCAGGTAAAAAGTCTAATTCGGTAGGTCACATTCATGAAAGTGAAGGGTATTGTAGTTACGACGTAAGAACATATCCGATATCATTTGTGAAACGGTTATTCCGTAACGGTCAACCAACTCGTGATGGCGTCCGTAAAATAAGTCACAATATTGAAGAAAAAATAGAGGGATACCGAAAATGTGTTTAGTGCATTATGACTATATTTAAAAAAAAAATCATTAGCCGTTTAAAATCTAAAACTGCAAAAGCTAAAAAAAAAAAAAAAGGAATTTGGTACTGATATAATATAAGAATCAAGGATGAAACCAATGTTACTAAAAAAAATGTTTACCCAGAGAACCTAGGGATGAACTGAACTAGTGAAATTAAAAATGGAAATGCGGAATGTGTCAAAGAGACAACACCCCGACCATAAAGCAGAAAACAACCGAATGCCACCAATGGGTCTTCAATGTAGCGAGAAGTTCCCGCACCCGGAGGCATCGTTCATCTGGCCCCTAAACAAATATGTCTAGTAGTTCATCGATAATGAACGTCATACTAAACTGCGAATTATACACTAGAAACTAAAATTAATAATCATACAAGACTAACAAAGGTCAGAGGCTCCTGATTTGGAGCAGGCGGTAAAATACGGCAGGGTTAAACATGTTTTTTGAGATCTCAACCCTCCACCAATACCTCTAGCCAATGTAAAAAAATAAACACACAACAAAACGCACAGTAAAACTCAGCTTAAGAGAAGTCCGAGTCCGATGTCAGAATAGGTTACCAAAAAAAATAATCAAAATGACAAAAATACATGAATAACAACACTACTACTAGCAGTTACTGACATGCTAGCTCCAGACCTCAATTAAACTGATTGAAAGATTATGTACACGTGTGTATTTCGACGTCAGCTAAAGACCGTCTCCGAGTACGGAATTTCCTCGCTATTTTAAAAACCCATTTATGGCCACCAATGTATCATTAACACAGGGAGAAAAATTCGCACCCGAAGGCGGGCTTGCTCCTAAACAAAAATGGTACTAGTTTAGTGAAAATGGACGTCACACTGCATACATTTTTAGCAACCACACATCCAATGTACAAATATGTATTGTAGATGATCATTCGAGGGTTGTTTTGAAGGGAGACACGAAACATGGTTACATTAATGCTAGTTATATTGATGTAAGTTTTGAAAATATTTTTGTTCCGTTTTAGTAGGAAACTTTTCAATTTTCAACTGCATCCAGAATTAGAGAGTTTTTCAAAAACTTTCATGTTTTAAATTTAAAGTAAACTTACTGATTACTGATATTAAAATCAGAACTCCGGTTATTTCAGAAATCTATGTTAGTACTGTTCAGAAGGTGGTTTTTTTGTTGGTGTCACACTAATATGGTTAGGTCATAGTAAAAAAATAAATGAATAGACATTCAACGTCATTGTCAAATAATTAGGACGAGATCATAATGCTGTGCTTTGAATTTTAACCCTGAAATATTATTATCCGGAACCGTATTTTAAATCTGTTTGTTGATACGGAAAATATGTTTATCCTAGCTGCAAACATTGATATAAAGGCGAATTTGCTTTCCTCTTATTCTCTTTTTCAACATAAAACCAAAAAGCAGCAAATACAAATCAAGTAACGATCAAAGCCACAAATTGAAGAAGGCATTTTTTCTTGTATCAGTTAATCAGTACTAAACGATGTACGATAGTTTAGATTATTGGTAATGAAACACATCTATGTTTTTCATTACCAATAATCTAATTTTTTACATTTTCAGAACTATGGAAAGGAAAAAGCATATATAGCATCACAAGGTGTGTATATGCTATGTTTTGATTTCAACATATTTCATTTTATGTTATTGTAATTTATTTATATGTAATCTTTAGATATTTGTATTATGAAGATTAATTACAAATATATTATAATATGTATTTCGTAAAATTTCTTTATTCCACATTAAAACATTTCTGCCTGTGTGTAATATATTTCGGATATATGTAATGCAAACACACTTTTTTGCCTCTTTTTATGTTATAGAACAAAAAAAGGAGAGCATAGCGTAGAATTATAACGTGTTCAAGAAATTCCCATCTTTTTTATCATCTATATGATTGTCCTTGTTATAATTATCCTTTCATAACTTTCCATAATTCTTAAATGATAACTAATTCTTAATAATTTTGTCAATTTTTCCTGGCCTTAATTTTGTTTTGCCATTTTGATTTGTACAATTCCTTTGACATTCAAAATATCTACTAGTTAAAAAAATTCTTGATACATTTTCGAAAATTACGTTTTAGAAAACGTGTGTTTAGATTAAAAAAAAATAACAGCTTTAGTTTTGCAGAGTACGCAGAAATATTTTCATTAGACGTAGAAAGTTGATTACTTTTAGAACTTAGTTTCATAATTATGAGGATATTTTTGACATATGCTTGTCCGTCCAGATTCAATATACTTTACTTTAATATTCTCTTAATATGAAGGTCCTAAAAAGAAAACATTGAGAGATTTCTGGCATATGGTATGGCAAGAGAATGTTGGGAAAATAGTGATGGTAACACAACTTATAGAAAATAAAAAGGTATCAATAACCTTAATATATTTTCCATAACCTATCACTTTGTCTAGACAAAGGAGTAGGTTCAGTAAGACCCCTTTTTGGCCCCAAAATATAGCAGTTTTACAAAATTGTGAAAATATAAACTTTTAACTATTCATTGGAAAGTAGAATACTTCTGCTATACAAATATGGGCTGTTTTTTTACAATAAAATGCAAATATATCTGATACTAATATCATTGAGTCATGCTAAATTACTGAAATCTTCATAATTTTAGCATTTTTGTTAAATTTTAGACGGTTTCCGTCTTAAATAAAAGTGGCCGCATTCGTGTTCATTCATATTATTGAAAAGTAAGTTGTATTTGATGATAATACATAACATATATAAAGGTTGCGGATGAACACGGATGCGGCCACTTTCATTTTTGACAAAAATCATGTGTAAAGTGACGATTTTTGGCATATTTGATAGATTTTTCATATTTGTGCTTAAATCGGAGCGTTTTTAATGACTTAATCAATTAAAACCCATCACATAAACAAAATGAATCAATTGAAATAGACACTTAAGTGTTTAAAAAATGTCCAAAATATTTCGTTAGATGAACCTGAAATTTGAGGCCAAAATCGGCACTTACCGGGTCTATTCCTTTTAAAAACTTAATGGATGTGAATAGACCAACTGTCTTTTTAATAGTATGAAAACCTTTGTATTTAACAAAAAATTGAAAACAGGAATACAATCCTTGCTGTTTTTATGACATTACAAGTATATAAAAAAGAAATACAAAAAAGATCTTTGTGATATTAATGTCACAATAAAAGACTTCTGTATAATACTTTCAGTTTTTATATTCATTTGCATTCATAAATTTTCTACAGATAAAGTGTGACAGATATTGGCCTGAAACAGTTAATGAACCATTGGTAGTAAACAACTATATAGTCACAATGAAGGAAGAAAGAGAACATACAGTTTGTGTTTATAGATTGCTCACAGTATCGAACAAAACGTTATTGGTAATTTCATTATTGTCTTTAAAAAGTAAAATCACACAAATACCGAGGAAAATTCTAAAAGGAAAGTCCCTTATCAAAAGGCAAAATCAAAAGTTCAAACTCATCAAACGAATGGATAACAATTGCCCTATTCCTGACTTGATATAGACATTTCTGATGTAGATCATGATGGATTGAAACTGGTTTTATGGCTAGCTTTACCTCTCATTTGTATGACAGTCGCATAGAATTCAATTATAAGTGTGATGCAGACTAACAAAATACGCAATGTTTTAATAAAACCGTTAACATGACTAATCTACGTAAAATTAGCGTAATAGTTATTTCAGTTTTCCATTTCAATTGTTCCTTTTTCCGTATTTAAAATATACAGCAAGTTGTGATGTTACATTTTTTTCAGATTAAGCTGAATGTAAAAGGGTTAACCCACTGCATTTATTTGCACCTGTCTTGAGTCAGGAACCAAATGTTCAGTGGTTGTCGTTTATTAATGTGGTTCAGACATGCTTTTCGTTCTCGTTTCTTATATAAATAATATTATAATTGGTTTTCCTGTTTGAATGGTTTACCACTATTCATTTTCTGGGCCCTTTATATATTGCTATTCTTTGTAAGCCAAGGCTCCGTGTTGAAAGCTGTAGTTTGACCTATAATGATTCACTTTTACATATTGTGACTTGGATAATAACTGATACCACATCTTGTAATATATGTTTAACAGCATGTATACACTTCAAAATTTGTTGATGGCCTGAACAACGATCTATACATGTTATGTTACATCAAAGATACATCCGTTCACACATTGAAAGAGTGACAGCAGTATTGATTTGTTTCCATCTTCGCGTTCTATATTTGTTATCGATTTAGCAGAAGACTCTGCCATATATGGACGTTATACATTGTGATGATATGATATCTTAATTTTGGGTTTTTACTAATATTTTTGGGCACATATCATGCTTAGGACTTCAAGTTGTATTCTTTTTTTATCCTACTGATAAAAAAATATTTTCGAATTCAAATGTAAATGTCGTATATTTCAATTACAGCAAAATGCCTTACCTGCACGTATAATAGATCTCATTTACATAATATATGGTTCAGACCTCAAATACATGTAGTATTCTCCTTTTTCAGAGGGAGCAAGAAAGAGAAATTCACCATTTTCATTTTACTGAGTGGCCAGACCATGGTGTTCCAGACAGTATCAAAGTTGTAAACTTTTACAGGAAAGTCAAAAGTAAAACATGTTGTCAACATGGGCCTATGGTTGTACATTGCAGGTATTTATGTGAAAAGATAGATCGTCTAATATAAGCATTTGTATGTCATCGGGTAAAAAAATTTAAAAAAATTATAGATTAATCTTCATCAAGAATTTTTCAACCTAAACATTAAATCGCTAAGGATGTGCAAATAGTTACTTGTGTGTATGCCGATTGTGGATATAGAAATAGACAAATCTTCAAACGGTAAGCATGTTTCGTGAGGGCTGTTTAACCTCTTACTAATTTTTTATTTATATATCAAAGGAGAATTCGAGAAAGATATTATATAAATCATGATTGATATCATCCAGCAACAGTCTATCAGTAGCGGTGTCGACCCTTCATCAGTAAACATTACCTCATCAAATATCATCTTCTATATTAATTCCCTGTATATTGAGATACAAATTTTGTAAAACAGTTAGAATAATGTTAACTAAATATTAGAAATTTATCTTAACTTTTCCTAAGTAATTACTATGAACAAAATTTTGAAATCAATCTTCTTTTTAACGCAAGAATACATATATACGATGTATCTGTAGATATGATTTGCTCAAACAATGCACAAATATTTGAATATTTGTTATAAATATATTTGTTATAAATACACCTAATAATGATATAATAACCAATATACATTTATAAAATATATAGCGCTGGAATTGGACGGACAGGAACTTTTATAGCCATAGATGCATTATATGAAAATGGAAAGAAAGTTGGTCATATAAATGTTATGGAATGTATACAGATGATGAGAAAAGACAGAATGAATATGGTTCAAACATATGTAAGTATAATTGTTGAAAGACCATTACCATACTTTCAAAGTAGGTTAAAGAAGCCTGCCTACCTTTCTACTGATTTGCAATTTGATTGTTATATCTTTAATTTAATTTTGAATATATCGATTGTGTTTACTCAATGTTTATGAAATGAGAAACAAAAAAAAATCAATCAAATTTGAAAGCAAGTTATTACTTTGTCTTACTGCTTTCCAGAAAATGTTTTGATGTGTTGTTATGTCAACTTAATCTTTGAGTTCATACATGTATACTTCATTTATGCAATATATGTGTCGCCACGTACTACGTTTACATGGCTAAATAGCATTATCTTATTACTTATTTGTAGGATATTGTATAAACTCTAACTTGTTTGTATTTTTGTGGTTTATTATTTTTTGGCATGACATTGTCAGTTGTTTTTTTTTCGGAAAATGCTTGTACCATGTCAGAAATTTTGCAGTTGTTTTTCACTTGTTCCGTTGATTAGCGTTAGATTTTGTCAATTTTTGTGGCCTCTCTCCATTTTGAGTTTGACTAATTTTTGTTATTCTTTTTTCGTCTTCTGAGGTTCAATGTGGCTTTGTTATTCTTCCCCTCTTTTTTAACACGAATTTAATAACATTAAATTTTAAGATGTTTTGGCTTAATCTAAGGCAACTATCATTGATACAAAGACTATTGTATAAGATTGTGATAGGCAAATTAAGTACATTTTGTTAAGTTAAGATAAATGTGTTTGAGTATTTGAATCCCATCAAATATGGCAGTGTTTTGTGACATAAATAATAAGATCAACTAGAAAATATTATGGATCAGATTTAAGTCATTAGAATTGTTCTGAGTTATAGGGGGGATTTTCTTATGAAACACTTCACCATACAAAACTTAATGACTCTAACATGACTTCATCACATAGTGTAAAACCAATTAAACTTCCATAAAATTTATCATGTTGAAAAGATAAGGCTGATGAAAAGACTGACTACTTATGCCATCACTCTATGTTATAAATGTTACAACTTGGACAAATAATTAAAAAAAACTCTTCAAAAGATCTATAAAAAGAAAATATCATCTTAACAATTGAATCGTTTTCATTTACAGGAACAATATGAGGCAATCTTTGAGGCTTTGTTAGAGTTGTTCACAGTACCAGATACATCTATTCCAAAGAAAGAGTTCTGTCAATATATTTCAGATCAAGAACAGAAGAAATTGCCACAAAATCAAAAATTTTATAAACTAGAATTTCAGGTATATTTTACAGTCATTACAAATGAGTTAAAAGAAATACTTTATGTCAAATCAATTCATATAAATCATACGCCCAATTTTTTAAAAGTAACCTGAATCAACAAAAAAACATATGTGTTACCACCTGAAATTACAATCACTTTGTCTCAACTTAAAAATAGAATGTTTTCATCTGTTCCTGTACAATCTTTACGTGTATTTGTAATTACAACTTAGACTTTGTTATTACCTTTCATAGATTTTAAGGGGAAATTATTTTTTCTACTTCAAGAATAGATTTTTTAAGCTGAATTTGCAAAATTTATAGAAATTTTTGGACATCAATGCTCTTCCCACTTCGTTCTTTATTTGGCTTTTTTTAATTTCTTTTTATTCGAGCGTCACTGATGAGTCTTTTGCGAAACGCACGACGTTATTACAAAATGTCATTTCTGGTACCTATGATGAGTTTATTTGGTAAGTTAACTTATATAAGTCAAAGATTTCCCTGTACAACCATTTACCTAACAATCAGTATTATAACAAGTTGTCAATTAAATTATCTTTGATTTAGAGATTGGAAACTCTAAGACCTGTGTATCCTCCATCGGTATTTTCTGCTGCTACATCAAAAGACAATATATCAAAAATTCGACAAAGAAAATATTTCCTCGTAAGTAAAGCATACCTTTAGTTTATTCAATTTGTATCAATTGCTGAAAACGGTGTTTATCAATTATATAACATGACATTTATAATAAGATGAATCTGAATACTTGCTATAAAATGTAGACGAAACGCGCGTCTGGCGTATAAAATCATAATCCTGGTACTTTTGATAACTATCAACCCACCATTTTCGAAATTTCTTAACATAGTCAAGATTATGGTAGTTGTTTTACTTGTTCCGTTGAATTATAGTTTCTGATTTTGTAAGTTTTTATGGACTCCTTCCTTTTTGAATTTGCTTTGAAGCTGGGCATTTTTGTTAACATTCATCGTGATACTGAAAAACAACTGCTATATTTCTGACTTAAAACATGCATTTTCCGAAAAATTTTATGACAGTTATTTATAGTTCAATTGATGTTTTTCCATCGGTTCTAGCTTGTAGCCCGGATTTGTTTAAGTTGAATTGAGTTTTGATAATTGAGCAGCGGTTTACTAATGTTAACTTTATATGTCGGCAAATTTGAGTGAGCAAACGAAACAGACATTATAGGTTGATGTAACAATAATTTGGATCAAACAGCCAAAACTGTGAAACATATCTTTGATAAACTGATTAAACTGATTAAAAATTCAAACAAACGTACAAATTAATCTAACAAGAACGCAAACAAAAAGGTGTGGTAGATAGGAAATTTCAAATTTGACAACGACATTAACCAAAAAAAGTCATCGTTGATACAAAGAAAATATATATCTGTGAAGTCACCTCGTTTCATGGACATTGGCTGTATTTCTGACGATCCCGGCAGTATTTAAAATTGTACGACTGTCGTAAAAAATGTTTCCTTGAATTTGTCAGTTTACACATTTTATTTATATAATTATTTTGCATTTTCAATTTTGTGCTGCGTTGATGATTTTATTAGATAGAACTTTGACATGTTTTATTTTTCTTTTTTTTTAAAGAGAAATTTTGTCTCGGATAGAAAATTAGATTACAATCTATCTATCAAATATTTTACTTTTAGTGATAAAATGATGGTTCATTCGTTCGACAATACTAAATTAAGAACAGAACATAGTTCGTTGCACAGCATATGACAGATATCTAACAATAAAGAAATACTTAATTAATTTGATTTTGTTTTAGACAACAGATATAGACCTTATACAATGTCACATTCAGGAACGCGTAATGATTACACCAATGCAGTGATTATACCCGTGAGTAAACTTTCTGTAATAATTAATTTACATTAGATTAAAAATACTTATCATATATTTAGTAGTAAATACAGAAGTTTTGAATATTCGATAAATAGCCTGCTGTTTAATCTATATCACACAACTGTGATGCGCACCCTTTATCATACCCTTTATCACACCCCTACACTTTATCGCACCCTTTAGCTCACCCCTATTTTTTCTTTCATGCAAGCTTTGTAAGAAATATTTTTCCGCAAAATGTGTCCTTAATAAACAGTCATTCGGGCGTGACGCAATTCATTGGATGACGTCAGTGTTTGACATGTGACGTCACAAACGCCGAGATGTTTTATATTTTCTGGCACACCAATGCAAAATGCAACTTTAAAAAAGAACGCAATAAAATACCATACAAAACACAAACAAACAATACAATAAACAAAATATTTTTTAATACAACAACACGCAAATTGTAATGTAACCCAAGTAGTTCGCAGTAGTAATTGAACAGTTCTTTTAAGGCTTTTAAAACAAGACAAAAATAGAAGTGAGGGTTACCCAGGTGCTAGGGACCAGAACGCATTTTATATATACGCTCCTGTTGAAATATATGATAAAGCGTATGAAACATGGCAAAATCTGTATCACATGCCGTATCACCTTCGACCAATATCATCCCTCGGGCCTAATGACCCTTAGGCTGATATCGGTATCTCGGGATGATACGGCATGTGATACAGATTTTGCCATGTATTATTCTCTATATATTGACGGATACAAAGACAAATTGGGGAGATAAATTGGTATCAACAACTTAAACTATTCCCGAGGAAATTCCAATGCATGTTTAGGTTTGAGTCGTATGTTATAAGGACTTCTCCCACTTAGATTTCAATTTAGTAGTTATATTTCTAAACAAAGGCTACATTTAGCTATTCGTATGTCGTCACTGATCGTTGACGAAGCCTTTCGGACGATGGTTTATTCAAGCAAAACTCATGCATTTATTTTCTAAATATTAAAATTCCCAATTTGGCAGTTCCCTTTTGAACACGTATATATTATTACGCCGGGTCTTTTTTTTTTTCTTTCTTTTTTTTTCGGTGTTGCTGAAAGTTGCTACTTAAAACATGAAATAGAATGTTTTAGATTGCATGCGTCCGAAGCGCTTTATTAAGACATATTTTTTTCAGAATCGTTTAAAACCGAGTAATTTGTAAGCTAAGTATATATAAGATCCGAAACAGATGAAGAGATAAATAACGATCTATTTTTTTATTTCTTTAAAAAAAAAAAAAGGAACATCCCATCCCGCAAATTGAATTATGTTACTTATAATCAAAATCTAAAGTGGATTCATAATGCATTATATTTTTTTTTGTATGTTTTTTTAAGTCTTTTTCATATATTAATCTTCTGAAAGGATATCCAAATTGATGATTAACATGGATGATTTCATCAAGCATCATTTGTCCCACGCATATATAATACAATGCATTTTTTTCATTTACAGGAATATACATATGGAAGTAAGATTTTAGTAACTCAGTGTCCACTTGAAGAAACTGTTGTTGATTTCTGGACAATGGTATATGACCATAACTCTCATATTGTCGTTTTGTTGGACCAGTTGAACAAGGTAAGATATCGTCATTATAACATGGAGTGTATGTAGTTGAAATACATTTAACGATAGCACGTTTCATTTTAAAAAAATCACGCAAAGCTCCTTTTTATCAATTTTTTATTTGCTTAATTAAGCAAAAATTGGTAAAAAAAACAACAACAAATGAATGTATCTTTTGAAACAAAATATCTTTTAAATCATTCCAAAGGCTTATATTTTATTTTTGAATGTAACAAGGAACATTATGGTAGTTAACAGAACATACTTTTTGCCAAAAAACATTAAATTTAAAACTTTTGCAGTTGTTATCAGTTCAAAAGGAGAAAAATACTGAATAGTTTGGGTACCAATTGTTAAATGTGTTCCATGATACACAATTGTTCATTCCTTATTTATTATATGGTAATTGTCCATCTCCGCCATCTATCTATACTCTGCATTTTACAATGACTATTGTTAAATTATTTTTATTGTTAAAATGTATACTATAAGATTTATTGATTTGGATAAAGTATGTTAATAAAACTGTATTGTTTTTTATTTCATTTGAAGACATGGTTGGCCATACATTAATGTGCTTTTTTGTTATTTGTATTTTTTACACCTGCTTAAAATTAATTGAAAATGGTTATGTTTAAAGAAGTTATTAAAATAACTATTGTGTTTCTCTTAGAATGCTCCGTTGTGTTTAGGACGACAGGAAGTGCTGGAGTTTAACGATTTAACTATTGTGCAAGATAACTCACCCAATCCAAAGGAGCTCAAGCTTACTTTGAGCCATAAGGTAAATGTGACGGTTATAAAAGATTTTTTTCCTGAGCAGAATTTTCTGCTATTGTTACCTCTGTAACAAAAGTTAATCCGTATGATTCGAATGAGACAGCTATCCATCAAGTGCAAATGAAGTGAATGTAAGATATTAAAGGCAACCGTGCGACCTGCGAACCTGGATTAAATAGTACCACATGCGCACTTCAAGAAATAACTTCGTTAAAAAAAAACCGATTAAACGTCGACGTTACAATATGAAATTTAAAAACAAAAGGGACAAGCAGACATCCATAACTCAACACAACACCACATATGAACACGAAAATCTAACGTTTAAAACAAAGAACTGTACAAATCAATATCATGGAACTTTATGCGACTTTCATGATACCACATTAATTGTCTAAGGAGACACGTTGTTGTCAATATATATATATATATCGGAATTTTATGCGTCATTTCAGTGAGAGGTTTAGCTAGCTATAAAACCAGGTTTAATCCACCATTTTCTTCTTAAGAAGATGCATGTACCAAGTCAGGAATATAGAAATTGTTATCCATTCGTTTGATGTGTTTGAGATTTTAGTTTTGGCATTTGATTAGGGACTGTTCGTTTTCAATTTTAATCAGAGTTCAGTAATTTTATGATTTTACTTTTCACATCAACCAAAAAAACGAAAAAGGCCAGTAAACAGTGTAAGCGTCGTCTGTTCTATTTCAAAATTGATCAATAAGAGATTTTTATTAAACAATTTAACTTGTAATAATACATTCTGGGTTTTTTCTTCAGGAAAAGGATCCGATGACAATAACTGTTTTTACCACAAGTAAAGTAGACAATGATGCAATGCTACCATCAAACATTTTACTTGACCTGCTGAAAAAAGTAATAGAGTGCTGGAAAAAACAGAAAGGTCCAATTACTGTTGTGTGTAGGTGCGTCTTCAACATATGAATATCATACATACAATGTCGCATTAGATATTCTGTTGCATTATATTTTTTATCTATGCGATGTGATATGCATTCGTATGTTGGTCACAATGATGTTATCTGCAACACTGTTAACATAACACATTTGGACTTTTTAAGTTTAGCAAGATGATTGTATACAAGTGTTTTGTTCCCATAATGTTGTAAAATTAATACACGTCACAAATAGTAAGGACCGTAAAATACACAAATGAATCATAATTGTATATTTCAATTTGTTGGTATAATTGCCGATGAGAATACAATCTTTTTTCTTATTTAATTTTTTCCATATTCAATTACTGAAATGATAATTCTTACTCATCTGACAGGTTTAAAAGATATTGCCATTTATTAGACCAGTTATTTTTAGTTATTGTTACTTGATCATTCATACGGTCATGTCATTATTCTTTAAACATGAAACAACCTCCGTGTTTTATTCAGTGATGGTTGCAGTAAAAGCGGGGTATTTGTTGCACTAAAACTTATCTGGGAAAAAATGGAGATAGACGATGAAATTGATGTTTTCCAAGTTGTTAGAACAATGCAAGTTAGACGACCTGAATTTTTCACAGAATTTGTAAGTTTCGTTTGAGTAAATATTATTTGGTTAATGCAAGTTTTTTTACAAATAAAACGGTAGCATTGTAAAAGGGTCAGTATCAAATACAGGCACCGGTATTCAAAATTCGGTCGATTGAGAGAAAATAATCTTAACCAACTAAAACCGAGGGAAATACACCAACTTTAAGAGTAAAATTAATATCAACACTAAAGTGCAACACAGCAAACATAGTATCCTATTTACCCCTTTCAAATATTCAAAATCATTAATTTCAGATTTTTATCTAAATGTCAGCTTTAAAGTTTTTCATGCTTTATTTGTTCAACCCTTAGAAAGATACTGGACGGAATACTTATCATGGTGTTTATTGTGTGTGATTTGACATGCTTTGCATCTCTTATTCACCAGGGGAGAAAAGAAAACTAAATGTACAAGAATTATTTATTCATCATACATTAAATGAATGTCAGATCCTATTATAGCTATTTTTTTAATAGGTACATTGTTCCAGTTTCACAATGAATTGTCCAATGTTTTATTATGCCGAATGTTTCAGATGTAGGGGTGATATTTAAAAAACAGCAAAACAAAATCGTGCATCTGTTGTTTTTTTTTTTAATGTTTGAGGCTAAAATCTATTACAAATCTATCACAAACGTTATGTATTATGCCAATCGCATGATTCAACTATTTCATATTCACCAGTAACACTTGACTCAAAGCAGTTGTAGAACAAATTAAATACGAATTGGAAGAGCTTTATCATCAGTACATTTCTAGGGTACAAAAACTTGTGTTCAGAGACACTTATATTTGTTTCTCTAATTCTTTGGAAATTTATCCCTTTCTGAACCCATTGTATAAAAAAATTTAATCAACGTGTGGTAGCCGGTGATCTCAGAAGATCATTGGATGATTTTAAGGGTCATGACCTTTTTAGCTAACTGGATGAATCAAATGCTACAACAGGTGTTAATGAAATTGACAACTTCGTGCAATGTGAAAGGCACTCGAAGGGGATTGTCGGTTAACAAAAAAAGAAAATGTATTTTTTAATCATTAGAGAAACAGATTCTTACATAGTTACTCGATAGTTAAATTATAAATTTTAAAGTCCTCGCCGAGGCTCGGACTTTAAAATTGATGATTCAACTATCTCGATTGGATAAATCCGATAATCCACTCGTATCAGTGTAAGAATCTACAATATATATATATATATATGTTTCATTTGAAAACAAAAAATCATTTAATTTTGGTTATCAATTTCAATGTATATATTCCATTGTTAAGTCTCCAACTGTGATGTTAATATAATTTCCGACTGTCTAGATGAATCATTAAAATGTTGTTTCTTAAATAACTGCGTGTTTCTTTTTGACAGGACCAGTATGAATTTTGCTACAGGTGTATCAAAGAGTATTTAGAAAACGACTCGGTGTATGCAAATCTATAGTGGTACCAGACTCCGCGCTCATAGACGTATTTAAGACGAATAAATGAGAACGGCTATAACACAGTGTTAATGGAACAGTTCAACTGTTATGCTATAGATAAATCCATTTGATCATTAATTATTAACCATTATTAAAGCTTCCATGCTTATATTGATGTATAGAAACAGTTATCATGACTATAAAAACAGATTATAGATATTAATGTATATAGAGCTAAAATCGTTTTGTTAAACTTTACGACTTGTATTAAAATCAAACAAATGCTATTTTTTTATTGGATGAAAAACTGTTTAATTCCGTCATAAGCTTTCATTTCGTAAGGTTAAATAATATGGCTTATGAAGCAATTTACCCAGAATTATGTATTTATAATTTTCGAATACCTCCCTTGACAATATATCTTTCAGTATAGAGTTTGATATAGCTTATACTGCTGTTGGTGTCGCCAAGTTTTTTCACAGAAACATCATTTTTTAAATATAACATAAATCTATAAATTGAACTGTGAATAATCTGATGTGAGGACAAACTATTTGTATTAAATATGATGCTTACACATATATTTCCCTCGATGCAATGAGATAGCACAAAATGATCCGTGGTATTGTTGTTATGGAAGTCAAATTATGACATAAGTATGCTCTTTTACTGGATTCCTGACTGATTTTTGTTTACATCCAGGAGACCTTCTAATGATATATAGTAAATTTAAAACATGTTTTTGTTTTTATTCAAATGTTATCGTTTTCGTTTTTGTTTTCGTATAAAATGGAATTATTGTCATTGATGCTAATGTCATGAGTTTTTGTCAAAATGGTGACATACATCCTTACGTTGTCGTCACATCCGGTCTCACTCTTCTTTTGAGTTCAGATAATTGAACACACTGTGTGCGTGTTTGGCCATCAATAATATTATTATAATTCCAATTAAACTAAATTTGAACTTTTATTGTATTAATAAAAACACTCGTTTGTTTAACAAAAATTACATACCTCTTAATAAATTTGCTTTAAAACTCGACCAAAAATAACTTTTATATTAGGTGAACTGTAATATTGTTTATCTCATATTTCCCATTAATCTTTTTTTTCTACAGGAGCCATCTTTCTGATTGATTACTAAACTGTTCGTTAATATTTTTTTAAATAATTTTTAGGAAATTCTTTATGAGAAGTAAGTGTTTATTAATATATTCCATTTTCTAGAGTAAAAACGACGCTAGCGCCTTAAAGAATGGAGTGTTTCATAGACCTCTGTGTATCTTTTTATACAAATTAGGAGATGTGGTATGATTGCCAATGATCATGAGAGTACTCTCCATAAGAGACAATTGACTAAGAAATTATCATGATTGTGTTAGTTGTGAATAAAAAATTAAAACGAGTATATTAGCGCTATGAAACCAGGTTCAATCAACCATTTTCTACATTTGAAAATGCCTGAACTAAGTCAGGAATATGACAGTTGCTGTTCATTCGTTTGATGTGTTTTATCATTTGATTTTGCCATTTGTTTAGGGACTATCCGTTTTGAATTTTCCTCGAAGTTCAGTATTTTTGTTATTTTACTTTTTATGTATACAACTATTACTGTTGATCGGAATGTGCATATAACTATGCGAAATTATTATTTTTTTAAACGCATTTATATCGATCTCCGTGCGCGAGACACGTCTGTCTGGATTAACTTACGTACGAGACCAAAAATTCAATTTGCTGCTTTGATTTTCGTTCAATGAGAATATATAGTTTTCCTTATTACAAACGAATGGCACAAGATACCAAAGGACATTCAAACTCTTAAGTCGAACATAATCTGACAATGCCATTGTACAAAATGAAAAGCAAACTAAAAGACTTCCAACATTACAAAAAACAAAACTCGATTTTATTTATGAATAAGAAAAAAATCAACGACATAACGATAACTTTTGATAAAGAAGTATATGGTATTGCAACAAATATATATGTTACAACATATGACAATAAGTATAAACGACATAACTACCCATATATAATGTTTAAATGGAAATTTTGTATTTGGTACAATCATTATCATTATGCTTTAACCCGTAAAAATCTTTCAATATGACCAATATGACATTCAACTAAAAGTAGAAAGTGGCTGTATTCAAGTACAATATCAGACTTAAACATGTATGATCTACAACTAGTGCTTGCTTATGTACATTGAAGTGATTTATTGCATTGATGATTTCATTCATAGACAGTTAACTTGGTTTCCATCATTTTTATAAGGCGACTAAACATGATTTCCATGAGAAGGATATAATGAAGCTTAGGTATATTTAAACAAAAACCAACAAAACAAATGTAAATATCATAACACCTGACACAAAAAATGTGTTGGTCAACGATGTAAACAAAATAAACTTATAAAAAAGAAGATTTCAGCATGCGTATCAAAAGAATAAAAAAAGGGCATCATATATTTGCTTGCATAAAACCAAATGATGAAAAAAGGAACAATCATTGCTATCGATTTTTGTTCATTATTGGTAAGTTAAAGTCTTATTGAATTGAAAATAAACGACTTGAAAAGAATAAAAAGTCATTTACAACCATTTCTATTTTTTTTTAACAAATACATGTACTATATCGAATAATAATATGTTCATCTCCGAGATATCAGTTTAGAATGATGAGGCTGTTGTCAATTCATTTCTTAGAAGTATCACATAAGTCACAGTGCAAGCAATCTGGTGTAGGTCTAGGGTATTCTAACATTAAACAAGTTTTTGGAGCTCCTGTTGAAAATAATTCCTATACATCAGATGTTTTTAATATAATTGTTTTGCCGTATTATTTGTAATTACGGACACTGAACACCATCTGTCATATTCATTCCAAATCCAGTAGTTTTGCTTTAACATTTATTTTTAGCGGTTTAACTTTTTTTCTTTTCATTGTTCCGTTTACACCTGAAAATATGAAATGTTTTATTATAAGATTATAGAGTACACACGTTTATTGTTGTACATGCAAAGACTGAAACGTATATGACATACATGTACGACACATATACATAAATGTCTTTTTTATACATATGAATTATATGTGTTGACCAAGATACTCGACAATCCCTAAATTATAGCTTACTCCTCCGTTTACAAGTAATTTTAATACAATTTGCGTCAAAATCAGATATAGCAAGCTGATAGTTGTGTTTTCATCTTTATTAAAAGAGGGACGAAAGATACCAAAGGGACAGTCAAACTCATAAATCTAAAACAAACTGACAACGCCATGGCTAAAAATGAAAAAAAACAAACAGAAAAACAATAGTACACATGACACAACATAGAAAACTAAAGAATACACAACACGAACCCCACCAAAAACTAGGGGTGATCTCAGGTGCTCCGGAAGGGTAAGCAGAGCAGGCTCCACATGTGGCACCCGTCGTGTTGCTTATGTGATTACAAATCCGGTAAATAACAATCTCATAACAATCTCATAGATATCAAACAGTTCATGTATATATATACATAAAAAGCATTAGATGAAACTAAAAAACTAAAGGTTTTTTTTTTAAAAAGAAGATTTTTTTCTTTCTGAAATACTTTTAAAAAGTCAATACTATTGTATGTATTCATAGAACTTACATTTAAAAAAAACACCTAAAACAACAAAAACAACAAAGAGTCGCAAGAACTGCAGCAGATGCTAAATCTATAAAAGCTATGGACCATGATGAAACTACAAATAGAGTATTTGTATATGTTTAATGACAGAATATGTTATTGTTGTGAATGTCTTAAATAAATACATTATTAGTACATTCTGTTTTCAAATTTTGTTGTGAACAATTCAAACTTTCCTTGAAACAAAAAGACAGGACATTTTTCAACACATAGCGTACTCATAGCGATATCTGAAAATCTTGAGGATTACTTATAAATTGATACATGTGTGTTACTTTTGTTGCCTTCAATTGGTTTATTCACTTGAATACTCTGTATTTCCTTATAAAAGTTAACCTAAATCAAAGCAATATTTTGCTTTGTTCTTATACACCTGGTGCACAGGATATTGGTATACTGTTTTAACTACGTCTACGTTTCTCTTCGATAATATTTCCTTTGCATTTTTAAAGGACCTTCTCATCAGAGTTTCGTGAGATTTAGAAGCAAATTGAATGTTTCCAGTCCAGCGAATCCTTATATAAAATGGTCATGTATAATATTTGTTACGAATGTGTTTAAGGGATTTGTTTTCCAGTATGGCGCGTTCTCACGTCCATCGTACTGCTTACTGAATACATATAGTGTCGGTACCATAAGAGTGCATTAGATTATCGTTCAACTTGTTTATATTTTCATTGTATATGATATGCACTTATTATATTTTACTACGTTTTTCAATGGATAACCTCGAACATATTCCAAAATAGAAGTTTTTTAAATGATCAAACCCTCTGAGTTAATGGTGTGGTGTTGAAAATTAAGGCAACAGCAGTAATTGTTTATCAATGTTCGAAACTCAAACATCAATTAAAAAGTATAAAATAAAGGTAATCAACAGAGAATCGCATGAACCCTAAAAGGAGTTAAATCTGATGCACAATCCGAATAGTGAACAATCCATGTAGCCTGAATTCACTTAGTAGGTAGTTGTTGTCAACCTTTTATTGCTTTTATTTATCTATTGTACTTACGTTTTTTACATGTTTTGCCTGTGAGGAAGGTTCCGCAATCACAGTGAAAATCATCAACTCGATCATTGCATGTTCCATACTGACATGGATTGTTGGCACAGTCATCTATGTCTGTAAAGAAAACATACATTTTCAGTGTTATTTCGTCAAGTTTTCACTTTAAAACTTTTGTTAATGACTACATTATATGACGCAAGCAAAATTCATTTTTTTCTTGATTTTTTTTGTCATTACTTGGACTTTTTTGGAAATGTTTGAATTAATATGTTTTTGTTTTGGGGGAAGAGGTCTCAGTGTGGGTGATGCCTTCGACTTTTTTTATCTGCTTATTTGATGACATAAAAAGTTAAATAATAAAAATACCGAACTCCAATGAAAATTCAAAACAGAAATAAAATTGAGAATGGAAATGGGGAATGTGCCAAAGAGGCAACAACCCGACCATAGAAAAAAACAACAGCAGAAGGTCATCAACCGGTCTTCAATGTAGCGAGAAATTTCCGCACCCGGAGGCGTCCTTCAACTGGCCCCTAAACAAATATATACTAGTTCAGTGATAATGAACGCCATACTAATTTCCAAATTGTACACAAGAAACTTAAATTAAAATAATACAAGACTAACAAAGGTCAGAGGCTCCTGACTTGGGAAAGTCAGTAATCAAAAGGTAAAATCAAGAGTCACATCAAGCGAAACATTTACAACTGTTATATTCTTGATTTGGTTATGGCATTTTCTTATGTTAGAACATTGAATTTTAAACATGGTTTTAAAACTTTGTTCTCACCCCATATGGAATTTACCGACCCCATATATACCGTATTAGGTCACTAGCACACTATGTAACTAATACTATGCAGTCTCTGTTGTAAATACTCTACCTCCGTCAACTTTGAAATTGTGAGATTGTACAAGAGTGGTTCGGTTTTAATTTGTTTTAGTTTAACTATATATAGATATACTTGTGGTCAAATATGACCGAGATTTTTCAAATACTTACGAGATCAAAATAAGTTTAAATGCATTCAATCGAATTGATGATGACAAGTATTTGTTGTGATAACGCATAACTTATGCTTTATGAAATATCCAAGTAAATATTCAAAATTGAACAGAGAATATTGACATTTTTGTATTAAAACAAATTAAGTATTAACTTTATTAGTATACTGTAGTGACTAACATCGTTCTAGAGAAAAAGTAAAATGTTGCGTTAAAATTGATATTTCGTCTTTTACCTATCTGACAGTGTATGTCAGTGAATCCGTCAGCACATGTTCAGTTATATCCGTTGACTCAGTCATTACATGTAGCTCCATTCTGACATTGTGGTATTCAAGTTTTCACTTATCTCATATGATGGAAAATTACCTGTTAATATCAAATGCTGTATAGCGGAATATATGACTGCCGAATTGTGTCTCTGTTGGAGTCCATAATACGCCAATATAAGATTTATTATTGAATGTACCATACGTTAGCAATTCAGACTTTGTCATTACCAACGGCGACACTGTTTATTTCTGCAGTTCTAAAGAAAGAAATATGCTAAACGTTATCATGTGATGACATACTGTGTTGACAAAATCAAATATGATTACTCGCCTAACAGAAAACTATATTCAAATAGTATAAAAATATCAGTTCAGACGTTATGTAGCAACCTTTTGAAGGGAAGACAATTGGAAGCGTTGCCTGCTAGGATAAAACATATTTGACATACATATAAGAAAAGTTTAACTTCTGTACTAGTTATGCACAAACATGTATGTTAGGGTTTTGATGTGTGGCTAAATATAATAAACACCACACTTTCTGGCTACAATTCAAGCGTTTAACCTATAGCTGACAACAGGAATAGCATTCTAAGTGAGTACTTATAAAAGGTAGGTATTTGTAGGGAAACTTTGTCCAAGTCACAATGTATAAAAAGTTAACAATCATACATGTATCTCAAA
The DNA here is from genome assembly GCA_019925275.1 of Mytilus edulis. Classification (NCBI taxonomy): domain Eukaryota; kingdom Metazoa; phylum Mollusca; class Bivalvia; order Mytilida; family Mytilidae; genus Mytilus; species Mytilus edulis. The sequence continues at coordinate 87,375,479 of CM034349.1, read as the reverse complement.
GTACGGCCTTCAACACGAAACCTTAGCTTACAAGGAACAGCAAGTTATAAAATACCCAAAATAACTAGCGTTACATACATATTCGACCAGGAAAAACAATGGCCTAATCATTATTAAAACGACAACTACAGAACGACGGGCTCCTGGCTAACGACAGGTGCATAAAAAAGGTTTTATGAGGCGCCAACTTTCACCCTTACCTGATACAGTAGTGTATTTTATAACATAAAAAGACAAACATATAAAATATCAAATGAAATAGCTTTAAACGATTAAAATAATATTTTACCAAAAAAAACGAGTTAAAATACAGGGAAAGAATAAGTTTGATATTTGACACATTTTAAATACAATAATATAGCCGGTTATTGCATGAATACTGGGGAATATTGTTCCGAGTAGAATTTTATATTGCACGAGCTTGTGAGTAAACATTTTTTTGTAAAACTAATATATATATTTGCAAGGTGATACATTGGGTGCATTCAATGCTTTTGGATGATGTTAGCCAATAACATCGTTTTGATGTACGATATTGAAAATATCCCCTAAAATACTTTAGATTCTCAAATGGGGAATTACCTTTTTCATTCTGTTATCGTAAACGTGAGAAAAGGGCTGATTTCAATGATTCAAACCATGCTTAGTTGAAAATGGTAATATATTTGCACTTTAACCAATTCTTTAAATGAAAAAAAATAATTATTGATATCAAACTAGTTGAGTTAAGCAAACGATCAAAAGTACATGTATATGTAATTAAATGAATTGAAAACTAGATAAACTTATATACATGTACAGATGTATATATAAAAAAATATAACGCATAGATACATTTTCTCATTCCACTGGCTCTCTATAACCGGTCTATCCATGACGATTTTGTAGTAGTCTTTTGTTATTTATGTACTATTGTTATTTTGTTTATTTTCTTTTGCTACCTTTTCTGACATCAGACTCGGACTTCTTTTTATCTGAGTTTTACTGTGCGTATTGTTGTGCGTTTGTTTTTTCTACATTTTACGCCTGTTCCAAATCAGGAGCATCTGGCCTTTGTTAGTCTTGTATGATTTTAAATTTAGTTTCTTGTGTATGATTCGGAGTGGGGTATGACGTCCATTATGTAAAGGATATAAGCCGATAACTGGCCATTCTGTAAAATATTGGACAGGTATGAGACCGCAGACTAAAGATATGTTCAATATTTTACAGAATGGACTGTTAGAGGCTTATATCTTTCTTATAATTAATTAACACGTCAAAAAGTTAAAAAAAAATTCAACTGTGAAAAGTTTTTTGTGAAAAAACTTTCTTTACATATTAAAGATGTACTTAGGTGAGGTTTTGGAATGTGTGTCAAATGTTCGGACTCCTTGGAGTTTTTCCATACAATACAATGTAAAATATTTTGCCTCATAACACCCATGTATTTTTTCATATAAGACTTAATAGCTCATGAAAGGTCATTTACCAAAATTTTTAGAAGATTCTTGATTTTCTTTCTTTTGTTTTGAGACCCAATAATATCGATACAAATATAAGGTAAAAGTCCGAGTCAGCCTTTTCCCGCCATATTTTAAATCTCAAATATCTCGCAAAGGAGCTCCATGACCTATCAATATCTTTAGCTTATTTTTATCCTTAATTGATGTTCTACCAGCTTATAGAATCAATTTTAACTTCTTAATTTATTAATTTTCACTTAACCTCACCTAGTATATCCTTAACAAAATTTGGATTACAATCAAATGTGTATTTAGATATATTCGATTTAAGTGTGGATTACAAAAAGGATATAGTTTTAGCAGCTGATAAAGGCAAGTTTTATATAATATTATACTATATTTCAAAATGTAGTCCTCTCATTTCAGTTTCTTGTTTCTTCTCGGGTTTCATTTCTTACTGGGTGCATAAAAAAAAGAAAAGAAAAAACACCTGTGAAGACAGGATCACGTTGAACCATATTGTCTTATTGAGTGCACCGCAGTCGATTTTGTTTCAAATATAAAATTTATTGGAACTAATGAAGAGATAACAACGTGCAATCATTTTACATTTATTTGGTGTTCATAGAAATTTTTAAGAGAATGTGATTGTTTATAAAACAGCACCATCTGATAATCCATCCTTTTTATCGGTTGTTTTCCTGGAAGATCGTGTCACCTCTTTGTTTCGTTTATTTGTGTATTGATGTCACTTGTGTTGTTTTATTCTTTTTATTAATGGAACATATTTTTGTCTCTCAATTTCCATTTGCAAAAATAACCCGTCTCTTTTACAGATACAAAAGAGGGACGAAAGATACCAAAGGGACAGTCAAACTCATAAATCTAAAATAAACTGACAACGCCATGGCTAAAAATGAAAAAGACAAACAACAGCACACACGACACAACATAGAAAACTAAAGAATAAACAACACGAGCCCCACCAAAAAACTAGGGGTGATCTCAGGTGCTCCGGAAGGGTAAGCAGATCCTGCTCCACATGCGGCACCCGTCGTGTTGCTTATGTGATCACAAATCCGGTAAATAGTCTAATTCGGTAGGTCACATTCAGGAAAGGGAAGGGGATAGTAGTTACGACGTAAGGAACATATCCGATATCATTTGTGATACGGTTATTCCATAACGGTCAACCAACTCGTGATGGCGTCCGTAAAATTTACGAAGGGATGATTTCAACTTCACCATTTGGAACTCTTGGTTTAATAGCTTCCTTGTGAGCAGCAACCCTCTATCAAGAAAATCATGATAGGAAATGCAAGCACGGGAATATCGTATCAATTGGGAGATATATACCCCGTATGCAGGTGCTGCTGGAATGTTGCTACTTAGAAATGGAAAGTTCACAATTGGAAAGCTGAAATCATCTCTTTTGTCGTAAAGTTTTGTTTTCAACCGACCCTCATTGTCAATTTCTAGATGTAAGTCAAGATATGAGGCCGACTTAACTGTATCTGTAGTATCCTTTATCTCTAGCTCGATTGGATAGATGCGTTCCACATAGTCACCAAATTTTGAATTATTTAGTGAAAGAACATAATCTATATAGCGAAAAGTAGAGTTAAAGGATAGTGCTAACTTCTTATCTTTCTTCCTAAGAAGTTCCTGCATGAAGTCAGCCTCATAATAATAAAAAAACAAGTCGGCACGTAGAGGGGCACAGTTTGTTCCCATTGGAATGCCGACCGTCTGTTGAAAAACACGTCCTCCGAACGTAACAAATATGTTGTCAATCAAGAAATCAAGCATCTTGATAATATCAGTTTCAGAGAATTTTTTGTTCGAATCAGAGTGATCCTTTACAAAGTAGGATTTATCCCTCCCTAAGACAAGATACTTGTATCTACGTTGGCCATTCTTTTTTACGAAGCAAAGCAATACCACATCTTTCAATTTGTCTTTTAGTTTGGAATGTGGAACGATCACTGCGACCAAAGTGCGAATCGAACACACGGGTGATTTGTTTAACAGATAAGATGCAGTAAAGTTTTCTTAATTCTGCTTAAATTCTAATATCTATCGTCGTTCATCAGCGAAATGTTGCATTATATTCATATTCAAGCAATAATATCAGACTTAAAAACAACAACTTGAATTGTAAATCAACGCAGAAACTTGAAAATTATATATATAAAAAAAAACTATTGTAGTCCCGTAGTTCATGAAGTAAGTTCTAGATTTGCACTTTTACACAGGGAGAAGGTTAAATTGTTGTTTATGGTCCTTTAATTGCGGTGTTATCTATCAAATGTTAGAAGCATAACTTTATTGGTTTTTTTTTTAAAGTGGAGATGAAAATGATGTTTGAAGAATAACTCCAGATATCAATTTTGATAACCAAAGATGGACGAGAATAAATCTTTTGGAAGCGTTAAAATAAATTTGAAAGTGATTATTTTTTCTCAAGAATCTGTTTTGACGAGTGACAAAATTATTGTATTGGAAGTTGACTTTAATAAAAAAAAATTGTAATTGTCTTTGTTATTTGGTTGTATTTTTTTCTTTTCACATGATGAAAACAGGTTTTTTTCAGTGATTGGACTATCATTTACCTGTAGGAATCTGTAATGCTACCTTTATCTGTTCGATGATGAAGGACGCCTCCGGGTGCGGGAGTTTCTCGCTGCATTAATTGATTTCGGCTGTTGTCTGCTCTATGGTCGGGTTGTTTTCTCTTTGACGCTTTCCCCATTTTCATTGTTAATTTTATGTCTTTTAGTCTTGTGCCTTTTTTATAATATTTTTTGTTCATTTGAATGTTTCAACATCAATTGTAGTCTTCATTTCGACGAACGAGTATACATTATTATTAAGGGATCACCAGAAGCCCGCCACTGGGTGGTCGATTTTCTCTCTGTGAAGACCCATTGGTGATTTTGAGCTGTTTTCTGCTCTTTGGTCGGGCTGTTATCTCTTTGACACATTCCCCGTTTCCATTCTCTATTCTTACTTCCTAAGAGAAACAATCCATTCATTAATTGATATCTTACTGTAGGATCAATAACAGAGTTGACCCCCCGTATTGTGATATTTAATATTTTGCGTTCTCTCCCTTTAATTTTACGTTTACCAACTTTTATTTACTGTACCATATAGTTCATTGTAATTCATTTTTAAATACCTTTATTGTACTACACAGTGGCAAAATTTTTCAATATGTATTTGATCAAATATGTATATGTGTATTGAATAAATAGACTGAAAAGGTTATAAACTATGTACATGGTGTACACATGACACTTAGAACAGTGGCAGTGGAAATAGCAGTGTAAGACAACAGAAAAAGTACATAACGAATCACTTGTAAGTATGGATAATCTATATAAATATCTGTTCATCTAGAACATGAAATCTAGGTCGTCACACTTCATACATTCGTGTTATATAAAATATAGAAGTGCCATTAACTTCTCAATATTAAATGATGATATATAACCCAAAATCGATACTAGAAAAACGTGTTTACCTGAGGTATTTCGAATGACAGGCAGTGCTCCAGTCGGAGTAGACATTATAGATACATGTAGATAGAATACTGTTTTCTAGATGCTATATGACTGATTGTAATGTTCATTATCACTACATTGTACATTGTATTTGGTAAAAATATTTGTAATTGTAAAAAAAAAAGAGATGTTGTATGACGATTAGCAATGGAGCAACTCTCATAGGACACCCAATTGCAGGATAAAATACAAATGTTAACTTACGGGGCATTACACAAGACTATCCCACCTGACTTTATAATGACCATTAAAATGAAAGAGAGTATACCACAATGTTAAACTCATATTCATTTCAATTGGGCAATTAAAATAAACATGTAAATGAAAATGTAAATGTAAATGTAAAAGGAAATGTTAGTTAATTTTTTTATTCTCGATTTTCCTCTTGTATGCCATCTACATTTTACACATTTTCTTTTAATTTGATATAGGCAAAAAAAAAAAAAAATCACTCATGGCAGTCGTTACTCAGCAACCATTTTATACCGTACCGCCTGTCGAAGAAGTACTATACAATAATGGTCCAATCAAAATACGTAAAATGATGGATACACATGAAGACTGCAGCTTTTATGCACATTTGTCAACAGAAGCTTTCACTGACAAAATCGTTCATGCAACAAAGGAATCGAGGTATAAATTCTTTATATATCATGCATGTAAATTTTTGAACTAGACTCTTTGATCTGTTAGTACACACATTTTTTTTTTATCATAGCGTGAATCAAGTTCAATCTTTTGAGGAATTTTGCAGTTCACAAATATAGCATCTACGTATACATTATACATTCAAATAGAACATAGTACAAAATTTGGGCACTGTTTAGGGAGTCAGATACTATATCTTGAAATCGCGAATGATTTAAGGTAAAAGTCATCAACAGGGTGGCTTTTTTTAATATTATTATTAGAGTGGGAATGGGAATATATTTTCGTTAGTTTGGACTTAAAAAACTTATCTCAATCAGTACATTACAATACAAAGTCCTTACATTAAGCATAGTTGTGCCTCTAGTTGTACTACATGTATGTTTTATGTTATATATTTTTTACACATAATGTACATGAATGTATATTATATAGTCATGGCGCATGTGCGTTGTCTGGCTTTTGTTTAATAAGATGTAGTTATGAATTGATGTCAACGTACTAAACCTCAAAAGGAAAATGGACCGAATGAAACCAATCCACACATCAAAAGTTATCAAAAAAATTGTTAAGGAGAGAAGATATTATTTTACACTATGAAAGATGGTAAAAATTCAGAAAACTTCTACCTAAATACTTGATTATTCACGCTTACACCATTTTTACACCATGCATGTGCAATTTGTGGGAGCATGTAAACCGCATTTAAATGAAATAAGTGTTTGTATTGATATCATATGATATATTTTATTTTAAAATGTTCAAAATATGCCATTTAAGATTACGGTATGCAGTATGGTACAACATCATGGTATGCTCATTGCATTCATATCACAAACCAGGCCCGTAGCAAGGAATTTTCAAAGGGGTTCGATATAATCATACTCAACTTTTAACAGTTAACATTCAAACAGAACGTCGTATTCAACAGTACGTATTTTTTTTTTCAGGGGGAAAAAGGGGGTCGTACGAACCCCCCTGACTATGGGTGTGCAAACTGATTAGTTAACAACTTTTAACTCTCAAAATATCGGTTTTTGAATATTAATTTCAAGTTGACCTCACAATTAGAAAAAGAGTATTATTAATAACAACCCCATAAACCTAAATGCAAAGCAGAACAATCAGCTTCGTTTTTATCAAATGTTTTGTATTTTCACATAAAACGCAACGAATTTACAATTTACAATCCAATTATAAATATTTCAGTATTCCAAAGGTTATAGAATTCACTAGAGTGACCAGTAAGGGTCGACCTCAGGAATTATATGATCGAATATTTGTTGCTGAATATGATGGAGTACGTGCTGGCTTATGCAGTATAGCTTATCACGGAGACAAAGAAAAATTCCCGTAAGTTATAAGTTATTAAACTCCATTTAGTTTAGCAATACATGTACGACAGATGTTAAAAGTAAATATAAAAAAAAAGATGTGGTATGATTGCCAATGAGACAACTCTCCACAAGAGACCTAAATGACACAAAAATTAACAACTATAGTCTATAGGTCATCGTACGGCCCTCAACAATGAACAAAGCCAATATAGCATTGTCATAAAAGGCCCCGAAATGACAATTTAAAACAATTCAAACGAGAAATCTAACGGCCTTATTTATTTTTAAAAATGAACGGAAAACAAATATGTAGCACATAAACAAACGACAACCACTGAATTACGGGCTCCTGACTTGAAACAGGCACATACATACATAATGTGGCGGGTTAAACATGTAAGCGGAATCCCAACCCTCACCCTAACCTAGGATGCACTTTCACCACGAACAGATTGGTTCAACCTAACCCCATTTCTGTTTGGGTAATTGTATCGTTTGCTCTTCTGTGTAAAGTTTGATCGTGTTTCAACTTTTTGTTGTTGTTCTTTTTTTATTGTTTAGACCTTGTCTGTCATCGACATATTATTTTTATAGTCTCTTAATATATACTCTATCTGCTTCCTTTTTTCGTTCAGAGATAGTTTTTTTTTTTAATTTTTATTCGATCAAAGCGACAAAATTATGTCAAACTATGTAAAAAAGAAGTGTTCATGCATGAATTTCCTTATATTAAATTGACCAAACTATTTTACAATCAACTGCATGTTTAACAATGGTGGATGGGACTTCAGGCATAGAATTTGATTTGTCAAAGTGTGGAAAAAAACAAGATGGAATTTTGGTATTTAGCACAAAATTTAACAGTTCATGGTGTTAAATATATAAAAACATTGCATCAGGGGTGGTGGACAAGATCCCCTATTTCTATTTATTTTAAGATTATTTATTTAATATTTTAACTTATTTTATGTTTTTGCATTTGTTCTTATTTATACGGACCGTTTCGGTGAATACATGGGAGCGTGTTTCCCTCAAGTAATGTCAGTCGTTGGTTTTCACTGGCAGATCCAGAAATTTTCAAAAGAGGGGCCCACTGACTGCCTAAGAGGGGGGCCGCTTCAGTCACGCTTCAGTGATTCCCTATATAAGCAACCAAATGTTTTCCCAAAAAGGAGGGGCCAGACCCCCCCCCCTAAATCCGCCTCTGGTTATAACCCCGGCCAAGTCACTTCAACGACTTTTAAATTGGTATTTAAAAATTGGTATTTAATAAACAGATGATAAACAATAAAGCGTTAACAAATATATAATACCAAAAGATAAACCTTGATTCTCCATTTTCACTTAGAAATTAATTCATTTCGTTTTATGATGTCCTTCGATGCAAAATTGCCTATGGTACAGTTCCAAATTCTAATTCGCGTCGGTATATCTACCGAGAATGTCGAACAGCGAGCCTAGAACCCCGGCCAGTTTAACGACCGTTCCACTTCCCGACAAATTTTAACTGACCAATGGCAATGCATTTACATATATCCATTTACATATGTCCGTTAGACTAGTTCAAATCGAGTTATCTTTTTTTTTAAATAAAGAATTTATTATCTTTATTATTAAAATTCTCATTACACGTTTCTTACTGTTAATTATATTTTACAGTGAAAGGTCAAGTGATGTAGTTCCAGATTTTGATTGCTGTGATTTGTGTGGGTAAGTACAAGAGTTTGACCAAGCACAAGTATGAGGGTCTCAATTGGGTTTACAGTATAGAGTATAATGGACAAAACATCTGTATGTATATGCATGTAAAATTTTTAGGGAAAAGTTTGGCACCATCTTAACTCGAATAATTCAGTCGTTATATTCCGCTTATCTATGATGTCTACATGTAAGGAAATCGGACACGGAGAGGGATTGAATAATTCGAGTTAGCACCAACCTAAACAATGAGTAGTAAATGTTGTTACACTTACTTCCAGTTAAATAATTTGGAAGACTGAAATATATCAATATGATTTTAAAAGAGTGAAACAACTTCTCAACTTAAATCTTAGTTTAAAGTTCTGAAGTAAGGAGTTGGGAAATGCAATGAATGCATGGTAGACTGAGAAACCTGAAACACCACTTATATTGTCTGACCTAATATACTCAACTTTAGAAATGCTTTAAAATGTTAATGTGTGGCTCTGTATTTGCATTACAATACAACTATTTTTTGGAGAAGACTACATTATTCTTCTTTTTATACAAGTTGCGGTATCTGCATTGCGCGTCCTCATGGGATAACTATTACTTATTAGGAGTAATATAAATCGTACATGTATACGTTCTAAACGGAAATGTGTACAACGTATTTAGTCGTATACATACGATCTCTTCGTCGTAAACATACGATCGTACAATTTTATCAAATGAGTAATATTTAGATATAAGAAGATGTGATATAAGTGCCAATGAGACAACTCTCCATCCAAGTCCCAATTTTTTAAAGCTAACCATTATAGGTCAAAGTATGGTCTTCAACACGGAGCCTTGGTTCACACCGAACAGCAAGCTATAAAGGGTCTAATATTATTTTTTTTATTATGTGTACTTGATTAACATTTTTTAGGTTGTTATGCTTAGATAGCGCAACAACAGAGAAAAATGTTCCATTCGGATATTGCTATATTGAATGTATATGTGTTGATGACAAGTTTAGAGGGAAAGGAATCGGGAAAGTTCTTATGGACGTTGTTGAAACAGATGCAAAAAGAAATCATAATTGTAAAGTAAGTGTTGATGTGACTTAACATATTCATTCTGCTTTATTATAATTTCTATATTTGACTATCAAATGATTGACAAACATGACTAGATAGTAAAAACTTTAATGCAAGGGCAAACATTCGTATGCTGCGTTCACATGTAATTCGAATTCGATTCGCATGAACTAACTTTATCTGAATTATCTGCCCTTACATTTGAGTTCATTCCTAATGCGAATTAGATAACGCGAATTAGCCAATTTGAATTTGATTAAAATTAAAAATGTAAATTGGATAATGAGAATTAGCCAATTCGAATTCGATTCGAATTAAAAATGAAGAGTGTGTGAACGTGATTAGCGAATTCGATTCGCATTCGATTGGAATTCAATTCGAATTAAAGGTACGTGTGAACGAGGCGTAGATATTCATACATTGTGTATATTTGAAGAATATATTAGGCAAAAATGAAAATAATATGATACAGATTGTTATGTAAGAGCAATTATTCTCTTTTAGTTGTATCTGTTTTCACATCTCCAAAATGATTGCTAATAATGATGAAAAAACTGTTCCCGGCAAATGAATGGTCGAAAATTAACCATTGTTTTTGTTTCTTCTAAATTTTCTATTGTGAAGTCTTTGTAAAACGGAGACCACGTCTGATGACGTTACAAATAAATAACACAACTTTCTGCAAAAATTTAAAAAATCATTAGAGAAATAGCTTTACAATCATAAATCGTGTATTACGATATATTTCTCAAATCTCATCAGATAAATTTAATTATTTAAAAAGGTCAGCAAGCCTCGCGCTTTATTTGTTTAGATCTAACGGTCTCGAGTAAAACAATATCGTAACACACCAGTTGCAGTGTTTGAGTCTATACTACTATAAGGAGTCGTCTTACGATTTTGGTTAAATATATATTTAACTTATTTTAGGTCTTATCTTGCTGATCATTTTTTCATCTTAAATGCGGCTCAGACTCAGACAAGAAAATCGTAAACCCTCTTTTATAGTTAAGTGGTTGCTTCCTAAATTAAGAGAAATAGTGACTCTATCGCATTGTTCAATGCTTATACTTTTGTTTAATCAATTTCAGACTATGTATCTGTGGGTTGTTTCAACAAATCGAGCGCTGAATTTATACTCTCGTCAAGGATATGTTGTTACAGAAAATAAAACTTGCTGTTTGAGATGCATGTTAGGTGTAAAGGTATGTACATTTATTAGAGGGTCCTAATGTTAGTTTTTTTTTTATTACGAATAACGGTTAAAATTCTTGTCAAAGGATTTTAAAGATATTTTGTGTGTGCATGACGATAATAGTTATCAAAAGTACCAGGATTATAATTTTATACGATAAAATATACACAGTACCTTTTAGACGATCGTTACGAATCACGTTATTTTTTTCCCAAAAATAACGGTAACGATAATTATTTGTGATGGATCACGTTAAAATTTTAACCAATTTAAAACTAATGGTGACTGAAAATGACTGTTTGACGACTGAGGGTAAAGTGCGAACACTATACCCTCATATAATTTGATTAAAATTATAATGAAAAAAAAACGGTATTTAAAATAAGGTAGAAGACTAGTAAAAAAAATTTTGAACACGATACTAAGTCGGATATGGATATAAACATACTGACTATCAAACAGAAAATGATAAAACAAACTTTTATAAAGTTATCTTATCTACATGCCTTTTCTAAACTAACATTACTTTAAAATTATTCAAGCTTACATTAAATGATAATTAATAACCAAATTCGTAACTTTAAGATACGGATGAAATTAATGTATTTACTTCATCTATTTTCAGAAGGCGTCACGAATGGATAAGCCCCTGTGATACCAAGAAGCCAAACATAATTCTGTAAACATTTTTGTGACTATCATTACGAATTTAGCTTACCTGATCACTGAGTCTGGATTAGAAATTATCTTTTAGGCAGTTAGTAGATCTGAAACATTATAATTCTAACCTAGTGATCTTCAATTTCATAAGTACCATACATTAACATGCAATGATATACATCTACTGTAACACCTTTACTTTAGGCTTAGCAGCCACTGCTAAGAATAGAAACTGGAAAATATGAACGAAAACGAAATACAATCTCGTACACAATTATTAAAGATATTAATTAAAAGTTTTAACCAGTCGTCATGATGTAGGGGTATAATTCGATCTTGGGTCTATATGCTAAATTCTTGAGTTTTGTTGTGGATTTGACATTGCCGCCAAAATGTAACAGAACAAAGGAAAACATTCAGAACAAAGAGACTCAAGCAAGGCTACAGCGATGATCTGGTAGTATATGGATCATGCCAAAAAACGATTGGGATATTTTATTAATACTGTACAGTCTTTAGTCCAAGACACAAGTTAAAGTGAACACATAGAGTTATCCCTCTTTGTACTGGCTCTCTCCTTTAATGCATATACCTAACAAGTTATTAACAAGTATGTATAAAATTGAGAATGGAAATGGGGAATGTGTCAAAGAGACAACAACCCGACCAAATAAAAAACAACAGCAGAGGGTCACCAACAGGTCTTCAATGTAGCGAGAAATTCCCGCACCCGGAGGCGTCCTTCAGCTGGCCCCTAAACAAATATATACTAGTCCAGTGATAATGAACGCCATACTAATTTCCAAATTGTACACAAGAAACTAAAATTAAAATAATACAAGACTAACAAAGGCCAGAGGCTCCTGACTTGGGACAGGCGCAAAAATGCGGCGGGGTTAAACATGTTTGTGAGATCTCAACCCTCCCCCTATACCTCTAACCAATGTAGTAAAGTAAACGCATAACAATACGCACATTAAAATTCAGTTCAAGAGAAATCCGAGTCTGATGTCAGAAGATGTAACCAAAGAAAATAAACAAAATGACAATAATACATAAATAACAACAGACTACTAGCAGTTAACTGACATGCCAGCTCCAGACTTCAATTAAACTGACTGAAAGATTATGATTTCATCATATGAACATCAGGCACAATCCTTCCCGTTAGGGGTTTAGTATCATACCATCATAACATATATGAGAAGAACATAACCCGTGTCATGCCAACAACTGTTTTTAGAATAAATGTGTTTAGTTCCGATGCAAAGACCTTATCAGTGACTCAATATTAACGCCAAAATATGCAATGTTTGTTTGTGTAGGTATTGCATTAACTTTGTAATTTAGTGTATAATTGATTAATATGCTCTCTAGGGATCCTTTTATAAGGAATAAAGACATTTGATTTGGTTTAAGGCGGCTCGCGGGTCTTAATGATTTTTTTTTTATTTAAGATAGGATTTCTCTATATTTTTCTATAAATGAACTTTATCTTATACTTAATAGAAAAATGAAATAAAAAAATGGGGTCACCGTTCATTTACGCTCACAATTTGCTTTCGAAAGAAGCATGCTTTTTTGTTAATGTCCTTTTTTTCTGTTGAACTAATAGGAGAAATAGCGGTAATATCGAAATAAAAAAAGAACTAAATTACAGAAATCGCTAAAATTTTATAATTATTTAGTTTATGTACATCTTATTCGAAAACAACAATAAAAAATACAGGTCACCGATGAGTTAAAAAAGATATTTCAATTTTAATGCCAAAAAATGGCATTTTTGCACCAAAGGGAGATAATTTGGAGCTTTTAAAGTGATATCTACATTTTAAAAGTCCGCTGTGGCCAACACGAATTGATTTTTTGGAATAATTTTTGTACCACATGATAAAGTAACAACTACTTAAGGTAATAAATAAAATTTGTAATGAAAATTTAATGTTTAATTTTTTTCTGAAAATCTTATACCCGCGAGCCTCCTTAATTTCATATATTATAATACATGTACATACAGTAGTGCCTATTTGAAAATACTGACAATGAGGACATTTGTTTATGTTGTAGACACATTTGATGATAGGATATGATTTGATAGCATCTATTGCCATTATACATGTACCAATCATCTGCTTATATCCAATATACATACATGTAGTACATTCAAATAATAATATGTTGTCGGGATGTATAAGTATCAGTCCACGTCCACTCTGTGATGTCATTTTTGTCCACATTTTGTCTATGGATGTCTAATAGTATCCATCTGATGAGTTAAGCCTTTTCCTACTGATTTTATAGTTTGTTCTTACAGTGGAGATCACTTCTAACCTCTCATTAGAACTGTCAGAATAATCTGTCATAGAACTGTTCTAACCTGTCCTAGCTACAACTGTCAGAATCAATTCTAGGTAGTACAATGTACTTACTAAATCAGTTCTAGGGTAGAACTGTCTAAAACTATCAGGATCATTTTTAGGGTAGAACTGTCCAAATCAGTTCTAACTGTAGAACTGTCAGCAGAACTGACTAATTCAGTTCAGACTGTAGAACAGTTCTAAATGACGTCACTGCAGTAAGGGCACTTCAGAATTTAGAAGAAAAAATCAGTTCCAATTACTTTACTATACAATAGCAGATTTTCTGTATTTTTTACTGATCAAACGTTACATGTACAAACATCGAAGTGGATAGAAAGGTAATCCAACTCATCGGAGAAACAGTTTTATAAGATTGCATATCAACATCATTGTTTACGTGTCTTCGTTCCCCATTTTTAACAGTCTCTTCCTAAAAATAACTATGCATTTACATTTTTTAATTCATGGAATTTTAATTGTAATTTGCTTTGTTTGCCTTGGATTTACATTCGTGATTTAAGAATCTGTTTTGACAAATGTTCAAGCGAAAATTGAACAGTGGATGAATTATGGGATATTAATGAAAAAAGGTTGTATAACGTTTAAGTCATAAGAAACGAGTGACCGGTGAAAAATAATGTTCTTCCAATTCATGAACCAATGCATACAAACATCATAAACTTAGTCTTCTGTGCACAAAATTATCATTTTTTTCGTGTAAATTTCGTATAATCGTCATTTTTTTTTCAATCGGTCAGTGTTGTGAAAATATGGCAGGTAATTAAAGTTCGTGTTTTGAAGCCGAAGTTAAACGATTGTCACCTGTTTGTCAACAATCGACAAAAACTCAACAAAAAGGACGGAAATTGAGCACGTGTTAAACATGTAAATACAGATAATAGTTTATTTTAAGGACATCCATGCGTAATTCTTACGAGATGGGTCACACTGAGGTCACTTTGCATACGGAAAATATGTCGGGGAATTGCTCCTGGAAGGAAGCAATTAAAATAAAGTAAACTTCTTCTAAATATGAATAAATTAAAGAATTTTCTTAAAAAAAGTATATGTACATAAGTTTTACAATGAAAACTGTTCATTGTCCTCAATTGAGTTTTAAAAAAACATATATGCATTATTTTGTTTTATTTGGGGTTTCTTAATTATGACTTTAAAAAACTATGTACATTTGCACTGGTCCAAATAAGTATGAAGTCTGGCAAGGCTATTTTATATTTTTTTTTCTGGGACTCCTTCCTACGACGTCATAACGCCGAAGTCATTATTTACGTCTGGACTTTGAGGGCAATGTTTTTTAGGGGGGGGGGGGGGGGGCGACTTTGCGACCTAATTTTGACATGAAAATATTATTGCCAGCTAGAAATTTTTACGTAGTTAAGTCCTACCTTTTTGTGCTTATTGCTACAAAATATTTCCAGAAATATCCAAAAGAATTGATAAATTATTAAAGATACGATTCCATTTGAGGTGGACACGTATTTATTTTTCTTTCAGCATGATATCCCAGAACACCCAGGAACGTCACTTCCGGTGAATATAAAATATTAAATTCGGTAAAATCTAATGGACCCAAATTTCCGGATCGTTCGATTTACTTATCCGGAGATTCGGGTCTGTCAAATTTTACCGAGATTTTAATTTTATACTTTTCGGAAGTGAAGTATTTTAGGCATGTTCAAAGCAAATTTAAATATTTGTCCACCTCAAATGGAATTGTATCTTAATTTATCATTTCTTTTGGATATTTCTGGAAATATATTGTATCAATAAGCACAAAAAAAGGCTGACTAAAGGCTGCTTTACCTGTAGGCACACTTATCCTATGTATGTGTTGTTTTATTTATTAAATAATTCAGTATATTCGTTTGAGCTGGCGAATTAGAATATAATCCAAATTATATTCACGAACACATAGATAGTAAAGTGCATTATTGCTATTTTGTGCATTTTTCCTTTGATCTTTCTTTGTGATAATTTTTCATATCATGCTACTCGCTTTCAAGAAATGGAAAATTATCGCTAGAAACTAAGGAGCCACGTGGCGTTGCTTGCGAAATTGACATGAAATTGACAACGTCATCATAGGTAAAAAAGCAATAAACAGATTATCATCGGTCATCTCAACTCGATTGCTTTTCTCGTTGAGATAACCAACGATAATCTATAAATATAGCTCATAGCTATTCGTTTGATACTACCGTATCGCAGATAGCGGAAACATGTACAGAGTCATGTACAGTAATGACATCTTTATTGTCGACTACATTGGCAAGAGGGATAGGGGGAGGGTTGAGATCTCAAAAAACATGTTTAACCCCGCCGCAATTTTGCGCATGTCCCAAGTCAGGAGCCTCTAGCCTTTGTTAGTCTTGTATGATTTTTAATTTTAATTTCTTGTGCCGGTATAATTCGGAGTTTAGTATGACGTCCATTATTACTGAACTTGGATACATATTTGTTTAGGGGCCAGCTGAAGGACGCCTCCGGGTGCGGGAGTTTCTAGCTACATTGAAGACCCATTGGTGGCCTTCGGCTGTTGTCTGCTCTATAGTCGGGTTGTTGTCGCTTTGACACATTCCCCATTTCAATTCTCAATTTTATTTTATAAGTTAAATAAATAACATCCTATGATGTTCACTATTTTCATTTTATTTGATAAATGTACTGTTATGATTAGAAAAACAACTTCAGAAAATAACCTTATGAACGTTTTTTAAAAACTTACTAAACGGCTGTTTAACTCATGCCAAGGTTCTAACTGACATTTCTCCTACACGATAATCTCACGTAGCTACAAAAGGAGATTTGTCAACTTGTCAACTAAATCTTGTAAATTACGCCTACTTAGACATTGGAGCCAGTGATAAATATTTGTTTGTATCTTCTATCAAAACAATGAGGATACTCTTAAAAATATTGTAACTTTACAAAAAATACTTCAAAGTTGCATAATTATTTATTTAAGAATTGAATGCTTCTTTTTGTAACTTCATTGGGGTGTAAAAGCGTTGACCGAAGTACATTTTGTATGAAGCGCGGAAGTTTTTCAAGTTAGACCCAATTGTTAAGATGAAATAAAAAGTTATTTTAACAGGTGTATTTTTATTTACTTGCCAACACAATACGATTGCCGTGTGTTAAGATTTGCTGTATATGTTCATATTCAATATGATAAATATATTTAAATAAAAAGTTCAAGCGAGATTTAGTCTCATGCTGAATATGTTGATGTATTTTATATTGTATTATAGCGAAAATTCAAATAAATAATTGACAGAGTAGAATAAGGTAATGTTTTTGAGGTTTTTGTTCGAGCTTTATGAAAACAGTTCGTTTTATTTGTCATATTTGACTGACCGTTAATACAAAATATAGTTGTACCCCGAATGATTAAAGAAGATAACAAGTCAATTAAAAAATGAAGCCTTTTCATGTCCTAAGGAAGTTAACTTTAATTTTGTTATACAATCGAACTGTTTCTTTGATTCAAATAACAAATATTTCATGAAATGTGCAACATAACTACTGCAGCTTATAAACACAGCTGCTTTAAGAGTGGACATACATTTATGTAGTCTTAGCGAGGATAATTTTCTACTTTATCACATATTTAAAAAATTATATCTTTTCAAATTCGGAGGCTACATGTATATCAATAACACAATTTCTGTAAAAACCAAATTGTGATATGCAGATTTATATATAAAAGCCGTTTTTTTTTTTTTTTTTTTTGGGGGGGGGGGGGGGGGGGGTGGGGTTCAGGTTGAGCGAAACAATTGGTCAAGTGTTTTACTATTATCCACCCAAACATATATTGGGATTTATACGGTTCGTTTGCTATGTTGATCATCAACAACAGTTCAGTTAAGAATAATTTATTATCACTTTTCTTTATATTTAAAAATATATAAGTTTGTATTTATCGATACATTATTAAGATTGTATGCCTGACTGATCCAGCTTAATATTCTTACTAATGTAAAACGGAAGTATACACAAACGGTATGTCCTAGCTGTACTTCCCGGTTAGCAATAAACACAAAATGATGTTGATCTGGCTACGATGAAGGTACGTATTTTTCTTCATTTAATTTTTTATATAAAAGTAAATAACAAATTATACTTTTAGAAATCAGAGCTAGAAAACAGAATTCACAATTAATGCATGAAGTGGTGACAACTGCATGTTCAAAACAAATAGTTTGTTTTTACCGAATTATTTTCATCAAATGTCGAATAATTTTTAGTGAAAATTGATTGTGGTTTTTGTATTCTTACATTTAATCTGCTTAGAAAATTCGATAATTGCCATTCAACGGCGTCACCAAAAAAAGTGACGTTTCAACCATCACTATTCACATGTATGAAATAAATAAGATTACAGAGTCAAGCGATATACATTAAATTTTGCTAATTATGAATTTTATATTTGAATAAGTTACATTAGGTAGAATGATTGATAACCACGACAAGTATACAACAATGTAAATCTAGTACTGAGTTCCTGTCGTGTTATCTTTCGTGTTTAAATGGTCAAAAAAGATAATGTTAACTACAAATTAAACTAGCTTTAGTGTTTACGGCTAGAAATATAAGAATAAGGTTGAGATATCACAAACCATGCTTAACCCCGCTGTATCTTTTATAATTACACCTTATGTAAGAATCCTGGATTTTGATTGGTTGATAGCAAGTGTATTTTTCACCAATTTACTGTTGTCAAATGAATATCGTTCATTTTTTAACGCCGCCGTGGTATTTGCCAAAAGGATATGCCTTTTTTACCCTCTCTGCCGTGGTATTTGCCAAAAAATACTCTATCCGACTGGACGCTTGTAACGTCACGATCATCAATGCGTTTTGGAACATTAACATTCGGTGTAATTAAACAGATATAGCATGTTATTGAGGGGTATTTGCGAAAAATACCAGTCTTGAGAATGAATTTCCCTCGCCTTACGGCTCGTGAAATTTAACATTCTCTCGACTGGTATTTTTCGCAAATACCCCTTCTTAACATGATATATCTGTTTATAATTCCACCTTATGTAATAATGCTGTATTTTGATTGGATGAGAACCATGGTATTTTTCACCAATTTCTATATATTGAGATTTTTTTTTCTCTGCCGGGGTATTTGCCATTAGGGAATTCCATATGCCGGGGTATTTGCTAGCAAATACCATGGCTGATGGGAAATAACCTAGCAAATACCATGGCAAATGGGGAATACCATGTCTAAATATAACTCAATAAATTATTTCTATTCTAATATGACAAATTCATGGTCATTCTAAATATATGGTTCCAGATGAAATATTTAGGATAAAAAGCATCATTACTGAATTTGAACCGAATGAAGTAAAAATGCCGGGAATGACGTCATAAATAAAACTCAACGGAAACGAATTGTCAACCGGTCACATAAAACTGGAATCCACTTGTATTACGCTTCACTGAAACTGATGAACAAAGTGTAGTAGTCAGCCGAGAACCAGCTTATTATCATAAAAAGGGAGATATATATACAGTCAGTGACTACATAAAAAAAAAATGATAAGAAATGCTTATACGGTCAAATGCAGTTGACTGCGCAAATAGCACAGCTGCAGTGTATACAAAAATTATACACTCAAGTCGAAATTTCATATGATACCTGATTATAATAAACTTTCTGAGGTGGAACATTCGGTGGAATTAAACAATTATATCATGATTACAAGGGGTATGCTAAAAATACCGGTTTCGAGGTATTTAAATTCCCCTCGCCTAACGGCTCTGGAAATTTGTGGCAAATACCCCTTGTAAGCATGATATAATTGTATAAAGTCTTTTGCTTTAAAGTCAACCATTAAACCTTATTGGTAAGAAGTCAAGATTATCCAGCCGCCGGGTTCGGGATTTGTACGTTGTAGACTATTGGTGGTATTGATATTAAATTGAAAACATTACGTTAAAAAGTTTCATTCGTCCGAAGCACTTTTCTGAATTTAACTTCACCAAGAACGTTCAGTGCCAAACATTTGAAATCCGAGAATGTATAAGTACCGAAACCATAGAAGAGCTATATGAAAGAAATACCTGAAATAAATAGCCAAATTCATCTAAAGTCAACTTTGCCTTAGGGAGTTGAAACCTTAAGTTTCTAAATAATTTCAAAATCTTTAAACGGCTAATTTTAAATCATGTCAGTACTGAAGTTCTGACTACTGAGCCGATGATACCCTCCCTCGGGGACTGATAATCCACCAGCAGAGGTATAGACCAGTGATATAAAAAAAATGAAAACAAAACACGTTTAATTATTTCATGCGTCCGAAGTGCTTTTCTGGATTTACTTTCATCGGGAACGCTCAGTGCCAAACATTTGAAATCCGAAGATGTATAAGTATTAACATCTACATGTATATACAAAACAAATATATAAAAAGTCACCTACAATGTATGAAAGACTCCAACATGAAAAATGGGATTAAATGCAAACGAGAAAACTACCGATCTAGTTCATTACAAACCATTGTCCGAAAATAAAATGTCATTGTGACAGACATGAATTAACAGAGATCACATAACTTCAGGATTTGCAAAGTTAAATATGTTGTTCAGCACTTAGCGCTAGTCCTCCCAGTCCCATTATCTGGAACAGTAATGTAACCGAACATAGAAAGTCATACAAACAGTGAAAATCACCAGCAACTGGTTTAACTAAAAAAAAATCGATACGAGGAATTTTTGTGTTAAACCAGTTGCTGTTGATTTTCATCAAAAATATTGTTAGCTATATTTAAATCATTTTCAAACATAATTTAATATTACCATATGAAATTGTATTTCAGATCCGTTTAAAGCTAGGACAACTTTTAATAAGCATTGAGACGATCATTGTGACAGTATCAGCGCAAAGTAAGTAGTAATTAATAAAATATGCACCATTACATATTGAAATTTGCTATCAGAATGTTTTACATGAACATGTATCAGTCAAAATTATGATATGATGTATAATGATTTCTCGCTTATTGGTATAAAGGCTTGTTCTTCTGTATCCTTTGTAGACTTTTATACGTTAAGGATACAAATAACACGATTAAAATAGTTGTGTTGTAATTACTTGATCTCACGTCTGCGTAACGGCTGCTGCCCGCGTTGACAAGAAAATGTGACAGAGCTCAGAGTGGAATCCTTTACCGATACGGAATGACCCGTTCCAATTCCGGATTGATACAGCAACCAGATTATGAACTAGTAACCTTTATTTAATAACAAAAATATTATACAACGCTTCAATCATTAGAACACCAAGTAAAATGAACTAAAATATTTACAGCCGGTTTATAGTTATTCGAGCTCACTTTCAGTATAAGAGATACGTATAGTAAGCTAAAATGTAAATAAAATTGTCTTTGTCTGTTTGCGTAACTTGTTTGTTTGTTTACCTATACTTATTTTTATTGTAAAGTTACGTGCATTTCATTTAATGAATATAGTTAAACTTTATACACAGTTTTGCTGAAAGTATAGTTGATAACAAATTTTGTAATAATGATGAAGGTGCAAGTTTCAATGTCCTCAACACATTTGTGAAATCAAAGTTAAAAAGGGGTAGTGAAAAATTCTTTCTACAAGAAATCTGTATTTTAGATGTAAAAATGTATTTTAAAAAACTCGACAAGTCTAAAGCAAATGATGCTTGATCAAATATTTTGAGTATATGCAGCAATTTTTAAAAGTGGCGATACTTGTAATCCTGATAATTATAGACCAATAGCAGTTATGCCTTGTCTCCCCAAAATCATAGAACTACAGATAGTTTGTATATATATTTTAGTGGTAATGCCCTTCTTAATACTAAACATTCAGGTTTCAGACCTAAACATGTAATATCAAATTAGTAGACGAATGGTTAGCAAATGTTGATAATGAAGAAATAGACGTAGTTTTATTTTCAGATTTAAAGAAACTGCTTTTAATCTGGTTAGTCATATAATGTTATTTAAAACACTTGAATATTTTAATGACCAACCCTCTGGTTTAGGTCATACTTGCTCGAAGGAAGCCAACACGTTAAGGCCAATAACGTCATGTCTAATACTAAATGCATAAAAACTGGTTTACCACAAGGTTCTATCATGCCTTAGACCTCTGTTATTTATTTTATATATCAATGATTTACCACTAAACAAAGAACATTTATTAATAAATTTATAAAAATAAATAAAATGACAATAATACATATTGAATAACAACAGACTACTAGCAGTTAACTGACATGCCTCTGTGTCCTAACGGTACTGTGTATTGTATCATTTGTTGTCCTCGCTTTTGATTATTCCGTTTGGGGTATTTTGGGAGGAAAACGAGAAAAAAAAGCGTCAGGATATTTTTCCGTCATTGGATGGTCTTTTAAGTAATAAACATGACTTCCGTTTAGGGATGTTCAAATTTAAATAATAGTTACTGTACTTGGGAACAAGACAATTATTTTTCGAATTTTTCTGTATACTAGTTCTATGAACATTAACATACTATAAATAAAATGAGTTTGCTATTTACTCTGAAATCCAAGTTTACTATCCACGGCGGTCACTGATGTGTATATGATATAAAGACTCTATATGATATATCAGTAAACGCCGTTATTGCTGAATTTTGGAATTGATAATAAATAGCAAATGCACGTTTTTTATAGTGTTTATTTTTTAGAAATTTAAAGAAAGAAAAAAACGGATTTTGAAAAAAAACAGGAGGAGGGATAAAATAAAGTATCCTGTCCAAAAGTACCTATGACGTCAAATACCTTTCCTGAAATTCTCCAGTCATAATTTATTTTTACACAAATTCATCCCACAAAAGTTTGCATACTTCAATGTTGCGAGTGTGTTCTAGTGTAATAGAAATCTGGTGTTCGCAAAATTGTATGCAACTAAATGCCAAAAAGTGTAAATCAAATGAATGATTATTATAAAAAAAGACTCTTTATTGAACTGGGAACAATTTAAAATGTATCAATATTTCAGATGAACAAATAGAGAATGTAGATTGTGAAACACTTCTTGGTTTATATCGACAAAAACCTAAAATGGAATGAGCAAATAGATGAAATGTCATTTACAATATCAAATAGAATCAATTTATTACAAAAGATAATGAAAATATTTACCTATGCATATATGTATTATCTTTTTTAATGCTTATACTCTTCCATCGTTTGAGAATTGTTGCAACATATAAGGGAGTGGTTATGAAAGTGGAATAAATCAACTTAATAAGTTATTAAATAAATCTGCTAGGGTTAAAGCAGAAGCTGACATAATGACATCATCCAGTTCATTGTTTAATAATTTGAACTGGTTAAATGTGGAAAAACGCATTCAATACCAAAAGGCAATACATGTATTTAAATCTTTAAATGATATGGTTTCTAACTAGTTACGAGAAAAAAATCATTTTAATGGTAATCAAAATTAAAATTTACGTTTTTTTTCAAAAAAGAAGTGATCTTCAATTAACCAGAAGTTCAGTTATGAAATCTGTGAGACCGGAAGTGACTTTTTATTTGTTATTTCAGAAAAGTGTACAAATCAATGATTTCTATCAGCTTAACTAATCTTTGATTTGACGCAAATGAGTAACTTTGAGTTAAACGAAGATTGATTATTATTGATAGAGATCCAATGTGGTAAGACTGCCATTATTTCCAAACAATTTGTGTTTAATTCTACCATTTTTTTCAGTAAATCTTGTACCACAGGGAATAGCGGTACAAAGAACAACTTATCTTGATCGTTACGCAAACCTTGCAATTGAAGGACCTGCAAATAATGAATGGATCGACGGATGTTCTGCCACCAATGCAGGACAATTATACGCTTGGTGGGGTCTTCAATTACAAGCAGTGGCGCATATGACAAACATTCTGATTTATTACCGGAAAGATAGTAAGTTATATTTTATGTAAAGAACCGATTGACAAATCTATGGGAAGGGGGTCCAGGGGTTAGAATCCACCTTTTTTGTCGATCAATGCTTATTTTGAATGGGGACATATGGCTGGACCCGACTGAGAAGCATACACGTATGTATACATGTTTCAAGCAAATCAATTTTATTTTATTTTAACATTAATAATACAGTTTATATTTATTTTAACATTCAAGTATTCCATATGTTCATACTTATTTTGTACTGGAATAATGAAGAAAGAGAGCTATTTTATTCTCAAATTAGTTCACGAAAGGTTCATTTTGAAAGATGTGGTATAATGGTCAATTAGAAAAAAAACTATCTATCAAATATCAAATGACGTAGATGTTAACACATAAATATCACGGTACGACCTCGTATGATTCTTATTTCCAGCTCCTGATCGTATGGATGGGTTTCGTTTGTATCTTGAGAATGGAACTGCAGATCAAAGTAGCACTAGCGGTCTGTGCTACACAGACCAAGGAATTCCTGGATATCCTGCCATTGCTCAAAACTTAACTTGTAATATGCTGGCCGAAAATATGTATTTCGTCAATAGAAGGAACAGTGTTGAATGCTATGTAGAGCTGTGTTACGTTGCAATCTATGGTAATGTATTTAAATGTAAACAAAACATTATTTATGTAAAATACATTGGTTTAAATTCGAGAGTAAATTAATAACCCCATGAATTTCAGTACGGAATACATTAAAGTATGTTCGTCTATAATCGTACACTGTGGCTACTTTACACACAAGACTGTATACAGTATATACAAATTTATTCACAAGTGTACAGTTTGAAATCTAAGTAAAGACTGCCCAAGCAACAGTTTACAAAACATACCTTAATTTAAAGTTAATTAAGGGTCTTAAAACATTATAAAAGGCTCTCATAAAATATAAATATAATTGTCCAATTTTATGCAATAATAATCGGATTATTGTCCTCCGGCTTAACTTAGTAAACTAGCGAAAATTGCTTCTTAATGAAAAAGAAATATATAATGTAGTTAACAAGTAAAAATGTATATAATAGTATTTATTTATGTACTATTTATCTGTCCTGAGTGTTCTTGCATTTATTTGTACTGTATTCTAGTCATGTATTGCTGTCAATTTCTATATTTAGCATTGCCATAACGCGCAAGGTTTCGTTAGCTACAAAACCAGGTTCAACTCACCATTTTATTTTCATTTCAAAGAAAAAAGGGAAAGCTTAAAACCTTTTTGATGATGAACATATTGGGGCTCAAATTTTACTTGTAATGTTAAGAAAAAGTATTATGCATAAGATTCAATCGAGCAGTTAGTTCCCTTCCTGAATTAATTTTAGATTAGTTTACCGTACGGTATTGGTTCAGCTCATTGTTGATGATGTTTCGATGGCTTCTAGTTGTTTACACTCTCGGTCTTTTAGTCTATGGTTAAGTTTTGTTTTAGAACGATAACAGTAAAGCTACATCTGTTTTGTATATAATATAAGACATACTATAAGAATATCTTGTATTGTTTTATTTATCAGGCAAAACAGTAGAAGTCTTACTATTTAAATGTTTCTTAACTTACTATACTTGCTTCAGGTTGCTATGAATCAAATGGTATTGGTTCAGGTCACTTTGCTGTGTCCATATTTTAATTGTATTCATTATGTCTGTTTAGTTCACGCATCGTTGTAAATATAACGAAATTTAATGAGACTTCCGTACAAAGTGAGAGGTTTAGCGCTTTAAAACCAGGTTCAATCCACCTTTTTCTACCTTTGAAAATGCCTGTACCAAGTCAGGAATATGACAGTTGTAAACATTCGCTTTTGATGTGTTTTGTCATTTGATTTTGCCATATGATTAGGGACTTTCCGATTTAATTTTCCACGGAGTTCAGTATTTTTGTGATTTTGCTTTTTTTTAAATCGTATCTTGAATAGCATATCTTAAAGTAATTGCAAATAAGGCCGTACATGAATAAACCAGAAAAATGATGTCGACGATATAGTACAAAAGTATAGGTGATCTAAGAATAAACTTCCTTTCACTTGATTAAGTTTTAAAGGTGGCCATAACTTGTCGTTGACTTCAAATCTTATATTATAACATGTACATGTATAACAATGGACTCTGATTTGAAAACTGAACAGACGTCAATTTGAAACTGGTCGTCGATCTTAGTTACTAAAATATAAATCATAAATGCACAGTTTTGTCAAAGAACAATAACTTCCACATTTTATGTTTTTAGGATGCTGGAAAGGTACTTGGGGAAGAAATTGTTCTGAATCATGTCCACCGAATTGCATTAATCAAAACTGTTATCCTGAAACTGGATTATGTGTTTGGGGATGTGATGCACAGAATTGTTTAAATAATCAATGTAATAATAAAACAGGTGTTTGTACTGATGGATGTGAAATTGGCCAAACCGGACAGTATTGTAACAAGCGTAGGTATTTTATAATAATGTGAGTAAAGATATAGAACATTTTTCTCTCACCATTAAGCATCTTAATACAAGAAGATAAATTTGCGTATATTCAAAGGTATGTAAGAATGTTCTGTACAATTTCCGAACTATAACTTTATTTTCATTTTTGTAATTGCTTATTGAATATTTGCTTCAAAGTAGGAAGTTTTCTAGAATTGTATGTTTTAGTATTTGATCGAAGATCTTAAAATTCAAATCGACTAGCTTTAGATATTTATCATTTCAACGTTGTTGCTTTCAGTATCCGTCTTTTTAATTATTGTTGACTTATCAATTAATAAAGAGTTGATCTACGACCTTTTTATAAATTTTAGAATATCGTAAAATTATCGAATTTGCATAATTGAAAATTCAATATTCAAGTGTATAACAGCTGTAAGGGGTATGTATCGAATCCCTTTACTCTGCATACCTCTCCCAACTGGTTGATTCCTTTTGTTCGATTTCAGTTCTGTATTAGTCGTATCTGAGTTTTTTTTTAGTGAATTGACGTCATGAAGAAAGGCGGTCTTCATGACTTGCCTGATGACATCAAATAGAAAGAACACATATTTTTGAAGGTCATTTAAAAAAGAGTCAAATATTGATCAAAATATGTTATTATACTTCTACACCCTTGTCATTTGAATTTTAGATATTCTATATGCTTGGCAACTCTCGAGTTTTGATATCAAAACTAAAATTTCTCGTCTGGATTAATACTGTACGAAAAGAAAGCAGTGTTTCTATTTTCGATTATACCTTGAGGCTTCTCTATCAAATGATTTTTTTTTCTGATGGATAATAGACTATCATCTTTTGGGATGATAGAAATACTGCTTTTGTCGTATTATTGTACAGTATTTTAATAAGTCCCACATTGTATATTCTGAAATGATGCAGTAATCATAGAATGAAAGTATTGCATCATTAGGAAA
Source organism: Mytilus edulis (assembly GCA_019925275.1). Taxonomy (NCBI): domain Eukaryota; kingdom Metazoa; phylum Mollusca; class Bivalvia; order Mytilida; family Mytilidae; genus Mytilus; species Mytilus edulis. Next base: position 87,348,121 of record CM034349.1, on the reverse strand, counting down.
CCGACGAGCAAAAAAATCACAAAATCACGGATTTTCCTGGGAGGAGAGAGGATTGCAAGATAAAAAAAAAACCATTTCAATCAGCATCATTTTTAATATTAGCCTTGACAAAGTGACATCTTTACTACTCTAATATTGTATTATAATTTGTTTTAGAATGTGACAATGGTTTTTATGGTTTTAATTGCAAAACACAGTGTGCAACATGCTTCAACATGTCATGTGAGAGATTTGAAGGAAATTGCTCATATGGCTGTATTGATGGCAGATACGAAGGAGTGCGGTGCCAAACCTTAGGTATTCTTAGGTGATAAAGGCAATTGATTGAGTTGTATACATTGAATACTAGGTCTTGAAATATATATATTGAAATTCTTTTAGCGATTTACATTAACATTAACTTAATCCAAAATATTTATACAATATAAATTAAGTTTAAAAAATATAGAACATATATTGTAATGACTGTGAAACAGGATATAATTCAAGGCTTTTCCCATGTGACGCGCAGCGTACACATTATGTTCTTTATTTTCATTCAATATAATAATGATCAATAATATTATTGTTTTATCAAGTGAATCTTTTTATTGATGGATTTTAAAACAATCTAACCTTTTTAAAAACAGTTGATGATTTTGGACTGTTGTACCTTTTAATAACATATTATTTAGTGTTGTACTCTTTTATTATTCGTCTTCCAAGCTTCATAAACTGTTTATATTAACCATATGCAAAACCTTAAAACACATGTATATAATCATATAATTCATCAAAACAGTTTTTACAGTGTGCCGTTTGGTGTCTACAAACACAACAATAGAGTACTACATTTAGGTTTTACTATTATATCCACACTTTTAAAAGCGGAAGGTAGATTAGATTTGGAAATGGGTCGGTATTTTCAGTTCTTGCTTCTGTCCAAATTTCGTATCTGCAACTACCTCAAAACCCGTTTAAAATTGTTGTTAAAGATATAAAGAATTTCTTCGAAAATAGTAGTTTGGACCTATTTTTATGTCAGATGTTTAGTTTTTGTACCATCTGTTTGAGATATGCCAATTGTATCTGATTTTTACAGTTTGTTGTTATAGCCGACTATATGGTTTGTTGAAATTCGAACGGTGTTCTAAAATTATGACTTATATCAAATGCATTTAAATTATCGTTGATGTTTTATTGTCATTGGGAATCCTATCATAATATCGCCTCATTTGTATATAAAACATATAGGTTTACATGAATGTAAAACAGTAATCATACATTTTTAGTGAATGGAGAGATGACCACAAGAGAAAACAATACCAGTGCATCAATAGGAGGAGGCCTAGGGGCTGTGGGTGTTATCGTTGTTGTTGTAATAATACTAATTGTTATATACAGGTAAAGTATCTTGTCAATTGTTTATATATTTGAAGTTGTTATATGCATACGGTTAGACATCTGCTGTTGAACATTCCGGACGATCAAGTAAAATTTATTTCGAGTTTTTTTATTATTTACTTATTATAATTGATAAAAGGCGTAATTGCTCTTTTGCGAAATTTTCCTTTAATCTTACTTACTGGTAAATTTCTTTCTCAGCACAATAGAGTGATATGAAAAATTATCAATAGATAACGCATTTGCCGTTGTCAATGAAATTAACAACGTCATCATAGGTAAAATTAGCGATAAACAGATTATCATTGGCCATCTCAACTCGATTGCATTTCTCACTTCCGTCGTACCGGCTCAAGCGAGATCATAGATCTCGTTGAGAGGACCAACACTAATAAAATTAACGGTACCAATTTTCTTGCACCAGATGCGCATTTCGACAATACATGTCTCTTCAGTGATGCTCGTGGCCAAAATATTTGAAATCCAAAGCTTATATAAAAGATGAAGAGCTATAAAGCAAAAGGTAATTTATGATTACATTTGCAACTTAATCATTTCTAGTATATGCACTGTAATCATAAAGAAATTTTTACAACAATAATCATGTAATAAATAGATTGTAAAAATCAAGATAATTTTGAATAACTTGTTTTTGTCTTTAATAAAGTACATCGAATCGCTAACACAAAAAGTAATAAATGAAGGTACTAACTTAGTAATCAAAAACTGTTTAAAAAAACTAATTCAAACTTTGCAATAATAGTGTATATATAGATTAAAAGAAGCGTGCAAACACACACAAACAAATAATAATAATAATAATAAAATAATGTTTAAATAGAAATAGGTAGAACTACACAATACATAATGCTAAATTACGACAATCAATATTTTACAAAATACTTAAAAGTAAATCTTAAACTGAGCATCACATCAAATCGTATCATACTTTCATACATTTACTGTTGTGGCATTAATTTCATTTGTAGGCGACGATCTAAACCAAGAAAAGAAAAGAATATAAGAGATCAAAACGAAATAAGTAGAGGCGAGGAAAACACGTATTGCAGTGAGTATATACTGATATTTAAATGAATATGTTAAATTTAACACAATATCAACATAATATCATTCGCATTTGAATATTGTTCTTGTTTAAATTGACAAATTAGATTTGGTTCACGACTACTGTAAGATTACTTTTGGAAAATAAACATGACAAAATGTTTTGTTTTGTTTTGTTTTTGTTTTTGTTATTTTGTTTGTCTTTGTTGAAGTGTTTTATCGTTCTTGTGGTTTTGTTTAAAGAGAAGGTGATTTATTTTAATCATTTATCTAAAAAGAGCATATTTAATATATACTAGTACATTCTTCACAAAATATTATATCTTTATCAACAATTATGGTTTTTTTCTGTTTACTTTAAGATCATAACATTGCACTTACGACGGATGACGTATGTCTTAATTTCGATAGTGTACAAGATACATCGAAGGAAAAGCCTCCCTTTGTTGGTAAAACAGAGAGTAAAACAAGTGTTATAGAAGTAATAAACGGATATCCAGAAGATTTTGACGAGGAAGAGGAAGGAAACGTTTATAATAATATACCTTCTGAACAAGCAATCACTCAATATAAAATACCTATAGCTGACCTGAAAAAGATCATCAACGAGAAAAGAAAAGAAGAAGGTTTCAAGAATGAATACGAGGTACGGAATCAATTTTCTGTGTTAACCATTTCGAGATGATCTTTTTTCTATTGAATATCAAATTTTAGAAATGAAAAGATAAATTCCTAATGTGTAATTTAGAATGCGAAAAAGTTTGTTCATTGTTGAACATAAAAGAAATAAGGAAAATGATGCTCCAACAGAAAACAAGAACAGTTACAGACATCGCAAGGATCTTTAACAATAAATAAATTTAGTAATCTAGAAACAATTGAACACAATACATTGATAATAATACATGACACAATACTCATTTGACGAATAATTTCAAGAGAAATACCATTTTAATGAGAAATAGCAACCAACTACAATCATTGTACAACAAGTTCCATGCATGTACGTGCATAATATGTCGGTGTTAACATGTATGTAAACATTTGACTCTCGTTAGAAAATTTTGATCTGAAAAAGTCATTTTGATTTGAATAGCTCTTAAGAAAATACAGAACAATCGTATAGTCCTTTAAAGTCTGTCAATCAAATTTAAGACGCATTTACTGTAGTAAAATTTGTACCTTTTTTCTGAAAATTTGCTTGCAGTTCATTAAAATCTGTTTAACTACAGTGGAGATCAGTTCTAACCTCTCATAAATTCTGTCAGAATCTGTCAGGAGAACTGTTCTAGAACAGTATGTAGAACTGTCAGCCTGACACCTTTTAGTCAGTTCTAGGTTAGAACTGTTCTTGCTAGAACTGATTTGGTCAGTTCTACCTAGAACTGATTTGGACAGTTCTAGCTAGAACTGATCCTGACAGTTCTACCCTAGAACAGTTTTAGACAGTTCTAGCTAGAACTGACCAAATCTTTGGTCAGTTCTACTTCTAGAACAGTTCTACGGTTAGAATTGATTTCAAATTCTACGGCTAGAATTGATTTATAAATTCTACGGCCAGAATTAATTTATAAATTCTACGGCTAAAATTGATTTATAAATTCTACGGCTAGAATTGATTTATAAGTTTTAAGAAATATTTGTCTTAATATAAAGGCTTCGGCAAAATAGCGATTAATATTATATAGAGTTTTGCTATTTTGCCGGTTTTATTTCAGATTTATAATCGGCAAGAGAACATGTTTAACCTCGCCATATTCTGTATGTATGTGCCTGTTCCAAGTCAGGAGCCTGTTATTCAGTGATTTTCTTTTAACATAAATTATTTGTTTTTCTTTCATTTTTTTAACATAAATTAAGCCGTTAATACTGGGGGGGGGGGCATTATTATTTCATTTATTTTACATTTGTCATTCGGGGAGTCAGCATGACTCGTTTTACATAACAAAATTAGCTGACCTTCATGTAATACGTTATTCCGGCCCAAACCACCAGGGACGGATCCAGCAGTTTAAAAAAAAGCGGGGGGGGTCCAACTAAAATTTATTGTCCTCATTCAAATGCATTCATCTTCCATAAAAAGGGTGCTGTACAGTAATTCAGTTATAATTTTAGGTCAAGAGGGACTGTAATATATACAAGTTATAGCAATATTGGAAAACAATGACCTCAAAATTTTGTACGCATGAATTTATAGTGCCAGCATGTCCTCTTTTTATTCAAAGTATCGGATCGAAAACAAATATCAGTAGTTTTCATACTTCAGACTGAGTCGTGTAATAAAATCTTTTGACCGCATCAATCTAAACTGACCTTATTTGCTCTTTCTTTCTGCAAATCTATATAGCTGTACAGCAAGTCAGTTATAATTTTAGGTCAAGAGGGACTGTAATATATACAAGTTATAGCAATATTGGAAAACAATGACCTCAAAATTTTGTTCGTATGCATTTATAGCGCCAGCATATCCTCTTTTTATTCAAAGTATTGAATCGTAAACAAATATCAGTAGTTTTCATACTTCAGACTGAGTCGTGTAATAAAATCTTTTGACCGCATCAATCTAAACTGACCTTATTTGCTCTTTCTTTCTGCAAATCTATATAGCTGTACAGCAATTCAGTTATAATTTTAGGTCAAGAGGGACTGTAATATATACAAGTTATAGCAATATTGGAAAACAATGACCTCAAAATTTTGTTCGCATGAATTTATAGCGCCAGCATATCTTCTTTTTATTCAAAGTATTGAATCGTAAACAAATATCAGTAGTTTTCATAATTCAGACTGAGTCGTGTAATAAAATCTTTTGACCGCATCAATCTTAACTGACCATATTTGCTCTTTCTTTCTGCAAATCTATATAGCTGTACAGCAATTCAGTTATAATTTTAGGTCAAGAGGGACTGTAATATACAAGTTACAGCAATATTGGAAAACAATGACCTAAAAATTTTGTTCGCATGAATTTATAGTGCCAGCATGTCCTCTTTTTATTCAAAGTATTGAATCGTAAACAAATATCAGTAGTTTTCATACTTCAGACTGAGTCGTGTAATAAAATCTTTTGACCGCATCAACCAAAACTGACCATATTTGCTTTTTTTATGTGAGTCTATATAGTTGAACAGTACTTCAGTTATATTTTTTTTTACTGTAGTATATATAAATAACTGCAATATTGGAAATTGAACAAACATCAGTAGTTTTCATACCTCAGACTGACTCATGTAACAAAAATATGTGTCTGCATCAATCAAAACTGACCATATTTGACAGCATCAACCAAATCTGACCATATATGACTGCATCAGCCAAAACTGATCATTTTGCTTTTTTTAATGTAAAAATGCGCGAAGCGAGTTTTTTAATAGTGTGCACCACATTTTTTATGTTATTTCGAATAGACAGAGTATGAAAAGTGCCTTTGACCTCAATCTTCAAACAGATGTAGAATGGATTTGAAAAGAGATATTTTAATAAAGTTAACTGTTCCTAAAAGTGGGAATGATAAGTCATTTCTTATAATTTCATTCTAAATTCCATTTTAAACCTTGCCAAACCATGAAAAAACGTTGATGACATTACGGTCACATGACTAACTTATGTCTATGGGCGCTGATAACACAATAACGACAGAAGACCCGTTACATCCAAACTTAAATTATTAAACAGTGGCGGATCCAGGGGGGGGGGGGGTCCGGGGGTTGGAACCCCCCTTTTTTTTGGCCGATCAATGCATTTGAATGGGAGCATATAGTTGGAACCCCCCCTTTACTCTGGGTTGGGAACCCCCTTTTTAAAATGGCTGGATCGGCCACTGTTAAATAATGAACCGTCACAAAAAGTGACTTTTTATTTAGTCAGTAGTTCATGATGGGTTTTTTTTAAACAAAACTATTTAACGGCATCATCCAACACTCACATCACTGATTCATATACTTTATTTTAAAATGAAAAGTACATGTATGAGAAGTTCTCTTCTTGGAAAGGTATACTGACTATACTGTTAATATAATTTGAAGAAGGAAAATGATTGGTTTTGTTTGTAGTCTTACGTCCAGTGGCAAATATTTCATTCATGTTCAGATCGAGTATATTTTTCTGACTTTCCAGACTCCCAGATATTATTCATTATCGTTATGGATACGTTTGGCAACGAGATAATGCAAATCTGAGACCTCAGTGCAAATGTACATAGTTTTCTTGCGTTTAACAACACTGTGTTCATTACTATGATATCCCATAATTCATCCACTGTACAATTTTCGTTTGAGCATTTGTCAAAACAGAATCTTAAATCATGAATGTAAATCCAAGGCAAACAAGGTAAATTAAGATTAAATTCACTTGAATTAAATGCAGAGTTATATTTACGAAGAGACTGTTAAAAACGGGGAACGAAGAAACGTAAACAATGATGTTTCATTTGCAATCTCATAAAAATATTTCTCCGATGAGTTGGATAACCTCCTATCCATTCGATATTTGTACATGTAAATTTTGATCAGTAAAAAATATAGAAACATCTGCTATTATATATAGTAAAGTAATTGGAACTGATTTTTTCTTCTAAATTCTAAATTGCCCTTTCTGCAGTGACGTCATTTAGAACTGTTCTACAGTCCTGACTGATTTAGTCAGTTCTGCTGACAGTTCTACGGTTAGAACTGATTTGGTCAGTTCTACCTAGAACAGTTTTAGACAGTTCTACCCTAGAACTGATCCTGACAGTTCTACCTAGAACTGATTTAGTCAGTTCTACCTAGAACTGATCCTGACAGTTCTACCTAGAACAGTTCTAGGGTAGAACTGTTCTACCTAGAACTGTTCTAGGACAGGTTAGAACAGTTCTATGACAGAATATTCTGACAGTTCTAATGAGAGGTTAGAAGTGATCTCCACTGTATATGTACAAATTAACATGATGCCGAATATCGTATAAGGCTAATACAAAGACTGAATTGCAATAAGTGGATAAGTGAAAAATTGAGTTCAAGGGACTGAACATGACTTATTTACTTATTGTTCGATCTCTTCAGATGTCGTACAAATCAGGATAACCGTCTAAGACTAAAGTAATTCAATAGTGGCAATGCTTAATCACATAACCAGATACTATTAGCTACATAGTGTTCTAGTCACCTAATACAGTATATATGGGGTCAGTAAATTCCATATGGGGTGAGAGCGAATTTACTGACCCCATATATACCGGAAACACTGGTTCTCCGTTAAAGCGTCCATTTTATGACGTTATTTTGTCCCACCGTAAGAAAGCAAACCTAACGACTTCGAGTAATATACCTGTAGATTGTTATATTTATACATGAGAATTTTAAATTTCTTTATCATCTATAATTTTTATTTTTTTTAAGTTTAGTACATTTTGCACAACGAAAGTGATCGTACCGGCCGTCCATAATGTTTTCTTCGTAAACCTGAAATTTCCGTTGAGGATAAAAGACCAAGCAGGACACAATATTTAGTACAACATAGAGTGCGATATGAGTTAAATTTGATCTTAAGGTTACCATAAATAGTTTTATTTATAACAATGGTTATTAATTCCAAATTGCATCAGTCTGAAAACTAAACAAAGTTGAAAACTCTAACGATTTGTTAAGCATGTAATCTCCGTGGAATGGTCAATTCTTAACAAACACCAATTTTTGAAATAAAATTCACATCCAACAGATCGATATCAATGTAAACATTTAATTTTAGTACAACTTCTATCTTCAGATACACATATTATGGTTCATAAATGACGAAATCGTCAAATTGTAACCTCCGTGGAATGTAATCTCCGTTGACGTTTAGTAAAGAGTGCTTTCTATCACGTCCGCACTTTATCGAGTATGGCATGCCAAATAAACATATAAGATAGTTCTAACGGATGGCGGATATATCACTTACAGATCAATAATCTAATTATTATCAGACGACACAAGAAGTCAACATGTAACAATTTATATTAATCAATCGTTTGAGTGTAACAGACTAGTGACCTATCAAAATGAGCCAGTCTTAGATATTGTTAGCATTAGGAGAACTATCTACTTCCATTGATCCTACAAAACTATGCCAGCAATAAGAATTTGTTAGGTTTAAATGCGTTTTGTGAATTTATTTACATCTAAATTATAAATTTCTTCGTCTGTTGAAACCTTTAAGATTTTTTTCCCAGTATCGGTTTGTTTTTTATAAAGGGAAGAAACACCACTTCTAATCGTGTATGAAATAAGCCCCGTCTCATTTTTATCTAATATGGAATATAAAGGGACGTAACACCACTACTAACCGTGTATGAAATAAGCCCCGCCTCTCTAATAACCTAATATGACGCATTGTTCCGATTTAATAGTACTCAACGTTGAGATTAATTTTCTAATACTGAAAAGAACAAATTCGCAATGATTAAAATTAACACCACTAGATCTGGAATTGAACGATTCGTCATATGCAGTCTAGCAACATTTTAACCGTGTTCACTTTCAAACTTTACTTATTCGCAGTATGTAGAATCATAAGTGTAATCACATTGTAATTACAGATATTAATGAAATGTTCTTTTAATGTAATTGCAATTAAAATAAAATCTATGTTAACAGCCAAAAACACAATGTTCAAACATCTAACATTTATACATTTAAAGAATAGGATTACTAAAAGTTCCGGTAAGCTTGTATCATAAAAAAAAGAGTGTTAATGCCACACCACTGTAACAATTAGAATATAAAAAACCATATTTTGACTGCGGGTTGTGTTTAATTTGATCCTACGTGTTGTTCAGCTGGTATCTTGTTGTCAAATATCTTCGTCTTCTTGTTCTGACAGTATTTGTAGCATTTATTTAATCACTGTGCTATTTTGACGAACTTGTTACTTAATAGAACAGATGTGTTAATATGATTAAATTTTACTTTTTTAGCTCTTACCTAAGGGACTTGTTCATGCTCACACTGAAGGTTCAAAAGAAGAAAACAAAATTAAAAATCGCTTTCTTACAACATGGCCATGTACGTATTGTCTCTGTATTATTTTTATACCTATAATCTGTATCGAACAATAGTATATATATATAACTATTCTTAACTATTCTAAATAAACATATGCATTTTACAGTTTATAAGACAAATATGTTTGTTACTCCTTGTTTTTCTTCACTATTTTATTTTATATATATTTATATTTTACTTAACGATCATGATGAATACACATATAAAGACAACAGTAGTATACCGCTGTTCAAAATTCGTAAATTGAAAAAACAAATCCGGTTTACAAACTAAAACTGAAGGAAACGTATCAAATATAAAGGAACTTCGACACAACATCGAAATGTAAAACATACAGAAACGAACTATAATAATGTAACAATGGCCATTTTCCTGACTTGTTACAGGACATTTTTAAGAAAAAAAATGGTGGGTTGAACCTGGTTTTATGGCATGCCAAACCTTCCGCCTTAATGGCAGCGTTAATTATAACATTAAAATGACAACATTACACGACAGGACTACAATAAATAAATGAGAGAAAACATAGGACAGAGAAACAAACGAATAATACCGACAAATGTATCAATGAATACATTAATACATGAATACACAAATAATCTAATAAATTGATAAATAGAGCTATCCCTGAATGTTCTGACTATACAATTTGACTTTTCTAAATGTAAAATTTCCAATGTAAGTGTTTAATTATGTTTTATATTGTATAAAAATAAATAGTGTTACATGTACATTTTGGTGCACACGTTAAGTATACGTAAATATTGTAAAAACCTTATTATTTTTCTTGTAGATGACCACTCAAGGATTGTGCTGACTAGAGATAACAAATATGATTACATAAACGCTAATTACATTGATGTAAGATACGTTCTCTTTATATAACTCTTTTATAACGTTTTTATTGTCAAGAAAATTAAAAAAAAACAAAAAAACTGTAATACATATTTCAGAGTCGATAACATCTCTTCATGCAATGAAGGCATTTAGTTGAAACATTAGGGCGCCTGATACTTTATTTGTACATTATTTCATTATACTTGAAGAATTACATGTCATTGACATCGTTTGTTTTTACTAAGTGCAGAATTGCATAGCTGGTAGTACTGGAGGAGACACCTTATTCTATTGACGCAATCGATTTCCGTCCTTTTGGAGTTCATGCGCTTGCCTCTTTTTATTTTCTTAATTGATCTTCTAAACCGATTATGAGATTTAAACATCGGTAAGCTAATATTGTTGAATTTACAACCATGCCTGAAAGTGGAATGAATTATATTAAAGTATTGACAGTGTAGTTAATAAAAAAAAAAACGTTTTTATTGTCATTCTGCTTCCAACAATATCCAACCTTTTTGATTTCAGAGCTATAACAAAGAAAAGGCATACATAGCAACACAAGGTTCGTTTAGCATGTTTATATTAATAGTTAGATAATTAAAAAGGTAGATTTGCATTCAATTTAAGTCAATATTTTTTTAATATTTAATTATAATGTCTGTTTAAAACATGCTGAACTGGCCGGTTTTTGACTAAAATAATAAAAAAGACCTTGTACAGCCGATAGGGCATTATCAAATCTTAGTTGGTTCTTAAATATTTTCTTTGTTTAGTAGTAAACGCTATAGAATATAGTTTAAATCGAATCTTCTATCATTATGACTTATATATTTATGTCGGATAGGGGTTCGGCTGCATTATTCAGGTTCAAACTGAACAAATGATATGTTATGCATTTTCTACTTTTGTTTAAGTCCTTTAACACTTTTTGTTTTGTTCGTAGGTCCAAAAACGAATACCATAAGAGATTTCTGGCATATGATATGGCAGGAAAATGTTTGCAAAATAGTGATGGTAACGCAACTAGAAGAGGGGAGAAGGGTATGTTCTTCTATTAATATTACTAATTTCAGTCACATTATATTTTAAGCCCCATGTATAAGATGTTTTGAGTTAAAAGTCATCAATGTGTATTGAGGTTCTCAGATAGTTGAATGAAAAAAAAAATATACATTCAAAGTAGGAGCCTAATCTAATGCTGATGCAACCGATCGCAGTGTATATGGCGTTGGTTTGAACCTCTTTGTAAACATGGACGTTTGTTACCTTGATATGTGTCTTCCTAATCTATTTATGATACTTCTGTTGTCTTAATTCATAGTAACATCATATGTGACCTTTTGTACCAAAGTGTCCAGATTATATTTATTAACGTAATTATTAATCACATACGCAGCTCAATGTAAACGGTTTCCTCAGTAGTCATAAATGTCCAATTTGTGGGGGCTAGTTAGTATAAATAATCGTTCTATGACTGATCGATTTTCCTTCCCTTAGACAGTTTTACGCTTGATGCAAGCAATAGAAATAACGTCTCCCCTCACATAGTGACGTCGCTGATAACTTCTCCGCAGTTATTGTGACGTCGCTGAGAATGCATGCCCTCGTTTAATTGTATTGATGCGATAATTACACAGCAACTAACCACGGTGATTTTGGCGCAGGGAATAAAGACCATGGCTCTTATCATCCCTCCATCCACCTGTATGATATATTCATGACATTCAATTATACAAGGCGAGGCGTGTCGGTTTTTGTGCTTGTATTGACAGGACAGACAGATTCATAGACATCGATGCACATGTCATTGTCAGTCTTTCAGTCGGTTCTAAGACTAATAGACTATGGTAAATTAAGTATTGTTGACACATAGCGCTTGCAGTAAATCAATGTTCAGTAGCACTTTATATAATTCAGAATGTGTTAACGTATAAAATGTAAATATCAACTGAATGAAAATTCTGAATTTAGTATGAACAGATCCTAAATGTCCTACCACTTTTATTGTCTCGTAGTAGTGTGTTCAACTCCAGTGCAGTTGGTTGGGGGTTTGAACCCCGGCCGAGGCATATAAAAAGAGAATTGCTGTGTTTGTTTTCCGCTAAGCACATGCCATTAATGAGTAGAATGCAAAACTGGTCAATTCGGAGTCGGAATCATGTGTCCGAGTAAAGTGATAAGTTTCATGTGGACTGTTACATTGTGAATTAGCACGTTTAAAAATCGGGTTCAGCATGACAGGATGCTTTACTTGTGGTATTTCTTGTTTGTAAGTATCTTCTTTATTGACAACAAAAATTATACCAGTGGTAAACTTGTGTTTCATAAAGACATTACACCGATAAAAACGAAATTGCCCAATTAAGAAGATCATCAAGAAATAATTTAATATATAAATTAAGACGACCGATCGTACAGTGCAGAGTCTTCTTTGTTTGAGTATGTTTTTCTTACAAATTGAATAACAATTCTTTTTAAAACTGACTAATGCAAGGGTTAATAGGTGTGTGAAAATAAAACATAAGTATCTAGTCTCTGATTTATTTAAGTTTTAATGCATCGGTGTACAGTGCATATCATAGCATTAGTCAAAAATCTTAATTGTATATGTAAATATTATCTTCATGTCACATGTCTTTTTGAACTTTTGTATTTCAGAAAAAATGTGAGCAATACTGGCCTGAATCTGTCGATAAAGCAACCATTGTAGACAACTTTAGACTTACAATGACCAAGGAGAAGTATCATACAGTTTTTGTGTACAGAATAGTTGTTGTTTACAATAAAACGGTAATTTTAATTCAATAATTTCAATTAACATAAAAACGTTGGTAAAGTTCATGCAATAAGTTTTACATTGATCTTCATTTGAGGTCAAGACGTAGCTTCACTTTGACAGCAACATTATGTCAGTAAATGTTACTGATTTAAAAGAGTTTCGAAAACAAGCAAACTTTCAATTTAATCTCACCTTAAACTCAGCGTATATCACAAATAACTCAATGTAAAAATATCGGAAATTGATGAGACTGTCATTAAAGTGAGAGGGTTAGCGCTATAGAACCAGGTTTAATCCACCATTTACTACATTTGAAAATGCCTGTACCAAGTCAGGAATATGACAGTTTTTGTCCATTCGTTTTTTGATGCGTTTTGTTATTTGATTTTGCCATGTGATTATGGACTTTCCCAATTGATCTTCCTCTAAGTTCAGTATTTTTGTGATTTTACTTTTCACATAAACAGATTCCCGGATTTGTATGCATTACGGTTTATGAAATACAAACGAAGAGAACACACCTGAATTAGAAATATTCAGGAAGAGAAGGTATTCATACATGTATCAAAAAACGAGTATTTTCCTATTTCTGTATATGCTAATAAACAATAATGTAGTGTTTACTGCTTAAAAATATATACACGGTATTGAAGAACAAAAAATATAATAAGCTCAAATTTAATGTTCTAGCTCCTTATAATTGTAGAACAAGCAAGAAAGGGAAGTTCATCAATTTCATTTCACTGAATGGCCAGATCATGGTGTTCCAGATAGCGTTAAACTGGTCACATTTTACAGGAAAGTGAAAAGCGTAATTACATGTGATATGAATGGTCCAATGGTTGTCCACTGCAGGTAGAAACATATACGATATAATACCAAAATATGAGAGTTATCCCAACATCTGATTTTCGTTTGAGTGGATATATTTTTCAGTCATTATAGTCATGAATAATAGTACATCTCATATCTTAATTCAGATATACATGTATATGTGTTTTTCCGACTAAAAGACAACCATTTCGTAAAGTACGCATACGGAGAAAGTGCGTTTGATTATTCCCTTAAAAACGACGTTGCAATCAGTGTTTTCATATCATATATCCCATTTAACGACACTACTAAAGTAGGAGGTCGGGTTCAAATCTTACTATTTTACTAGATATTGGCGCAAATGACCGACTTATAACTAAATCTATGACAAACGTGATAAGCTCAACTTAATATTTGTCAATTTCTCATTATTCCTTTGAAGTGCTTGCGGCTTCCGAAGTTTTATGTGATATCGTAATTTGTCGTGTAAGTCATTTAACAGAATTCTACTATCGATAAATTGATGTCGAATTAATAAATATTGCCTTCAAAAGTGACATATTGCACTCCAGCATTCAGAGTAAACTAATCTGTTAATTTATCAAATAATAAAGAGAATTTTAGAAGGTTTCCATTGTGCAATTTTAGGGCCTTAAAATGTATCCCTCTCTTCAGTTGTATGATAGAATTCTGATTTATGAGTTTGACTGTCCCTTTGGTATCTTTCGTCCCTCTTTTATATGTATCATGTTTTTTTTAGCGCTGGAGTTGGTAGGACAGGCACATTCATAGCTGTGGATGCTCTTTATGAAAACAGCAGGAATGTTGGTTTCATTGATATTATGCAATATGTTCAAATGATGAGAAAAGACCGCATGAATATGATTCAAACACATGTATGTATGATTTTCGACAATACAAATATTAAATAAAAGTCATGGCATTTGAGAACACAATTTGAAAATGGTATAGATTCGTGCGACGTACACATTTTATTTTTTAGACTCTTAGTGGTTTGTTGCAAGATGATGGACTTGCACGTCTCTGATAATAAACCTTGGTTTTACTATGTTTGTATATGTTAAACATTCCCTCTTCAGAGGTAAATTGACAATATTCCACCATTAATTATTCAACAATATATCATCGATTTCAGTGCCGTACTGTTGATAAAGCAATCTTTGAAAGAGTAAAACGAGATTTATCACAGAAGCAAGTTTTATCACTAACAGTTCAATTTTGTTAATTATACAAAAGAGGAGATATGGTATGATTGCCAATGAGACAACTATCTACAAAATTGAAAATGAGGTAAATATAAGAAATGATAGGCAACCGTACGGTGTTCATCAATGAGAAAAACTCAACCACATAGTAAATAAAACTAACGACTTAGTTTATAACAAAAGGTATTCGAAAAACAAATATGACGATCATGAACCAATGGCAACCAATGAAATACATGCTCTTGACTCATGACAGTCACATGAAAACATGTTGCGGAGTTAAACATGTTGTCATTCCCTCAATAATTTTTTATGTTTTTGCGTCAGCTTTTTAAATTGTAAAAAAAAGATTGTTGATAATGATAACTTTAGCGTGTAGACAAGATTTGAATTCCGTATTTCTAATATGATTCATCCTTTAATATTGTCATGTTAAATTTGCAGGAACAATATGAGATCGTGTTTGAAGCACTGCTTGAGTTATTTACTGTTCCAGATACGTCCATTCAAAAGAATGATTTCTGTGGACAACTTCTAAAGCAAGATGATAAAACTTTACCAAAAAATCAAACAATTTACAGTGAAGAGTTTCAGGTAACATATATTGTTATCACGACGTATTCTAACATCTTAAGCGTCCCCAAAACATTTTTTTATAAATTAAAAAAAAAATAAAAAATAAAAAATAACACATGCAAAAGTTGTCTTACATGTAACATTAACGTATCTTTAACGCATTGTGTGGCTATTTGTAGAAGATGTCGGATAATATTTAAGTATTGACACATCGTTTATTCTTGTGATACTTTGCAGTTTAATTGTACATACTAAGATGCGACTAGTTTGACAGTATTTGTGTTAAACTGGAAGACACAAAATATGCAATACATGATTGTTTGAATGAAAACTTATTATTGTTATGAAATTCATGTATATACTTTTGTTTGATAAGAGAGTTATATGACTATATATCGCATATATGCTTCTTATTATTTCATTTTCTCATTTTTACATTTTAGAGATTACAGACGCTGAGACCATCATATTCTGCGAAAAGTTTTACTGCTGCAAATTCTAAAGAAAACAAAACAAAAAATTCTTCGACTGCTGTTCTTGCACGTAAATAGTTTTAGTACTTATACAGATTTTCAGATCGTTACCTAACGAGTGTGTTATCGTTATTTGAAAGCAATATTAATAACGATGGACATATTGTTTTAGGTAAAAGTCACATAAAAACAATGTTATCAACGCTATTTTATCTAGAAGAATGCAGTGTTATGTTTGCATACTATAGGACTTAGTAAGTAAATTTCTTTCTATAAAAACATCTAAATATTAATGAGTTTCCCTACTAAATTAAATTATACGAATGCAACAAATTCTATTTTGGTAATACATAAATTAAAAAAACAGAAACCAAAACAAGCAACGAGTATGACATTTTTATTTTTATTTTAAACACATGTAGATAATCAGTAGTTATAATGAAATGGTCAGTTATACACAATCATTGATAATAACAAAAAAAGAAACCTGTATTAAAGATATCTATGACAATATTTTGCTACAAACCAAGTTTTCGAGTAGGATTCACTGAAAGTAAATAATAATCCCCTACATGGTTTGTGTAATGCCCGCGTCACACTGTCCCGATTTTTATATACGATGGACACCCGAATGCGAAAATTGTAAGTTCGTACGAAGTTGGTCCCGATCTCGTTAAAATACCAAAAAGTGACCGAAGAAAGTACGATTAATAACGAAGTCTATGCGATGGTGCCGAAATTATATACGATAGCAAAAGATGGACATACGAAGGTTAACCGAAGACGGGTATTTAAGCTTCATATCTCAGCCGAAGCCTACACGATGGATCACGAAGGCTACACGATGGATTACGAAGGCTACACGATGGCTTACGAAGGCTACATGATGGATTACGATGATGGCGCGATGGCCATACGATGTCTAAAAGATACGAACAGAATTTCGACAACATATCGTTTCTGTACAAGTCTGCCATGCATGGCGGGAAATCGATCTTTTTGTCTAATCCTTATAAAACTTAGTTTATTATCCCTTCGCCTACTACATGTAAGTTGCGTGTATATAAAATTGTTATTGACACTCTAGGCCCAAAATGCTCAAAACTTGGTATGGTGTTACTCGTTAAGAATATCTTAAGCGCTATTGACTTTAAAGTTCAAAGGTCGAGGTCACAGTGGCAGTTGTAATACAAGGCAATATCACCCTTGTGGACACTCTAAAACCAATATGCTTCAAAAGATTTTAACCACATTTGGTATATTGTTCCTCCTTGTAATGATCTGACATTTTTTACGTTCAAGGCCAAAGGTCAAGGTCATGCAGATGGACTTGTTTTTCTCCTTGAAATAGCATAATACACAGGAATTGGCTGCTCATTTTTTTTACCTGCTGGTTCTAAAGACAATATTAAAGGTATTTCCAGTTATTGAATGTTTTGGTTGATTTCTAGAAAAATAGTTTATGTATCAAATATGCATATTCAATTTACCATGTTCTGCATGTGTATATACAAATATAGTGTCCATATTTGTCCCCAATATGTTACATACGAGGGGATGCCACGCTCGGCATTGCCTTGTTTGAACTGTAAAATGTGTGCACTAGTCTGAATAATCACCCATAATTATGCCCATGTTTACTGATCTATCTTAAAGGTAAGGTAATGGGTTCGTTGATCCCTTTTATTCAAAAAGAGCTCTTTCCAGGAGAATATCATAATAATATAAACAAAAGGAAGGATGTGAGGAAAGCAACAAATGCGGCAAAATATGACATATAGAAAACAAAATGGTTATGGAGTTAACATTCGTGTGACAACAACTCAGACGATGCATAAAAAAATCAGAATAATGAAGAAAAAGTTGGTTTCCCTATATACGTGTACCTGCAGTGTTGGTGTACGAGGCGCGTTTATGATTTTCATTATGTTACTTCATATGGAAAATTGACAACAAATAATATTTTATTTGTAAAAGTAAATCCTGAGCCTGTAATAGCTGCTCTTCTTGTTCCATTTGAATTAATAGAAACAACGCTGTCGCCTTTCTTGTTCTCATAGAATCATATGATATGAGCTCCATGTTTTGTGAGCGTCTTTCTTAACTGTCATATTAGACTGACCAGTGCATATCGCGCATGGCACTTTAAATGTATTTTAACGCGAAAATTAACTTACATTTAGCTGGATTTATTGCCGTCGTAGTTCCATCTTGTCGCCTTCGTACTTTTATTCGATGGCAACACGACGGGATTACGAGGTCTTCACGAAGTCGTGTTGCCATCGTAAGACCTTCGGGTATCTTCGTGATTCATTCGTGTAGACATCGTAATGTCAAAACTGCCCGATGGAAACGATGGAAACACGAATGCAATACGATGTGCAAAGATGCATTCCCGGTGACATTACGATAGTGAGGATGGTGATACGAACTCAACACGAACCCTCAACATCGGACGCACCTTCGGGGATTTTTTAACATGTTAAAAAATTTAGAACCCTTCCCGAAGTTGTCCCCGAAGGCTAGACAAAGTGGCCGATGGTTCTACGATGGTTAAAGATGGCACTACGAATAGCCCGATCTGGATACGATCAGTCCCGATTTTGAAAATTTCCATTATCGTGTTGCCATCGGCGTAAAAATCGGCACAGTGTGACGCGGGCATAACTGAATGTACAAAATTATGTTGAAATGTATGTTGTCAACGATTGAGATTAAACTTGTATATTATGTAATACATAAGTTTTTATCAACAACAAAAAACAACAAAAAAGTATGCAAAATATACAAAATAAACTCTTTAATTGTAGTTCGATCCTATAGCTATTGGATCCAATGTTGTTATTACATGCACTAGAATGTAGATTTTTTTTCAAATGATATGTTGCAGATGACAATTACAGGCCTTACTTAATGTCTTATAGTAATAACAGAAGTGACTACATCAACGCCGTGATAATTCCAGTGAGTTTAATTTATTTAAAAAGTCTTCCCCATTGCTACATTAAAAGTGAGGATCTCAACGTTTAATCGAGTACCCGATCACCGTGCGGTAGTATTAAGTATTGAAAACCAAAATAAAACTTGATTAATAGGTTGACGGTTTAGAAATGATCATCTGCAAAAAACATAAGTAGGTCCAAGATTATTCAATTGTATCTTTAAATGAAATTCCATTTAGTTAGGTAATTGCAAAAACAATACAAACAATTGAAATAGCTTTCCGTAAAAATATGATTTACTTTAGGTCAAAATCTTGATGAATGGTAGAGACTATTCATCATCACAAATTCAAATGAAATTACTGTGACTTCAAATCTTATTTCAGTCTTTTATCTTGATATATATTTGAATTATTTTATTACAGGGCTATGCAGCTGATAGTAAAATGTTTGTAACACAGTGCCCACTTGTTGAAACTGTAATTGATTTTTGGATAATGATGTATGATCACAGTTCCAGAATAATTGTTTTGTTAGATCCCGAAAATAAGGTAAGATTAATGTTTTGTTACTTAGGATATCATTAAGTATCTAGTAATAGTGATCTTACGAAAAACCTTTTTGTCAAGCTGATGTCATCATTGTAATGTTGACTTGCTTTCAACGAAAAAGAAAACAAGCAATTCACTGGTATCACAACTGGTATCGACATACTATTTCGATATTAAAGACTTTGGACCTGCTTCTCCTTATGAGAGGTTTTGATAATCTAGTTAAAAATATTCATAAAGAAAAAACATTTAGAAAATACAGTTTGAGAGCGAAGATTTCCGAAACTTTCAAAAGTAAGAATATGAAGTGAATACAAATTGTCGCAAATATGTTTCAATGGGATATACATGTACTTTGTATAAAAACAACAACGTTATAACGATATTGAATTGCTTTAATGTCCTCTGACACGGAATATCTAAACAAAAAATTGTTGCACAGTGCTTTAGAAGCGTATATCCTGTTTTTAGAATTCATCGTTTACGGCTACATTTTATTTTTCTCCTCCAGGGTGCTCCATTATGGTTAGACAAGAAAGAAATGCTTCAGTTCGATAATTTCAGTATTATAAAAGAAACGGAAAATGCACCTGAAGAGCTTCGGCTAACTTTACATCATACGGTAAATACGATCATATAAGATTATAAGTTCACTCCCGGTTTGTAGTGGAGTTCGTGTTGTTTCTTAATTATTATTTATAACTGTTGATATAAATGTCCTTTGGTTTTGTTAGTCTTTGTTTACTGCTTGGTTTGATTGTTGTTGTCTTTATACAATTACTAAATTCAGTAAATTACATCATTTTGAATTTGTACAGAATTTGGCGAACGTAACATATTTCTTAACTTCTCACATGCTCAGTGTTTATACCTTTTGACTTTTATCTGTCGTAAAGAACGAGAAAAAATATTGTTAAACTTAATAATTATGAATATCTTACGACATATACTAAACCGGTAATTTCGTCTGTAGCCGATGTTGAAAAGAAAAAAATAATTTATATTCGTCGGCATCCAATTCAATACTTTATTTCATATTTCATGAACAAAGAACTCATCCTGATAATAACGTATATGATACAAACACGCCTCCTTCACATTCACACGCTTGAATATGTATATAATGTGTTTTATTTAATTTGTTTTTAAGTGCAAACACGCGATTTCTAAGTATAAAGTAAAATCACAAAAATACTGAACTTAGAGGAAAATCAATTCGGAAAGTCCATAATCACATGGCAAAATCAAATAACAAAACACATCAAAAACGAATGGACAAGAACTGTCATATCCCTGACTTGGTACAGGCATTTTCAAATGTAGAAAATGGTGGATTAAACCTGGTTTTATAGCGCTAACCCTCTCACTTTGATGACAGTCTCATCAATTTCCGTTATATTTACATTGATGCGTTAACTAAACAGACACACTAAATAAAATAGTAATAATATGGGTACATATAATGCTGTTCGTGTCTCAGACATGGCGCGTTTTTGGCTTATTGAATTTTAAACCTGATGCTTTTTATTATTCATTAATCATGTGTTTCATTGTCTAATACGTTCTCCTATTTATTTGTATTGTAGTCCTGTAATATTATGTTGTCATTTCAATGTTATATTTAACATTGCCATTAAAGGGCGAGGTTTGGCATGCCACAAAACCAGGTTCAACCCACCATTTTTTCCTTAAAAAATGTCCTGTACCAAGTCAGGAATATGGCCATTGTTATATTATAGTTCGTTTCTATGTGTGTTACATTTTAACGTTGCGTCGTTTGTTTTCTCTTATTTTTTTAGTGTAAATTGACATGACGATAAGACGTGTCACGGTACTTGTCTATCCCAAATTCATGTATTTGGTTTTGATGTTATATTTGTTATTCTCGTGGGATTTTTTATGATGCTTGGTCCGTTTCTGTGTGTGTTACATTGTAGTGTTGGGTCGTTGTTCTCCTCTTATATTTATGCGTTTCCCTCAGTTTTAGTTTGTTACCCCGATTTTGTTTTTTGTCCATAGATTTATGAGTTTGAACAGCGGTATACTACTGTTGCCTTTATGTATAACTAGAATTAATAAAGGCAACAGTAGTATACCGCTGTTCAAAACTCATAAATCCATGGACAAAAAACAAAATTTCTCCCAAAAATGTTTAACCAATGTTTAACCAATTCAATTTAAAATCCTCTTCGAGTAAATCTACAAAACAATTTTTGTTTGATATTCTTTTACAGAAAACTAAAGAACAAATGTCTATTAATGTTTTTGCTGCTAACGACTGGACTATTAGCAATGCACCACCATCACCGCAGTATATTTTAGATCTTCTGCAGCGTGTACAAACATGCTGGGAAACGCAGAAAGTTCCTATCACTGTAGTTTGCAGGTATGTGTTTCATAAAAAACTTTATAATAATAAAAAAAGGTTTACATTTACGTATGGAACTTAAAACTACGTACTATTCTTACTTTTCCAAGATCGTTCATATTTCTTTCATTCATTTTAGTCTGAAATTTGATATTTGAAAGGAATCATATAAAACATGGCATCATAAACTGGACAAAGAGGCTTTCACAAGTGAAAAGGGCAACAGTTTAACATCAAACGTACAGCACTACTAATCACAATAATTACAGTGTAACACGAATCACTCTAATAATAACAATATGTTATTACCAAATAATAAATAGTTATCAAAGGTACCAGGATTATAATTTGAAACGCCATACCCGCGTTTCGTCTACATAAGACTCATCAGTCACGCTCATATCAAAATAATTATAAAGCCAAACAAGTAGAAAGTTGAAGAGCATTGAGGATCCAAAATTTCAAAAAGTTGTGCCAAATTCAGCTAAGGTAATCTATGCCTGGGATAAGAACATCCTCAGTTTTTCGAAAAATTCGTAAACAGGAAATTTATAAAAATGACCAATGACCACATTGTTGATATTCATGTCAATACTTAATCGCTTAAGTATTGACTACTGTGCTGGTGATACCCTCGGGGACGAAACGTCCACCAGCAGTGGCATCGACCCAGTAACGATCTTTTTTATAAATCAAAGTCATAACATGATTTCACAATCGATTCTCTATATTTCAGTGATGGTTGTAGTAAGAGCGGGTTATTTGTGGCATTGAAGTTAATTTTAGAAAAAATGCAGATTGATGAGGAAATTGATATTTTCCAAGTAGTTAGAGAAATTCAAACGAGGCGACCAGATTTCCTCGTGGAATTTGTAAGTGTTTAAATTATAATGATGGTTAATTAATGAATAAGTGCGTGTCAGATGTCTCAAAATAAGTTGTAACATAACTAAACATTCGCATAGTCCCATCACTTGACAACAAAATATTTTGAGTAGAGATAAGAATCAGATATTTCAAAAAAAATTGTGTAGAAATGTTGATAGGGTTTATTGTTCGTAGAACATAATAATAACATACTTTTCGGAAGGAGATAACGAACGACGTCCAAAGCAAATCTCCATACTGAATCTTAGATTTACGTAAAGTTGTAATGAAAATAAAAACAACGTCAATCGGACAATTCGCTTAAAGATGATTTAAAGAATCATAATGATTTCAAATTTACCGTATAATTTAAGCGAACACACAATTAATAAATAAACTCTTCCTTTAACATGTATAACATTTCATGACTTTATAAAAAAAATATTCAACTCCAGATGAAAATCGTCCATCATGATTTATAACGTTTAAGAAATTGTGACAATGTAAGTCTTACTTTTCCCGGTACAAATAATCATGCATGATATACGTGACAATCAACCACTGACTGAAATGTGTCCTTATCATTGTAATTTGTCCTGTTCCTTTATATGAATTGTACATTTCATTGTTCTTTGCTTCAAAATGGCAATTTTCTATAAAATATAATGAGCTAAAATACATTATTCCCTAGTGCGATCTTTCTTTGTAATAATTCTACCATAATGAAAAATTGAATATACATTTAGTTGATTCTATTATCAGTAATAATTAGTGATTCCATCGAATATATAAAATATATTCTTCATCAGTTACTGCATTCCATTGCATTTAACATATTGCAACATAAAACATGTATATATATATATATATGGGTTCGAATCCCGGCGAGGGAAGAAGCAAAAAATTTGCGAAAGCAAATTTACAGATCTAACATTGTTGGGTTGATGTTTAGACGAGTTGTATATACATTATGTACACAGCCATGTATCACCATCATTGATGGCGATCCGATGGATACATCTGTTGTAGGGTTGTCACTGACTCAGACGTACTTATAAATATAATTATTTTCTGTGACTGTATCTTACATTAATTTGTAGGATCCTTTACTATAGATAATTTAGCTGGTCTGTAACAATAACATCTTCATGCCTTATATATCATGTACTGCAGTACGCCGCTAGATTAAAACTGACGTGGAAAGGTAACACACGGCCAGCGAAAGCTCTTTTTTTGAGAGCCCAGGTGGTCGTGTGGTCTAGCGGGACGGCTGCAGTGCAGGCGATTTGGTGTCACGATATCACAGTAGCATGGGTTCGAATCCCGGCGAGGGAAGAACCAAAAATTTGCGAAAGCAAATTTACAGATCTAACATTGTTGGGTTGATGTTTAGACGAGTTGTATATATATATATATATATATATATATATAAGTACGTCTGAGTCAGTGACAACTCTACAACAGATGTATCCATCGGATCGCCATCAATGATGGTGATACATGGCTGTGTACATAATGTATATACAACTCGTCTAAACATCAACCCAACAATGTTAGATCTGTAAATTGATCTAACATTGTTGGGTTGATGTTTAGACGAGTTGTATATATATATATATATATATATGTACATGTATTCAGTCTTAAAAACCCGGGTGTTACCAAACTTGTATATTTTGTTATTTTCAACGTTTGAGGCATTCAATGTTTACATGTACTAGCATAATAATTTGAAACCAAAAACCTTTACCACAAGACGTTATATTTCGGATATGCTATTCCTCTCCCTTTTGAAAATTAATTGTTTTTTGAAATATGACATGCACACCATTATGTATGAATGACCTAGCTTTTACCCTTACTTTTCTTTGTCAATTTTAGGACCAATACGAATTTTGTTACAAGTGTGTCGGAGAGCTACTGGAAGGAGATCCCAACGATTCCCTGTATGCTAATACTTAATCAATTCTAACAGTCTAAATAGTCGTCAATGTTTTATGTATTTTTGTGTAAATCGTTTTATTTGCCTATTACTGTTGTCACCAGTGCAGAGTATTGTGTATATATTTTTTTAACAATAGCATGCATATTCAAAACGTTTATTACAAAACCCTACCAACAATATAAACGTTGTATCCGAACGATCGAGTCACTTGTCATTAATAGTTATCCCACGAGGACGCGGTGTGTCAGTGTAAGATCACACCGATGGCCGGAGGCCAGAGGGTGATCGTACACTGACACACCAAGTCCGAGCTGTTTTTGACGAAAAACTATTTACAATTCATAAAATCTCGTTAAGAACGCCACACAACCATTATAATATACTTTATATATTATTTATGACCCCCGAACACGATGAGTAGATATCAAACAATGCCAAATCGCCCCACTGGCCAATCGACCATCACTATATCGCCACTTTATAAAAAAATCGCCCCACTCTTTTTTACTGACTCGCCCCACCTTTGAAAAAGTTTTAAAATCCAATTAAATAATCAGTCTGACAACTCACTTATTAACGATAAGTGTTTGACCCCCACTGTATAAAGGGCTGCCAACTCGCCCCACTTATAAAGCATAAGATATCTTCCTTCCTTTAAGTATGTTTAATTACTGATAGTTCGTATCCTGTCGTCCTAGTGTAGTGATATATGTCGTGGCTTGATATGCTAAAGGTCTTTAGTTCGAATCCCAGCATATACACTGGATTTTTATAGATAGTCTTTTCCGTACAATTGTATATTTAGTATAAGTTTTATAGTGGATTTGACATTCCCGCCAAAATGTTACAGAACAAAGGAAAGCATTTATTACAAAGAAACTCAAACTGGGGTGATCCGGCTCAGATCACCCCTGTTATAACAAAGCAGCTGGGATGTAGTTTATAAGAATCCAAAATACCTGAATAAGCTTGAGACAGTTGATTTAGTTCTTTTGACTGA
This sequence comes from Mytilus edulis, assembly GCA_019925275.1. Classification (NCBI taxonomy): domain Eukaryota; kingdom Metazoa; phylum Mollusca; class Bivalvia; order Mytilida; family Mytilidae; genus Mytilus; species Mytilus edulis. The sequence goes on along the minus strand of CM034349.1, from coordinate 87,322,271 downwards.
TAGGCGAAAGCTACTACTATAACAAAAAGACACCCAAACGCATACGTTGCATTAAACTGACACCGCCATAGCTAAAGATTAAAAGAAAAATAATAATACACACAACATATGTCAATACACAAAAGCTAAAGCTGAGCATCTAGAACCCCACAAAAATGGGGTGTGTACAGGTGATCATGATGGGTAGGCAGACTTTGCTCTTTATTCTTAACTGTCGTGTTGCTCATATTAGTACATAACCGGTAATAAGTCTAATTCGGTAGGTCACATTCGAGAAAAGGTGAAAGGATTTTAGTACGACATTATGAACATATCCACTATCATATGTGAAACGGATATTCCAAAGCGGTCAATTAATTTTGGTGGCGTCCTTAGAACTCACGAATATCATATGTGTCGAGGAACCTACCAAAGAGAAATGAATATGCATTACTTCGTTTTAGAAGTTGAGCGGATATCGGTTAAAGGTTGTGTCTACCAAACGATAGTATTGTAAATTCGAGCCATATTAACCTATGTTCAAACTTCATTCATTAATACTGCGTGCTTGGGATTTTCTCTTTGATGTGCACTCGCTGATAATGTCAGTATTAGTGGACTGGTCATGATAAATCAAATGGGTCAAATCGCAAAATGAAAATAAAATGGCAAAAAACAAGATCTTTAAGTGAAAGTAAATTTACCAAAGTTAAAGCCTCGGTCACACCTTACCGGATAGCTCGAACGGACGCCTAACGGATTACTTTTTTTTCTATCCGTTTAAGTCCGTTAGACGTCCGTCCATATCCATTGCATGTCCGTTAAGCGTACGTTTTATCCGTCGACGTCCGTTCTGTCCGGAGGAAAATTTTGGGCATGTTCAAAACTTTGAACGGACGTCCAACGGTACTCGTCCGTTTCGTTTCCGTTTTGTATGTGTTACGTGTCTGTTATACATCCGTTGGAAGTCTGGAAGATAAATTCACCAACGGACTTCAACCGGACGTTTAACGGATAATACGGATGTTGAACGAAAGAGAAACGGACTTCTACCGGACGTATAACGGATAAAACGGATGATGAACGGATCTGAAACGGAGAAATGCCAATTGAAAATTTCGCGTCAGAAATGCCAATTATAGGTACATGTATGTCAGATTTCTTAAGGTTCATAAATTCATATTATTCATAATCGACCTTAGAGTAAGGGCGATTCTTCACAATCAAGCAGCTCTTATTCAGATCAGACACTGACCTGTTGTTGTATTTTGAAGAATAAACCAAAACCAGTTACACTTAAACGTTTTGAATATTTATGCGATGTACATGTATTATTATTGTCGCCTTTAATTTTTCCGTATACATTGTTCATCCGTTTTATCCGGTACGCTTTCGTTAAATGTCCGTTGTTCGGTGTTGACATGAATATCAATTATGTGGTCATTTTTATAAATTTCCTGAATATAAAACTTTAAATATTTGTAAAACCTAAGGATTTTCTTATCCCAGGAATAGATTACCTTAGCCGTATTTGGCACAACTTTTTGGAATTTTGGATCCTCAATGCTCTTCAACTTCGTACTTTTTTGGCTTTATAAATATTTTGATATGAGCGTCACTGATGAGTCTTATGTAGACGAAACGCGCGTCTGGCGTACTAAATTATAATCCTTGTACCTTTGATAACTATTTACACCACTGGGTCGATGTCACTGCTGGTGGACGTGTCGTCCCCGAGGGTATCACCAGCCCAGTAGTCAGCACTTCGGTGTTGACATGAATATCCATTATGTGGTCATTTTTATAAATTTCCTGAATATAAAACTTTAAATATTTGTAAAACCTAAGGATTTTCTTATCCCAGGAATAGATTACCTTAGCCGTATTTGGCACAACTTTTTGGAATTTTGGATCCTCAATGCTCTTCAACTTCGTACTTGTTTGGCTTTATAAATATTTTGATATGAGTGTCACTGATGAGTTTTATGTAGACGAAACGCGCGTCTGGCGTACTAAATTATAATCCTGGTACCTTTGATAACTATTATGCGGTACTCGTCCGTTGGATGTACGTTCGACATCCGTTCTGTCCGGTACGTTTCCGTTTCTCGTACGTTGCTTATCCGGTGTGTGGCCGTTAGGCATCCGTTACACGTCCGTTTTATTCGGTCAGTACATCAACGGACTCCGAACAGATAACAATTTTGTCAACGGACAACTTTTATTTTCATCCGTTAGTCGTCCGTTCGTGCTATCCGGTAAGGTGTGACCGAGGCTTAAGAGTCATCTATTAAAATGTTTGAAATAATTATAAAGTCGACAAAAAAATAAGCTTGTTCAGATAGTTTACAGTCAGCATGCAGACTCGTTGCCTCCTGTCTGTAAATAAATTTCTGCTTACACAGTACTTTCCTGAAATGATTTGAAATAAATGTGATTGTTATCAGGATGAACAATTATTTGGACAAAAACGTATACTAATGACAATATAAATGTAATGTTTACGCAAATTATCCATCAAACTAAACCATAGTCTAAAGATTTTACTAATTATAAATCTGCTGATTTATAATATCTTATCATTCTACGCTTTGTGAAAAATAAAGAAGACAATAACAATTAAAACCAAGAAGTAAACAAAGACTTACAAAACCAAAGGACATTTACATCAACGGTTATAAATAATAGATAAGAAACAACACGAACTCCACTAAAAACCGGAAGGGTAAGCATTTCCTGCGCCGTATACGACATCCGTCGTGTTATTACTTTGTTCAGATCGGTAATGAGGGAAGAATATAATGACTGAGAAAGAATATCAGATATGATTTCTGACATACTTTTGTCATAATAGCCATAAGCTCATGATGGCGACCGTAAACATTCTTGAGTGAAGACAATATTTGATTGATTCATAGCCCTGTCTTAGCAACTTTTGAGGAACCAGTATTCCTCGTTCAACACAATCAACGTACTTTAAGGTAGCTCTAGAGTAACGTGTCAATTGAGACACATATACTCCATATGCTGGTGCCGCTGGGATGTTGCTACACAGAAATGGAAAGTTGACTATAGGAAAATCAAAATCAACGTGTTTGTCATAAATGTTGGTATTCAACCTACCATCAGTAGTAATTTCGAGAAAAAGGGTTAAATATGAAGCAGATTTATCTGTGTTGGTAGTATCTTTAATTTCAAGTTCACTTGGATATATTAAATGTAAGTGATCACTAAAATGTGACTTAACAGAAGGCTACGTTCGGCATTCTTAACGTGTTTAAAGCAGAATTAAAGAAACGTATGCAATGATTTCAAGACTTTGTACAAAAGAACGCCATGTTTACTGCACTATGATAGAATTTCCAATGACGTAATGCATAATGCAGTCTGTGGCGTCAATTGCGATTCGCCGTGATTCGACGCGATAAAATGGTTCGTGTGCTATTTTCTCCAGTGTTGCAGTGATTCTTTTTTTTTTCGTAATTACCGATAAAAAGAATAAATGACTTTGTTTTTGATACTGACTTTATCACTGAAAAATATGAGGCTCACCCTTTGTATCAAAAACTTAAAGTCCTTTATTCTATTTAATGTTTATATATAGCTATGCCACACGATATATAATGTGCATGTCCGCTGATAGGATCTAATCGTAAATGATATATCAAACTGATTATATCAAAATCAAACATTCATGTAGTATTCAGGCAAAAGGTTTAAAACAATAACGTATTTGTCACAAAAGTACTACATTGTCCAAGATATTACAAAAGTCACGATAAAGAGGCACTCAGTATAATCTTACACTCACCATTTTGTTTATGAATTAACCAAAGTACGCGTTACTCTCAGCAGTAGCTATAGTCCAACATTAAGTCATGGTACAATCAAAGTTTGAAAAAAAAGGATTTTAAAACTCAAGGATTTTTAACCTTAAAAAGTTTTAAGTCAACCTAGCACAAGTTTAGGATCGGAGTTCTTTTTAAAATTTGACAATTCGAAATATGACTGCTGGTTAACCTTTCGTTGATTTTTGTATCGTCTTGACGAAGTTAAAATAAGAGACATAGGCACCGTATGTAGTTGTCGTCGCCGTCCCTGTAAAAAGGGAACGACTTATTATAAGTCAATGATATTTCGAATGTATTATCACTGGCACATCTCATTTACATGGAGATTCTTTACTCATGTACCTCAGTCATGGTTCATTGTCTTTGACTTTTTGCATAACTTATGTAAGATGTTAAAGTATTGCTTAATTTCAACATTTGAATAATCAAAATTACAAAAAGGCTAGACATATATCTGTGATAACAGTTAATTTATAAATTTAAAAGACACAATTGTCCAATCATGCATTTAATGGATACAATAGGTATGGGTTAGATATCAGTAAATACTATAATAAATAATTGTATAGGGTATGAATCTATAACTTTAAAAGGCAGTAATAGAATATGTGTATGGCTGACTGCTCAGTGTATATAATGAACCAACTACTTTAAAGAATTCCAAATTGGATATATAAATATCAACAGTATGTCATGTACTTCCTGGTTGAAATGAACACATAGTGACGTTGTTCATATTACAATAAAGGTAAGCTACTTATTTCATTGTATACATTTATTGAAAGGAACGAATAGATGAGGATGATGAATGATATTTGTTTAAAGTTCAGCGGAAAATTTAAAGCCTATTCATCACGAGTACATGTTAACCCTTCTTAGTACTCGACCTACACGCCGAGCCTAGCATTTAACGTTCTAGCTAACAATGTAAACTTTGCAGAAAGAAATTTGTCAGCATACCCTATAACACAATTCTGACTCCCAACTAAACCAGTATTTTCCGTTAACCAGATCTTTACCGAGTTAGAACCCACGGCGATGGCTCTCAAGCCTCCAACTAAAAATAACAATTTCAAATCATCATTATGAAGGGAAGAATCAGGAGTATCCCCATACAATTTCATTTTATTTGGTTCATGTTGATTTTAACGTAAGATACAAATATGCTCATTTAATACCAAGTCGATTCATTCTTTAACTATTCGTTATCATTATCTGTTCGTCTTATTGAATTTCTACATATTCAACAGTTTTGAAATCCGCCATCTATTTGAAATGTTAAAACTAAAACAAAAGACCCTTTTTCTGTTCTGTTTAATTAATTTAAAGTGCACCATGACCATTCAAAAATATCAAATAGATAGTTACAGTTCCATGAAAAACTACATGTTCTTTTGGCTTTCACGCCATGTAGATCTATAATCAGTTTACCTGATCATAAACCCTTATGTCGAAAAACGGTATTGCTTCTAGATTTTATAGATAAAATTATATTATTCTAAAAATAAACAAAGAAAAAAAAACGCCACTAAAACACAATATTTGACGCGAATCTCCATGTGCATACTGTCTTTCATTTATACATATGTAACTTAACATATTAGATACAGGGACCTCATCTATATCTACATTGATCGATAGATTATATATAGTTTGTCAAAACCAAAGCTGTAATTAAGAACTGCAATGCGGCATGGTGTACACAAAGTTAATCACAAATCAGTTTAACATATTGAGAAACAACGAGTGCTGAAGAATTGGATTTGTTTTAATTTCAAACTACAGAACACAAAGCATAGATTGAATCTTGTTTTTTAAAGCAATGTTTATTTTAAAACCATTGGGTGTCAATCAATAGCGGTTCGACCAATGCAGATTTATGACTATACAGTCAAACCTGCTTACGAGACTACCTGTATTAAGCAAAACACGTTAATTAATTTTAGATTCCTATGTAGTACATTTCATATAGATTGATGCTTTATTAAAAGACCACCTGTCTTAAGAGACAATATTTTTTGGTCTCCCTGAAGTGATTCCCTAAAACAGATTTCCCTGTATATACATAACCACCAAAAGAGATTTCAGATTATATTCGAGATAAGTTTGAGCAACTATTTGAGTTTGAGTCACATATTGAGAAAGAGTTCGAGTAAATATTCGAATATTATAGACCACTTTCGAGTTCATCCGTCACTGGGAAAAATACTCGTCGATTATGCGCGCCTTTATTACACCATTCACCAGGGTGCAATCAACAGTTTCTGTAACAGGGCATGTAATAGTGGACCCATCATGCAGAAGTCAGATATTCATAGTTATATAGATATCTATACATCAATGGAAAGATGATTCTATGAACTTTCTGAATAAATAAAAAAAAATCCAACATCTCTTGTTTAAACATGCAAATTGGTACAAGTTATCAGCTGGAAATTAGGCATTTTCCCCCTAAAAAACCTTAAAAACAGACCACCTTTGGACACACGGATCAGTAATCTGTGCATATATTTGAGATTTCTTATAATATGCATTTCGAAGAGCTTATCCGGCTGATTTAAGAAAATGTAGTTTCAGCCTACGTTCGTCTGCTCCGAAAGGAGCTATCTTACCTGACAAATAAAAGTGCTTTTTGCAACAGGTGAAAATCAGCTGTTTATGGAGTTGCCTCCCATATAGTAGGAAGTCACAAAAACATTTTTTTTTTAAATCTTGACAAAAGTGGCATTTTAATTGAACTTCAATATATGTTTTTCACATTGAACATAAAAAACAATCAACTTTTTCATTTAGTGGTATATAAATAGCAGGGAATTCCATCAGTATGTAAATCTCACCGGGAAATACCCCTAGTTTTTAGTACGAAACTGTTTATAGCACCCCCAGATCGTGAAGATCGCCATTATCCCTGCGCTATCAACGTTCATCAAGCGTCTCAGTGATCTTCATTGTGCAGGAAAAACTAGAGATATTGTTTGTTTTGTAAGTACTAAATTACAATTCCCTAATGACAGCAGTGCTGATTGTCAATTATGAGAATAGAATTTGACGAAAAATTGGTGCAATATAGCATTATAGTTTTCCAAACACTTGCTCAACATTGGAACAAAAGTGACGATGCCTTTAAACGCATAAATGATGTTCACTACAACCAGAGTTTTTGACGGAAATGCATCGAACTTTGAAAGTTGTCTTTTCCATACACTATAGTCTCAGATCTAGGACTTTACAAATGGTTGGATATAGAAGCCAATCAAAAATAATAAAAGAAGCCCCGAAGTACAAGAAAAGATAATAAGGGAAAAACATTGTTCTAGGATAAATCAAAACAGAACAACAATAATAACTCAAACCTTAAATCGAACTATAACTTAAAAGTAAGTCACTATCTAGTATTTCTTGTAACTATTTTGTTTACAAGCATTATAACTTAAGCTGTGGTCAAACCTTACTGGATACAGCCCTGGGATGGTGTAAACTTCCCAAAAAAACGTGTATGGTGTAATGGTGTATGGCATATGGTGCAATGGTGTAAGGTGTATGGTGCTATGGTGTATGGTGTAAGGGGAATGGTGTAATCGTGTATGGTGTAAGGGGAATGGTGTATGGTGTAAGGGGAATGGTATAATGTTGTATGAGGAATGGTGTGATTGTGTAACGTGCGATCGGGAATGGTGTGAATGAACGGTGTACAACATTTTATTGGTTGATAACGAAGTTCTTTTATTTTTATTTTTCGGATTGTAAACATAAACAATAATAATAATTTTAATTTTTGAAATTTAGTTGCGTTATGGGTAATTTCGGATCGTGAAGATAGAATGGGAATGGTGTATGGTGTAATGTGTAACGTGTATGGTGCAAAGGTGTAACGTGTATGGTTTAATGATACAAGGTGTATGGTGTAATCGTGTATGGTGTATGATGTAATGGTGTATGATGTTACTTTGAAGTTTACACCATCCAATGACTGTAGCTCGAACGGACGCCGAACGGATAAAAAAAGTTTTCTGTTGACAAAGTTTGTATCAATTGGGTGTCCGTTGGTACACTGACCAAACAAAACGGACGGTTAACGAATGCCTTACGAACACTCACATGATATGCAACGTACAAGAAACGGAAACGTAACGGACAAAACGGACGTCGAAAGTACATCCAACGGATGAGTACCGCATTAACGGACACCTAACAGTAGCGTACCGGATAAAACTAATTAACAAGATAAGCGGGAAATTAAAAGCGATAATAATAATACAATTTTTTAGGACTAAGCAATGATCTTGCCCACCATCTCCTTTGTTTTCTCCTTTTTCTCATTTCAACAACTAGTAGATTTATATTTGCAACATTTAAGTTCAGTCGGATTTGAATAAGAGCTATTTGATACTGAATACATGCTCTTACTCCAATATCCATCCTGAGTAATAGACGTTCACGACATTCAAGAAATCTGACATATCAATTATTGTCATTTCTGAGTGATGCAAAATGTTTAATTGACATTTATCCGTTTTACAATCGGGCGGTATCCGTTATTCCTCCGTTTATGTCCGTTTCTCATCCGATTTATTCGTTATACGTCCGGTAGAAATCCGTTGGTGAATTTGTCTACCGGACCTCCAACGGATGTATAACGGAAAAGTAACGGATACAAAACGGAAACGAAATGGACGAGTACCGTACAAAACGGACGCCTACTGGACGTCCAACGGACACATCATCTGTTGGACGTCCGTTTAAAGTTTTGAACATGTTCAAAATTTGACACCGGACAGCACGGACGTCGACGGATAAAACGGACGTCTAATATGAACGGATTGGAAAAGTTATCCGTTCGGCATCCGTTTGAGTATCCGTTAAGGTGTGATCGAGGTTTAAAGAATGCATTGTATTTTTCAATTGTTTATTTAGTAAGACTGCTCGTTTATTTACCTGCTTCCGATTATTATCGAACTTTTGAGACAATTAAAGGTATGTTATATATTGTCATAATGTTGACTTTTTAGATGATCTTAAAGCTACAACCATGTGTATATTTCATTATCAAAGCGACGTTTTTTGTTCCAATGAGAGCAAACAGTAAGTATGTATACTAAGTTGTACCATCTGTAACCATTGCTACATTTATTTATCATAAAATATCAATACATGTCTGAACATGTCTGAACTTCCATTGGTGTAATCGGCGAACCGTTTGTGGTTACAAGTGACAGCAATACCAATAAAGCAAGTATACAACTATTGACTACGGGAAAAGTAAAGTTTGTTGTTTCTAAGATAGTACCTTTATTCGAGGGCAATTTCTGGTTGCAAGGTCGATATGTTATTAATTTTTCCAACAACCTATTTAACCAGTATTAAATGGGATGATTATTAAGTGTTATATTTGATTCATTTTATTTATTTCTTCTTTTAAACCTGATAAGTATTCCAGTAAACTTTTACATTATCCCTTCAAATATACTCTATGTACTAAAGAGATGCCCTTGGGTGAACAGTTTTGATTGTTTTTCTATATATTATCAAAGATATTTGTTATGTTTCCTGTCAACATTGTATAGTTGGAGTCTTTAATTAAAGAGTTTTTAAACCTTCACTTGATACATATTTGCTTGTTTTAAAGTGATAAGGAGTTTAACTCAATGTTGACTCCTGTACCCCTATTTTTAACATTATTACTAACAACGTTTGCGACTGTAATATACAATGCAAGTGAGAGGTAAAGCAAATTATAACACCAGATTTAATTCACCGTTTTTCACAAAATAATATGCCTGTACCAAGTCAGGCATATGACAGATGTTATACACTCGCTTGGTGTATTTAAGCTTTTGATATTGTCATTTCGTTACGGACTTTCCGTTTTTAATTTTCCCCGGAATGAAGTATTTTTGTTATTTTACCTTTGATAGTTCCTAAGGAAGATATAATTATAAAACGACAGCCAAATTTTCACAAACGCAGTCTCTTTTTTATTGAATTCAAATGTACGTGAACAGCTGTTTGTCACGTGTTTCTATTCATTCAACAAACCCCAAGTCTTTTGTGTTTTGATCTCTTAACTTGTATTCTTAGGTTATGTTTTCTCATTTTCTAATTTTCTAGTTTATAAATTTCTGTTTATTTTGTTATTATCATAAAGTTTAACATGTTTCTTTGCTGTTTTACTCTTACAGATTCATTGAAGAAGTAAGTTGTTATTACGACTTGTTTTTACCGTGAAGCTGATTTTTTGTTTTACTGTTATGTTTAGACATTTCTTTGTTCACATTATTATTCTCATAAACTTAGCATTAACACAAACAGGTGTAAGGTATTAAACAAGGAAACAGAAACCCAACGATAACATTATCCTAAAAACTACGAAACCGTAAAGAAAAGTTGTGGAAAAAAATAATAATTTCCCCTTTAGATTGATCAAAATATTTTGGTAAAATATCGGTAGTGCATGGTGATTCAAATTGCATTAATAAAAATAACTTTACAAATAGGTTGCATCAATGAGATTATTTGTATATCAATTTAGTATACAAAACTATGGTTGCAAAGTTTTAAAATGAAACAAAAACAGTTCAGTCGGCCTCATATCTTGACTTACATCTAGACATTGACAATGAGGGTCGGTTGAAAACTAAACTTTACGACAAAATACATGATTTCAGCTGTCCAATTGTGAACTTTCCATTTCTAAGTAGCAACATTCCAGCAGCACAATGCATACGGGGTAAATATCTCCCGAAGGATACGATATTCCCGTGCTTGCATTTCCTATAATGATTTTTTTGATAGAGGGTTGCTGCTCACAATGAAGCTATTAAACCAAGAGTTCCAAATGGTGAAGTTGAAATCATTCCTTCGTAAATTTTACGGACGCCATCACGAGTTGGTTTACCGTTATGGAATAACCATTTTACAAATGATATCAGATATGTTCCTTACGTCGCAACTAATATTCCCTTCCCTTTCACGAATGTGACCTACCGAAGTAGACTATTTACCGGATTTGTTATCACATAAGCAACACGACAGGTGCCACATGTGAAGCAGGATCTGCTTTATTTTCCGTAGCACCTGAGATCACCCCTAGTTTTTGGTGGGGTTCGTGTTGTTTATTCTTTAGTTTTCTATGTTGTGTCATGTGTACTATTGTTTGTGTGTTTGTCTTTTCATTTTTAGCCATGGCGTTGTCAGTTTATTTTCGATTGATGAGTTTGACTGTGCCTTTGGTATCTTTCGTCCCTCTTTTATAACAGTAAGGGATGATTTGGAAATCTTTGGACAAAAATGTCTATTAATTCAAAAATAATATCGTGATCTTATCACTTCGAGTTGATGAAAGCACGGCCATTATACGCAAAGTACTGGACAATAAGACGACGTGTCGTGTCCAAAGTTTGTCGTTTAAATCAAGTCGTCACTTTGTTTTATAAATAAACAAACATCTTGCAGTCTATCAACATCTTCTGCATTGATTTGTATAGATTCCTATGATATGACTGTTATACTAAGAGTGCATTTACATTGATATACGACGAGTTCGGTATTTTGTACATCCAACATTGCATACATTGTTTTGTTATGATAACGGTTAAATAATGTTGTTCAAATAATGGCTTTCAATACCATCATTGTCATATTCCCGAATAAGACTTTATACTGTGCAGCATGTATCGGTGGTTTGTACATCCATCATACATGGTGTTTATGAATTTATATTTGATGTTTCTGTTATGGGTTAGATTGAGTAATCTGTAATGTTGGCTTGTTCGTTTGTAGTCTAAATAATTATAAAATTACCTTTCCACACCATCATTGTCATGAGATTTTTTCGGACGAATATTACTGCCTATAACTGAGTACGGCAGAAAATGATTTTCTTCGTATTACAGTACTGATCTTCGCCGATTGATTACTGATTTTACCAGATTTTCCTATGTGGAGAACATCAAATGGGTAATTATAAATCAATGGAAAAAGGGGCAATAATTGTGCAACTTTCATTTTCAATCATACATTCTTAACATTGAATGTTATGTAGGCATGTGCTAATACAAAATAGTGGCATATAGGGAAAAAAAACTATTTTGCTGCAAAAACTGTAATTATTTAATGTTATATGAAATTCAATTTACGATTTTTTTTCATGGATATTTTATTGGTTGTTTCAGAAAATTTAAACATGTCTCGGTTTGCTTGGGGTTCATAACTTACTGTTTGTATTTATGGATTCCCACTGTTTTGATAAATAGTATGAAAATGTTGGAGATTGTGATGATTTCCTTTTTTGGATAATCTTCTGTGGTGTATTTGTTGATAAGTTATAAATTCAAGTATTTTTATTTTGTATTTGAAAGTTTTTCTTTAACATCAATAAGCTGGAATGCCACTTTTTTTTTAATTAGCACATGCCTAATACATAAAAAGGTAATAATCCACATAGAAGCATTATTTTTGAAGGATAAGTTTTTTTTCGATAATCAGTTATCAACAGAAGCTTTTCGGGGGAGATCTGTACACCAAAGCTCAAGTTTAAGTGCTAGTTGTTTTCCATTTAAATGCTTATTTTGTCCACACTTTTAGTAACACTTTCCTTTAAACATCATAATATTTTTTTAATTCATTCTCCAAGTTTCCTGTAAGCAGACTTAGACATGTTAAACAGAATTTGTTTCACTCAAATCATCTGCAACAGCATCAACAACGATTACATAGGTCATGATGAAAGGACAAGGCAGTTGATCCTAACTCAGGAAATCACTAACTAATGACTGCTTACCAAACAGAATAAAGTATCTTCAACTAATTGATAAATTCAAGGTACTTAAATTAAATAACAGAAACTATAGTGTATCATTTATCATAAAAATCAGTACAAAATCAAGGAAATCAGTACTTAATAGGGAGTAAATCACTATCGGCGTACTCGGTTATGTGCAAATAGTTGTATAAAGTTAAAGAATGCACGTTACAATGTAGTAACATAAGTACCTCACTGTTTTGATATCCTATAGTGTTAGTCTATGGTTGAATATGTTCGTTGTAGTTCTACGGTTTGCAAGTTATGTCGACTTTTACTTTTTTTGTATATGCGTTTCTTTATGATTTTTTTTTGCATGTGCTACAATGTAGTGCTGTATTTCTGTCAAGTAGTATATGAGCTATACCTTGACATTGTGATACAGCGGGAGGTTTGGCTAGCTATTAAAACGATATTGCATGTAACAATGTAGTAACATAAGTGCGTCACTGTTTTTTAAATCCTATAGTGTTTGTCGCTGGTGGAATCAGTTCGTTGTTGTTCTGCGGTTTGCAAGTTGCGTCGACTATTATATAATTTATATGTGCGTTTCTTAATGAATTTTCTTGCGTGTGCTTGTGCTGTATATCTGTCACGTGGCAGGAGGTTTGGCTAGCTTTTAAAACTAGTTCAATCCATCATTTTGTCTTAAAATGTCTTAAACCAAATCAGATATATCGCAGTTGTTCTTAAATAGTTCGTTTTTCTACATGTGTTGGCGTTTGTTTTTGTACCCCTTCGGTGTTCCTGTTGTTTCGTTGATTTACTCTTACAGTTGTCGTGTTTTCCTCGTACAGTTTAGTTTCCCCCTCGGTTTTGGTTTGTAAACCGGATTTGTTTTTTCTAAATCTATTTATGACTTTTGAAAACCTACTGTTGCTTTGATAAGATTGGCTTTAAATGAGACGACATGCTAGGTTTGATAATTGCATGCATTGTATGCAAATATACTTGTATATCTGGAATGTAGTGTAAAACATAAGCCAGTAGCAGTGAACTATAATTAAGTACTGAAATGACAATATATCAGACGATAAAGACTGTGAATGACAATATAAATATAGCACATTGGAAGCATTCATAAAATAGAATGACAGTGACGTGTTTGGTATAATGGGGATACAAGATTATGTTTACACAACACGTAATGAAATAATCAATTAATAAGATAGTAACCTGTAAATAGTTCACCTCTTATTATAGTGAATCTGGCTTTACACGGAACAGTAGCACAAGAAACAACATATACAGACGGAGATGGTACTTCATACGGTGCAAACTTAGCAATTGAAGGACCTGCGAATAATAACTGGGACGATGGATGTTCATCTACAGCTGCTGGCCAAGAAACACAATGGTGGGGACTTTTTCTTCCAAAACTAGCCTACGTTACAAATATTAAGTTTTATTTACGGAACGATGGTAAGTCCTGATTTAACAAACTGTTACATCCAGATACATATAAAAATTAAGACGATACGGTATGGTTGCCAATTTAACAAATTTCCACCATAGACATTATGACACTAAAGGTCAACGTACGGCTTTCAACAATGAGTAGAGCCCAAACCACTTAGTCAACTTTACAATGCCCTGAAATGACAACACGAAAAACAATCCAAAACGAGAAAAAATGTAGTTTATATATGTACAAAATAGTCAACGAAAAACAAATATTATATACAACAACAGACGACAATCACTAAATTAAAAACTCCTGACTTTGAGACGCATATGTTTTTGGTTATTGTTTTTGTATCCAACCACCAGTAATATATATACGATATCCTTTTTGTATACCATATTGTTGGAAACTGGGTCAAATGTCCTGGCCTCTGTTCTTGTCCATCGTTTTCGTAGTTGTCATTTGTCATCATAGTACGTCATCTACTTGTCCGTCGCCGTCCTTTATGAGGAAGCAATACACAGTTAGAAAAACACCTTTAAATTGACACTCATAAGTTTTAACGTTCCTCTTTTTTTTCCCTTTCTAATGCTTAATATTTGTGTGATGCAAGTGTATATATATGGAAATAGCATCTTCCGTAGATTTGATTTCCAATAGTTATAATGATGAAATATACTGATGTAGTGTCGCTATAGGCGACGTCGTTAAGGAGGTCTGTGACGTTCCGGCATTGTTCGTTATTAAAAATTCTCTGGATCTAATTTCGATCGGAACGTTGTTATGAAATAACGTTCCATCTCTTTTCTATATGCTTCATCACGTCTACATTTACAAATAGGCATTATTTGAAAAAGCTTTTTACCACAAGTGTCAAGATGGGCACTTATTGGCGAATTTCTGTATTGTGGGTGTTTTATTTGTTCTTTGTGAACTCGCACCCGATCACAGAGGTCTGTCCAATATAATTTTCGTGACAACCAGGACATGTGACGCAGTAAATAAGATTTGTTGTCTTACAAGTCATATTGGCGTCCACATGAATTTTTTTTCCATCTTTAAATGATTTCATTTTACCCGTTTCTAAATATTTTTGTCTTGACCGCAAACACCGCATCTTGAATCTCCGCAAGACTTTATTTCAAAGTCACTAACCTTCGGTTCGAACCGAGCTCTGGTTAAGTGTTTCTCTAAGTTTATAGGTTGTCTTCGGCTGTAGATTAAGTTTCCTTCCGGTATCAACTTTTTTATAGTTTCGCTTTCATGTAGAATCGGAAGGTTTGATTTAATTGTATTAAAAACGTTTGGTAAATACGGGTCATGTGTACTAACAAACGGTATTTTCTTTAAGTTTTCATCCGTGTCTTTCACTTTCGGGGTTCGTAACTCTTGAAGTGTCAGTAGTTTAGATTTTCGAATTCAACTTTCGATTAGACACTTTGGGTATAAATGTCGTGTCAAATAGCCTTTTAATTCATTCAAACGTATTTCTCGAATGTTATTGTCCGATACTATAGCACAAATC
Organism: Mytilus edulis; assembly: GCA_019925275.1. NCBI lineage: Eukaryota > Metazoa > Mollusca > Bivalvia > Mytilida > Mytilidae > Mytilus > Mytilus edulis. The sequence goes on along the minus strand of CM034349.1, from coordinate 87,306,711 downwards.
CGCCTGGCCATACAGAAAGGTATATTTCGTTTTGTATGGGACGGATGACACGAATGAAAATTTAAGTATTGATGGGTGTATGTGGATTTATAATAAATATCCGTTGTTATATGTCTGCCTGATTTTAGGATGAGGATATCCAAAAATGGTAGTTGTGTGTCACTGGTGTCCATGGTGAATTTAATCGACGGATGTAAGGAGTTGATTAGATCTTTAAATTTATTTAAATCTTTTTTGATCAGCTACAAAATATTATGCAGTCATCTAAAATTCTTTTCCAAAACTGAATGACATAATCACTGAAATTTTGATTGAATTGGACAGATATTTGTCGATACATCTGTTGTTCTAAGTATCCCATCACTAAATTTGCGTATGTGGGGGCAACTTTAGTTCCCATGGCTGTACCTTTAATTTGTCTGTATTTTTTTCCGTCGAAATAAAATGGATTTTCTTCCAGAACTATTTTGGTAGCTTCTAGTATGAAGTTTGTTTCAAATCTACTATCAATTTCATCCCGCTTTTCTTCGATCCAGTATTTTACGGCTGTAAGACCTAGATGATGGGGGATATTTATGTATAGACTTGTTACATCAAAGCTTGTTAATAGTGTTTCTTCCGGACCTATGGCAGGAATGTGATTTAAAAATTCCATATCATCTTTGATATAACTTGGAATTGACGGACATATATGTTTGATAACAAGGTCGATAAAATGACTTAGTCTTTGAGTTAATGATTCCGGCCCGGCTATAATTGGTCTTAATTTCAAATCGGCGGGTCGGAATGTTTAAACGTAAAAATTGTTTTGATCGCGAAAAGTATTTTGTATTTGTGCACTTTTATGTACTTTTGGAAGTCCATAAAAATTACTTTCTTTCGGATCAAAGTCACACAAGTACGCTATTTCCTTTTCGGTTAGACATTGATCGTAGTCTTTTATCAGTTTCTTTAATCTCTTTTTAGTTGCTTTATCCGGGTTATTTGTTACTTGTTTATAGTATTCCTCATCATTAAGCTGATCCAAAACTTTTTCTTCATAAAAGTAGGTATCCATAATGATGATGGCTCCTCCTTTATCTGCTTCTTTAATGATAATGGAGTCTTCATCTTTTAGACATTTTAACGCATCCTGTTCATTTCGTAGCATATTAATCTATTGCAATAAAAAATCATAATATCTAATAAAATTTGTAGATTTAGCTAACAAAGTCCTTATATTTGTATAAAGTAACATTCGTTTATAGTGGAAAATTGTTTAAACGTTGAATAAGCTACAATTAAAAATTGCTTGCTGGTCCCTCTCTGTGATTATCATTATATTACGCTGGTTCATTTCCCAATCAATCTGTCACCAAGGGAAGATAAATAAGTCGATTTTCATTTATAGTCTTTTTCAAAAATGATGAACGGTTCTTTATATTGGTATGTAATCATTTTAAACGTTTCAAATTTATGAAATTATATTCGTACATCAATGTTTTTGATACACCAATAACAAAAACTGAAATATATTGAATTGATACATTTTGTAATTATTCAAAATTATATCAGAAACCTAAACTTAATTATAAAATAATGAACCTGTTAAGGGGAGAGAATACTCGCATAACTTTTTCGAATTGGCACATAATACAACGAAATGTCACTCTTGCATACAAATGGCACATCAATATAATTAATTATCTGCGAAATCGTCCCCCACCTTCAATGATGATTCTAAATTATAAATATAACCAAAAGTTGTTAATCTATAGACAGTTAAGACTAATGAAAGCTAACCCAATGTAAAAATATTTCTTTGCAATTTTTTAAAACTTCCTCAGAAAAATACTCGAGCCACTTGACTTTCATAGCTCAAAATTAACGTTTTTACACAATATTTGAATAAAGTCGTTGAAGATTATTCGCTTCTCAAAGTGTAAGACGCAATAAAAATCGTATGCTTGCACCATCCTACCGAAATACGGATTTAATTAAGTCCTGAACATTTCGACATTTCTTCGTATATTTTGAACAAAACCGGTTTTAACCAAATCACAAGTACGTGTTAAGATCCGACTAAATACCTATTTTCCTATATGGTCAGGTAAAGTTGCTACATTTCGGGTTAAATTCTGTTTACATTTACGTGTACGGACTGGAAATTTTGTTATTGTCTCAATATAAATATCTAAATAATCAGCTTTCCCTGTCTTGGGGTGTAAGTTGATTTGTTTCTTACGAGAGATTTATCATGGTCCTTTTCATTTCCTAATTCCTCTTTTAAACGGAGGCGTCTAGAGAAATTGTTGATATCAGCTTTTAATTCCGGAACATTTGAATATGGAACGGAAGCAAATTTAAAACCTTTTGATAACAAAAAAATTTCATTTTCGTTTATTGTTCTTTGTGAGAGGTTTATAATTTTGGGGTCTATCGTCAGTTCGGGTGTTGGGTTGCAGTTGGAATCGGGTCGGGTGGTTGTACGTTTTGGCCTCTCTCTAAAAAAAGACTGTCGCGCACCTCGACCTCTGCTGTTTCCACCATGTTTGGTGATGCCCCCACCTCTACCACCGCGATTAAAGCTATCTATTCTTCCACGACCTCGTCCTCGTCTTCCTCCACGCCCTCTGCCTCTATTATTTACAACTTTTCATTCATTTCATAACAACATTCCGATCGAAATTAAATCCAGAGAATTTTTAAGAACGAACAATGCCGGAACGTCACAAACCTCCTGAAGAGTCACAATGGAAGGATGAAATCGATAGAATGGAACTGTTAACTTACTTATTTTACTATTCTATTTAATGAATATATATATATGTATATATATATGTGTTGTTTTTTTTTTCTCTTGCGGAAACAATAATGTAGATATAAACTGTAGTGAAAAAAAAACTATATTCGGCAGACGATATACAAATAAATTCGTCTCGGATACATGATAATAACACTGCATAACAAATTCATATTGATTATATCTCACCTGTCTCATCTGGATATGGCGTTACAGGACACAAAATCTTACAGGATATCTTAAAATCCTATGATTTGACCTATTCTTGTTGACCTTTGAAGCAAGAATTCTAAAGGTATTAACATTAACTTGCATTATTCGTTCTATAAGATTAAACAAAATCCCTAGTGAAAAATATTTTTTACGAAAATAACAAACCAATAGACCATCATTTGCCATGAAATAGAGGAAGACACATGCAAAAAAAATAATCATTATAATACACAAATTTTGGCACATTTTATGATAAAACAAAATGAGATGGATTTACCCAATATAAAGCCAAGACTACGTGTTAACTTATAATTAAGATGGATTTTCAAGTTTGCATAACTCTACCATCTGCTTTGATAAAATCGATACTTTATTCTTTTATATATTTTAATAATTGACCATAATTTAATTGAATCGTTTATTTTATATGTATCAAAATATATGTTAGTTGTGTTCAAATTAACTTACCATCATGTAATTAACTGTCCGACTTTTAAACGTCATCAAATAGCTTGATTTACTAAATGATTTAAATGGACATTTAAACTCATCAATCGAAAACAAACTGCAAAGACATAACAAAAATGTTTATTATATATAAAGGCAACAGTAGTATACCGCTGTTCAAAACTCATAAATCCATGGACAAAAAACATAATCGGGGTAACAAACTAAAACTGAGGGAAACGTATTAAATATAGGATATATATATATATCCCCAATTCAAGAAGGAGACTACTAGTCAGCGGTTTGCATCGGTTTATGTCTGTCATATTTGTATTTCATTAAATGAATTGATATCGATTCGGCGGTAATTCTTCATTTGATGCTGTTTCTGACTTTACAGGGCAGCATTGCCTCGGTGGTAAAGGCAGTGCATTGGCGTGCAATTGCATTCATCCATGTCGTGCGTATTTATATGGAAAGTTGTTTTTTGAAAGCATACAATATATCTGTATATTGAAATACAAATAAATGTTGCATTTAAGAGCTGCCCACGATTTTGTCAAACACCAAGTATTCTGTGCACTTAAAACTCCAATAAGTATTAAAAATGGATCAAATTGTATATGAATTTAGTTGAAATCGTTACTGCAGTTTAGTAGATACGACCAATTGTCGTTTTTAAACATGGCAAATACAATTTGAAACATATCAGTTTCTTCTTTTAACGTACGCCACAAAAACACAATACTTGGTACCATAATACATATTGACGATCATATTATACAACGAATATTATGTACCATCCGTGCTATTCACTGATATAATGTTATTAAATTGGTACTGGTTTATTAATCCTGTCTGGTGTGTTGAGTGAGAACAGCCAAATTGAGTCGAGAATTCCTAAATAAGTTCGAGCAGAATTCGAAGCCAATATGAAAACAACCATTTTATGACAATGATTTTAATTAACCATCACTTGATGACTGACAATAAATACGACTGAAGGAAAACTAAGGATTGATATGAACTTGTTATGTTAGTTTTCATTTAAATAAAAAGAATGAGGAATAACCCCTTAAAGTAATGATGTACTACGCAATACAATTCATTCAACCTTTGAAAAACAATTTGAGCCTCTCGATTTTTTACACGAGTTATCAGCCATCAAAATGACGCCACTTAAATATTTGTTCTCGGTTGACTTCTTTACTCTGTTTGTAGCGAAATAAAAACATTTTTTTTTAATCTAAACCAAGTATTTAATCAAAAGGACCTCATTTTTTAAGAAACAATTAACGAAATACAAATATTAGAATTGACAAGAGCCAGCGACCACTACATTATTTCCTGACTTAAAAAAATATGATGTGACGTTATTTTATGTATATCAACTCAACCTTCCCTCCCATATCCTTGTATATTGGTACTGGTGTAATAGCATACACTAACATTAAACCTAAAATCTCAGTTGTAATTGCATTAATTCTATGTGCATGTGTTCAATGTGTTCAAATTGGTGCAAAGCAACACACCATATTGAAATAAAGCAATATATGCAGAGCATCGATTTAAAGAACTCATCGTTTCTAAAAGCTAATTTAAAGCAATGTTCTTCCACACTAAAGTATAAATCAATGCCTACGCAGATAGTGTATTCAAGTCATAAACCGTCTGGAAAATCTCGCATGACCTATAGTGCCTTCCCAATATACATACGTAAACAGTAAGAACAGGATGTACATTGTAGCATCTTAATATTGTGTGCTACTAACACAATACGATAATTAAAAAGTTCACTTTAACTGGTGTCCCATATGTAATTTACTGACCCCTATCGTATAAGGTTACTAGCAAATTGTGTTACAATATTTTCTAATCGATTATCCTAATTTTTTTGAACGTTCAGCCAAAAAGTGCTAATTGTTTAATTTCATAATGCATTTGTAGTATATATTAAAGCCGTATGGTAAGTTAGTGCAGAACTAAAAATATTACTCTGTTCGTATTAAACTAAAGTCGGACCTTTTGTTTCTATTTTTCATTGTCTTTTGTTTCTAAATAAAGTAAATAGAAAAAAGGGGACATGTATTATTTGAACATTAAAGTACACTGTAACCATGGTAACAGGTCCACCATTGTATTGCTCTTTCGATTCTGTCATTATCAAAAGTCATTTGTCGTTGACTTCTGTTTGACAATACAACGAGTGTCATTTGTATGTAGCATTACTAAATTATTTGTGTTACAGTGCCACAACGCATGAACGGTTTCCGGCTGTACTTAGGAAATGGTAGTGTGTATTCGACTACTGAACAGTGCTACAGAGATTTGGACCAGCAAGCCTACCGAAACTTGAATCAGAGTATTGATTGTGATTTAAGTTCAAACAAGAATGTTTATTTCTTCAACAGAAAATCGTTTGTTGAATTATGTTACACGGAAATATATGGTAATGTTTTAACAAGTCCATTTATTGATACACATACGGGCGAGATTCATTTGCGCAATTGTCAGTTACAGTAATTTTGTATTAAAACGAATAAACGTATTCACACTTTTGGTTCTTTAGCTGTACTTGTCTCCGAATGACTTTATCTTTGTCTCCAAATAAGCATTTGAAGTCGATAAATAATCACCTTTTAATTAGGACGTCAAATATTTTAAATTGTGATGTCAAAAATAAAGAGAAGTTGTATTATTTTAAGTAACAATGGACAGAAGTGCATACAATTGTAATTACGACCATTGTTAATCCCTGGATAGATATTAACTATCGAATACAACATGTGCAGTAAAAAGTTGTACCGTTAAAGTTATTTCATTTGAGTAAATGAAAAAAAAATAGATAACCAATTGGTGATGAGCAAAGGTTAATGTTCATTTTCATAAAAAGATGAAGTGTATATAATAATGAAGCAGAGTGGGTTTTTTTTCTGAGGACTATTGCTTTTCCTCAGATTTAAAAAAACAAAAAAGCATTTTTTTCTTTCTTTAAAAACATAATTACATAGATTAATAACAAGATTTTGAAACCTTTTTCTCCATAATTTAGAATGGAACTAAACTATTCATGTTCACTTTCTCTTCAATCTGTTGTATAACAGAACTTTAAAAACAAACAATTTGTTTTATTAAAAAATGCATTCTTACACAGATATAACTTGTCGATGATCAAGGTTGGTAGTATATATATACATTTACCAGAAATAATTAAATATCAACACCATAAATTCCTATAAAGTAAAAAAACCACATGTAACACATTATAACGTTTAACATAACATACATTGAGAGGACCACTGACGACGTAGTTTCTTTGATGGGACAGGTTCAGGACTTTGTCTCTAGGTTATGTAGATTATGTGTCATATATCGCGGTATAGGGAATCCCTTACACTCTAAACTTTCACTTGAAAAAAATGAATAAGGAACACAATCTGATAATAAGAATAAACAAACACAAATGAAAATAGTTTACCGTTTTAAAGAATACTTCCAGTAACTGAAACACGATTTAAGTACTTAGTCTATTGATATGAAACATCTTTCAAGCTTATATAGACTACTGTACTTCATGACAAATTACATAGAGAAACATCAGAAGAAGTTTATAAATATATGCGTTTATGCAATGGTGACAACATACTATTTACCCTCTTGCACTCAGGGGAAATTTAGATATCAATTTGTCATTCTTCTCATATACATGTGTAACTCATACGACCTCTATAGTTAGATCAAGTTCAAACCACACACTTGTCTGTTTTAAATTTAAAGTGCCGATGTATCTCACGCTCGTTTGGGGTCTCATGTACCTCGTAAATCAATTAGCTGCTGATTACAATACAATACAATACAATGCATATACTATACATGGGATCACTCATATACCTCGCCATCAAAATTTATGAAATTTTTTAAACATGAAAAACACAAAAAAAAATACGACAGGAACTGATATCTTCCCACAATTTTAATATAGGAATAATTTCTAAGAGCTTTTCTATTCAACAATTTGGACAATTCTGCACCGTTAAAGATTTTGACAATTTAAATTATGTGTGGAGATTTTGACAGTTCTTTCCTCGAACACTTTTGAACAGTTTGACCTACTAACTCACTAACAATTTTACCCATACGATCAGTTACATGTACACAATGTAGAACGAATTCTAACAGCTTTATCGTCAACAGATTTAAAAAAAATTTACTCTAAAATTTAACCGGACAGCGCCAAGTTTAAGAAATTTTAAACAATTATACAACAAAACAATTTTTTTTATATTCTATGAGAGATTATATCGAACCGATGGTAACTATACATCCATTTTCCTCGTAGTGTTAACACTTGATTGTAATGGTGGAAATGAAACAATATATAGCCCATTTTATGAATCAATACTTATTGCAAAAAGCTACAGTTCACTACATAACTGGTTTTCAATATAAGAAAAACAATTTGCCAAAAACAAATATTTAAACGAAAGAAAAATAATAAAAATTATGCATAATTAAATATGTTGTGTGCAAAAAGCACACAATATAAATGTAGTATGTTAGAATAGTTCACTTAAGCATGATAAGCGTCTCAAAAACATCCATATTATTGATAGTATTTAAACACAATTCATGTAGGGAACAGGTAAAAAGATCATAATTGAAGGTAGTAAGTATACAAAATAATCCCTGTTAGTAGCTGTAGCTTTGTAGGTTAGTAACATATTTGGGATATAATTTAAGTATCAAATAAAGTCCAGGTATATGAGATCACTGAGTAACCCGTTCGCCAAATTACTTTAATTTTGAGGGCATAACTACTTTGTCAGATCAGAGGAACATATTGTAAACTTACAAGTCAGTATACAATCGCATATGCAGTAATGGAACGTTATTGATTCAGTGCACGGTGAGGCTACATTGGCGTTTCGAAAAGAAAGGAATGTCACTTTAATTTAAATTGAAGACAATTATAAATAAATGCTTGAATGTAACATAAAAGTTATGGGTTTTATCACAAATTGTTTTGTTTTTGCCATCGAATAGTGTTTACAACACATGAAATAATATCCCACTTTTAAATAAACGAATATTTCAAAGAGACATAAATTGAACTCCACCTTAGCCACTGTGTATCATGTGTAGTATACACGATGTTTTATAACCCAACTTAATCATACGCTGTTATCTCGCCTACTACAATTTAGGACAATAATATTTAAAATCAAAATGAATGGATACAAAAACTAAGAAAAATGTCAAATGATAAGATTTTTGGGGTGGAATCTATGATGAAAAATTAAACTAGTTCGTTATCGTCTGTAAGGCATTGCAGAGTTTAATGGTATGTTTATATTCAGTTCAGGGAATCTCTGCAGTTTCTATTGCATTTAGATTACATACTTGTATTATTCTAAGTACTCTCAAATCGCACTTTCTTGTTAATTTGACATGTGGATACTATTTGTAATGCTTTTGTGTAATTTAAAGTTTACTTATTCAGGGCTACATCTGTCTATATATCAGCTTCGATACGTTTTTGATATGACTAAAAGTTTTCAATTCTTCGTACTATTAACAACAAAATTATTCATTTTGTTAAAATATTTCTTTCTCTATTTAAACTGTATACAGACACTAAAAATATCTTCATTTACCTGTGTATATTATTGTAATTTTTACTGTTTGTTCAAGGTTATTGTTGTTTTCTTATATTAATTATAATCTTACAGTGGTATACTACTGTCGCCTTTATTTATGCACCCCTTATTTTATAGATTTTGTATTAACATTGTTTAATAGATCAAATTAATTCGTTCAGTGTATGTTCACTTTTGTTAATATTTCTTTCGATTGAGTTAAGCCATTTCAATAGATATTGTATAGTATGTCTACCAATCAGCGGTATACTACTGTTCCCTCTATTTCTATGCTGTGATGTTACACAATTATTACAGATAAGAGTAAAGGTTGGTACACATTAAAACGTTTAAACCCGCTACATTTGTTTTGCACCTGTCCTATGTCAGGAATCTGCTGCTCATTAGTTGTCGTTTGTTGATATGGTCCATAAGTGTTTCTCGTTTTTCGTTTTTTATATAGATTAGACCGTTGGTTTTCCCGTTTAAATGGTTTCACACTAGTCGTTTGTAGGGCCTTTTATAGCTTGCTGTTCGGTGTGAGCCAAGGCTCCGTGTTGAAGACTATACTTTGACCTATAATCAATAATGGTTTACTGATATTAATTGTGGCTTGGATAGTTGACTCATTGGCACTCATAACATATCTTCTTATATCTTCATATCAAATATTTGCATTCAATATTTGTTGCATATATTAGATAATGATTGACTCTATCGATGTTTTATGACATACCGTTATTTTACTGAGTACGGCATTTCAGTGTATATTCATCGCAGTCAGAAACCAGGATTGCAACACGTGTATCAACGACAGTAAAATTTGATTAATTATATTTGTAATTTGGGAGAACCGTGTTGACGTGTATTCTATGTTTAGTAATATCTCTTTCAGTTTTAATCTTTAAACATTAAATTTTTTATGGCCCGGCAACGAAGTCCGAATTCTCACGTTTTTGCAGATACAAAAATCCTTAATGTTTTAATGTTTTGCCAAATACATTATTTCCACAAACAACAGACATAACTTCGACACTTGATATCTGTTTGAGGAGAAAAGGTTTTATTTTGAAATTATCGTTTATATCATTTGTAATTTTAGGATGCTGGAAAGGTACTTGGGGAATCAATTGTACAACGGATTGTCCGGTTGAATGTATAGGCAATCACTGCTTTCCTCAAAATGGCTCCTGTATTTGGGGTTGTGATTCACAGAAGTGCCTTCACGGAGAGTGTGATGCAAAAACAAATGTTTGTTCGGCAGGATGTGTACCTGGACGAGGCGGGAGATATTGTACATTCTGTAGGTAGAATTTATCAAATACATTACTCAATATGCTATTCAATTCACAAATTCATAACTTAACACAAGCACAGAAACTATGTGTCATTGCAAAGAGGCATTTTCTTTTGAAACACCTTTTTGTTATAATTGCGTTGTTGCTGTTCCCTTTATCGATCAATGACGCATTCGGTAAAGACATTTTTGTCAATTTGAATACAACAGGTTTTTTTTTATAAATGTTGAAAAATATTCAGTATCATCACCGTCTTCCCCATGCATATACATGGACTACAAACGTAATGTTGTTTTGCAGATTACATATACTTAAATCAAAAGAAGCGTCCTGTTTGTTTACGAACCTTAAAACATACAAAAGAACAGCAGCGTGGTATGAAGCATCTTAGATTCATAAAAAAATTAACCTGTGTTGACAAATGGACGCATAGGCACATGCACACGCGAAGGGTGATGCTTAAGAATACTCCATTAGCTCATGTCAACTTTCTTTACGCTTACTTAAAATCAAAAACCAATATGTCAATAGTTTTAAGTTCACTTCAATACTACATGAAAAATATGAAAATTGATAGCAGAAACCTGTTATTTACAATCTGCATATATTGAGAATTATCATCAATTGTATTTTAAGTATAACATGTATAATTGCTATAAATGATCAAAACGTTCAACGGTTTGCAAAATTAAACATGTTTACAAGGCATCGGTTAAAGTGTATACCAAACTAGAGGCTCTTAAGAGCCTGTGTCGCTCACCTTGGTCTATGTGCATATTAAATAAAAGACACAGATGGATTCATGACAAAATTGTGTTTTGGTGATGGTGATGTGTTTGTAGATCTTCCTTTACTGAACATTCTTGCCACTTACAATTTGCTCTATCTGTAATAAACTTGGCCCTTTAGTTACAGAGGAAAATATTTTGTAACAAGAGTGCTTACGCTGAAAAGTCTCGCCTTCTTTACTAATCGTTGATATTATGTTGATAGTCCTAAATTTAAAACTTTATTACAACTGTTACATAAACTTTACATTTACCAAGAAAATTAAACATTTACCAATGAACCAAGAAAATGAGGTCAAGTTCAGATGAACCATATCACGCAGTCATGTACAGCTAACTATTCTTCCATAGTTGACCTATTGCTCATAGCTTAAGAAAAACAGACCAAAACACAAAAACTTAACACTGAGCAATGAACCGTTAAAATGAGGTCAAGATCAAATAAAACCTGCGCGACTTACATAAAGATCATAAAATATTCCCATACACCAAATATAGTTGACCTATGGCATATAGTATTAGATAAAAAGACCAAAACTCAAAAACTTAACTTTGACCACTGAACCATGAAAATGAAGTCAAGGTCAGATGACATCTGCCCGCTAGACATGTACACCTTACCATCATTCCATACAACAAATAGGGTGCACCAATTGCATAAAGTATGTGAAAAACAGACCAAAACACAAATATAGTTATCCTATTACTTATAATAAGAGAGAATTCAACATTACAAAAAATCTGAACTTTTTTTTCAAGTGGTCACTGAACCATGAAAATGAGGTCAAGGACATTAGACATGTGACTGACGGAAACTTCATAACATGAGGCATCTATATACAAAGTATGAAGCATCCAGGTCTTTAATCTTTTAAAGTATAAAGCTTTTAAGAAGTTAGCTAACGCCGCCGCCGCCGGATCACTATCCATCTGTCGAGCTTTCTGCAACAAAAGTTGCAGTCTCGACAAAAACTTTCAAAAATTTACCAAATTAATGAAAATTGTTAAAAATTGACTATAAAGGGCACTAAATCCTTAAGGGGTCACATGATCATTTTGGTCATGACTTATTTGTAGATCTGTTTTGCTGAACATTATTGCTATTTACAGTTTATCTCTATCTGTAATAGTATTCAAGATAATAACCAAAAACAGCAAACTTTCCTTAAAAATTACCTATTGGGAGGCAGCAACCCAACAACCAGTTGTCAAATCCATCTGAAAATTGCAGGGTAGATAGATAAGCAATTTAAAATCGCAAGATTTGCTCTAAATTATTTTGTTACAGAGTTATAAGCCAAAATCTACATTTTACCCCTATGTTCTATTTTCAGCCATGGTGGCTATCTTGGTTGGTTTGGTAGGTCATCGCACACATTTTTTAAATTAAATACCCCAATGATGATCGTGACAAGTATGGTTAAATTTGGTCCAGCAGTTTCAGAGGAGAATATTTTTGTAAAAGATTACAAAATTTAAGAAAAATTGGTAAAAATGACTAAAAATGTAAAACGAAATATGCATTCAACAACATGAAAACCCTTTATTGTGTGGTGTATTGAATGTACATATCAGGTGTATCATGTTACTAAACTGTTGGTAAACTCATCATAGATATCAGGATTAAATTTTGTATTTACGCCAGACGCACGTTTCTTCTACAAAAGTTTACACAAATGTTTATGGTCACTTAAAAAGCATAGTTTTAAATTATTTCTGTAATATTTTTCAATTATAGATAATACGATGTACAATAGAACTACAATACTAAGTCTTCCTGGTTCCAGGTCATCTGCAAATGTATTAACCGATGGAAATACCACTTCATGTGTCAGTATAGTAACAACCAGTTCGAATTCGTTTATACAGATTGGAAATGATTCGTTAATTGTAACAACTAGGGTGTATCTTTTCTTTGGAGGTGAGTAAAATCTGTTTGTTGGAGACGTGTAAAACATTGTAATGATAAAAGTTATGTACTATGTGAAGGTCTTACATATGTCAATGATTGTGATTGCATCGTTATACTTTTACCTGTAAACTGCAGTCTTTCTTGTAACATTTCTTTGTATGATGTAAACAAAACACTGCTTATTTGTTATGATAAACTAATGTTTCTTTCGCTGATATTGCTATTTGTCATTTATCGGCTACGGTCGAAGTTATGTTGATTCTTGCTTTGCGTCCGCCTGGTTCTAAGTTTAAAATTGTCTGTTATAAACACTATTTTCCAAGGAATAATTGCCGACTTTATACTTTACAGTCAATTTGGTCAATTTAAAAAATAAGGTAATAAAAGATGCTCATTATGTTGAAATCAACACATTATTGGTTGACTGAATTTATCTCGTGTCGACAAATTAATATGAATATTACAAAATAAAAATCGTGTGATTTGTTTCGAAAGTATGCTTATGTCCTTAGGTATGAAACATAAGAAGTATTGTATGACAGTCAATGATATAATACTCAATTCAAGTCACAATATGTAAAAGGTAAACAATAACTAGTAAAGGTTCAAATAAAAACTTCAACACGGAGCCTTGGCTCGCACCGAACAACAAGCTATACAGGGTCCCAAAATGAATAGTGTTAAACAATTCAAACATGAAAACCAAAGTTCTATATAAAACAAGAAGACGTGGTATGATTGCCAACGAGACAACTCTTCACAATAAAACAATTGACACAGAAATTAACACCTATCGATCACAATACGACATTCGACAACGAGCGCAGTACATACTGCATAGTCAGCGAAAAATGGCCCCGAAATGACAAATGTGAAACAATTCAAACGAGACAACTAACGACCTCATGTATGTTCAAAAGAAAATATTGACGCAAAACTAATATGTAACCAATCAACAAACGACAACCACTGGAAAACAGGATCCTAACTGGAGACAGATGCAAAGAAATGCAGCGGGTTTAAACGTTTTTACAGGCACCAGCCTTTACCATAACTTGAGACAATAGCTTAACATTACAATATAGAAAGACACACTCTAAATTGAAATGGCCTAACTTGATCAAACAGATATATAACATGTATAATAACAAACACAGATAAAGATACACATTATAATAATAAATAATAAATTTAATCAATGATACAATGTTAATTAAAAAGAGGGATGTGAAACAATGTTAAAACGGTTATGGTAACTTTGGACCGATACCGTTGAATACATGATCGTACACAGGTTAATTTATATAAGATATATTTTATAGAGAAAGCACTGGTTTAAAGCTGCAGCGTAGAGACCGTGTATTTTTCATATGGAGTAAATTTGAAATTTTGAAATACTAAGGCTTGTTTTACCTCATAAATAGATTACATAAGCTGTAATGGACAAAACGTTTAGGAATTTTAGGTCCTCAATGATCATCAAATTACTAGTTTTTTGGCATTTTAAATTCAATTAGATTCGAGAGAAACTAAAAGTCTTTTGTAGATAAAATGTGCGTCTTGTGCAAATACAACATTTCAATTCTGGTATCTATAATCAGTTTATGTATTTCATACACGGTAAGTAGTGGTGTTAAGTAGTAGTGGTGTCATGTCCTTTTATAAATACAGCCTCCTATTAAGGAAACATTTAAAACGTTTGAACAAACAAAAATAAATTGATGATGACTGTTTAAAATAAATGCAGAAAACACATAAAAAGCAACAAACAAATTGTTCGGAATTTTACTTTAACGAGTAAAGTATGGAATATCATAGAACAAGAAGTACTAAAATTAATATAGCTTGTGAAATATATATATTGTTAATTTTGTCAATAGGTTTCTTTAGCCAACCTTTTCTAATTGTAGCTATGGACGTTTTTCTCTTTGTAATTTTTTTTTCTTTTGAATTGTTTTGTTTATTCATAATAACTAGAGTCTCAGTTCAATAATTTACAATTTGCAGACACGAATCCCCCTGTTGGTATTCACAAAGTGTATTGTTCAAATACTACTGATTCCTGGGCTGATGGTATAATGTTATACAATGCAGAGCATCACAACAACGACACCATCGTATTTGCTATTTGCAAATATATAATTTATATACCGCCCATTCAAAATGGAAATTCAAATATTGATATATGTGAAATTGAAATTGGTGGTAAGTATGTACACATCTTGAAATATGTACGTTATCTTTAATTAAAAAAAATACACAAAAGAAGAGAACCTGCTTGTGTTCAGGGTGGGAAAAAATATACAATATTATATTTTAAACAATAATCAGAATTTACCAAGGATAAATAAAAAAATTAACTGTCGCAGAAATTAAATAATACCGGGGCTAAATGGAAAATCACAAAAATCACAAAGACAAAACCACACAAAATATTACCCTAAAAAACGTGGATAAATCGTATGTGCTCATGAACGGTGAGCAGATTCAGATCTACAAAAGGCGCCCGACACTCACTTATGTCAAGTTTAAATTTTCAAATGTTAGTCTAGAAATAATGCAAAGTTGACTGATCCTGTTGTATCCTTGATCTCAAATTCGTTTGGATAGAAGCCTTCAAGATTGTCATCATTTTTTAATTATCTGGTGACAGAACATGATCTTTTTAGCGAAAAGAGAATTTAATGAATAGGACTAACTTATTTTCTCTCTTGCATGAAGTCAGCGGTGTTGTTAATCAATAAATTAATCATCATGGAAATGTCAGTTTCAGAGAATATTTAGTTTTAATCAGAGTGATTCTTTACAAAGTACGTACGATTTATTGTCTCACTTCGACAGTATACTGGTATCTGTGCTGGCCAGGTCATTGATAGTTATCAAATGTACCAGGGTTATAATTTAATACGCCAGACGCGCGTTTCGTCTACATACATGAAAGACTCATCATCGACGCTGTAATAAAAAAAAATTATACAGCCGAACAAGTACAAAGTTGAAGAGCATTGAATTATCAAAAATATCAATAACAGCGTACAGTACAATTATAAATTTTAAAAAATGCTTACTTTGAAAATGTTTAAAACGTAATGTTGTTAATCAATCAACTAATTTCCTAATTTGGCGTATACATATTCGCATACGCTTAGACTCTGTCATTCGGTTTTCATACATATATATATATCTGAATTTCGCGCCTTTTCTCCTTTCAAGAAAATTCACTAATCAGATCGACACGTATACTGACCTTATAACTATTAGTGAACCACCTGAACCGGAATCACCTATACGAATGGAACGCAGTGAAGAACGTGAAGGATCCACTTGATTTTCACCTGAGGATGCATTATCGCTGTTTACTCAGAGCCTTGATTTGACTTTGAGAAAGCACAAAGAAGAGCTATTCAAGGATATTGACACCAGAATTGGTGTTAAATAAGCTGAAAGGGTCAAAACTGATCAGTACAATTTGTT
Source organism: Mytilus edulis (assembly GCA_019925275.1). NCBI lineage: Eukaryota > Metazoa > Mollusca > Bivalvia > Mytilida > Mytilidae > Mytilus > Mytilus edulis. The sequence continues at coordinate 87,290,161 of CM034349.1, read as the reverse complement.
ATCCCACATTGCCTTGTGTTTTATTTACGTATTATTATAACAATCTTTATGTTCGTATGATTATAGCGAAGCAGAACATAATTTATCATTAGTGACATAGATGAGGGCAATCATAGTCAATACGACTCTTTGCTTGCAGGATGTCCTTATGGGAAATATGGAGACAGCTGTCAATTGACTTGTCCCAAAAACTGTATGGGAACATGTGATTTAATTACTGGAAACTGTTCTTTCGGTTGTTCAATTGGTTGGCTTGGTGGGATATGTGACATAGGTAACAGTTTAATTATTTTATCTCATGGAAGTAGATATATTTGTTCTAAAATAACTTGGACTAACTTGAACTGAAAGATACCCTTGTGGCGGTATTGCGATCCAATGATAACTGCATGATGTTTTGGAGCCATATCAATGTCATTGAGTCAACGAAAATCGCTACTCTGAAACATTTTCATCGCCCTGATAAAATAAAAAGATCTGCTGAAAACAAATTTTTTCGACAACATCACAATTCTTATAATCAATGGTTCACTCATCACTTTCCTTTTGCTATAATATGGTAGCTTGAGATTTCGTGTAACCTCTACATTACATTTTCAATACTCATATTTTCACCTTGATGAACATTTGGAAATTTTAAATTTATTGTATTGGTTTGACAATAGAACTAGTGACATTTTGATAATATTCAGGGACACTGTATAGAATACTGTTAGCATATTGAATACATTTTCTGATATGTTATTTCGCTTAAGTTCGAGGTTGTGACAGTATGAAAGAAGTAATATAAAATATAAAATTCTCATTTTATCAAACAGCATGTGATATGGGTAAATTTGGAAATCAGTGTCTCCGAGACTGTTCAGTAAACGTTTTATCATCACCCTGTAACCATATGACAGGAAAATGTACGACAGGCTGCAAGAAAGGATGGGAAGGATTTAATTGCACAGAAGGTTTGAGTATTTATATTTAGATTTTTCTGGATTGCATTATATTGCTTGTTATTTGAAATGACTATTATTGTTTATTAACGTGTGATTTGCTAGTATAAAATAAATTAAAAACAAGATTTTTTTTATTTATTTAATTAAGCTGATTTAATGTTTGATATAATGAAGAAACCTGCCATTGTATTCAAATATAACACAATTTTGGGGCACGATATCGTCTATAGTATCCCTGCACTGTAGGTTCATATTGAAATAGAAAAAATAAAAACAAACAGCATATGTGATAAATTAATGTTTTCCGAAGATGAACAAATCCATACAATTCCCGATCATCAATTAAAAACGATTCAAACACACCAAAGACGAATAGAATCACTGCTCGAATAAATATCTCACTTGGTTAGATTAATGCGCGAATCAACATGGTCGACAACGATTGCATTATTTGTTTTTCCATACGGAATTCTCTGTAAAGTTTCAGAACCGTTTTGAAAAGAATGCAAGGAGTGCTAAATTAACTTCAGTAAGCTAGTTTGAAAAGACATGTAAATTGATGAATGCAGCTCTGACAGGGAAAACACTATCTATGGATAAACTGTATGATACATATCTATACTAATATAGCTATAAAGAACAAAAACACTATTAAATGACGAATTTGCCTGCCAATTACAGCGAACAACTTACACCTACATCTTGTACATGACGGAAACGTAAATAACTCAAAGGCAATTTCAAATTTGCAGACATCCCACTGTATGTGATAGAAATTCAAAGAAAGTGGTAATCAACATACCTTTTACATTAAAAATCTTCATACATTTATCTATGCAATCTACTATGTAGATTCAGACATCAATCCATCTACCGTGCTTTTTTAAGCATCTGTAACTAACAACAGCGTTAGCCGCTACCGTATCCGTACCTTGTAAGCGTTAAGCTCTTACTTTACGTTTACGCGGCCAATATATTTCGCTGTTTTCTATTCATTTGTATTAAAGGTCAAATGCAAGTTTTACATATTCACCACGACTTATAAGTCGCGACAATAATTGGTTCAGATTTTGTGGCAGATAAAAAGTATGATGTGCAATTATCTGCGTTATCCTTGATGTTTGGTGAATAACACTAAGATCTGCCGGAGGAAAAGTATTTGAACTCTTTTTTCATCTACTTACACAATAACTTTTCTTGAAAGTCATAGGAAATCAGAAGCAAAAGTCTTAAAAAATGTATACTTATTTTACAATTTTCACCATGTAGAGTAGAGTCATGTAGGACCTGCTGCTTGTGTAAGACTTTACCCATTAAATTAAGGGCTGGTTACTAGACATAAAGATTGAGTTTGTCTGATACACGAATAAGACAAGTGTGTACTTTTAAGATCTTTATTGGCTGTTTCAGAGTGTAGCAATGGAAACTATGGCTGGAATTGTACAGAAAAATGTGATGGCTGTATAGTTAATGAATGTAATCATATCAATGGTGTTTGCAAAATTGACAGTTTTTGTAAACCTGGCTACGTGTATGGAAAATATTGCAATGAAAGTAAGTGTCACTACTTATCTGCTTAATACAAACATGTATATAGCAATGCATATGTTTAAATTAGACATGTTAGACAGAGCAAGTCATGTGTGCAGTAATGCAATTTATAATCAGGGTTGGCGTTTCTCATTAATGTTTGTATGCCTCGTCTTTGATGATATGGACAATGTGGTTTTTAATTTTCGTGATTCTGTGCGACTGTATGTCACCTCCATACTTTTTTTTGTCCAATTGTCTCTCTGTTATTCGGTTTAAGTTTTGGTTTAAAATTTGTTTCTTCAAAGTTAATGTAAAACATATGTGTTTTTAAAGTTAAGGTAAACACAGGTTATACTCATCATGTTATACGGAAAATGCACAACCTGTCAGGTACATATCATTTGTTTTTCGCTTGTTCAATTGATGTATATCGGAATTTGTCTTGGAGTTAAGTAATATTGTTACACTTTTTAAACATCAACATAAGTGGTAGTACACGTATCCAATATGATGTGAAAGTTTTTAAATAAAAATTATATAACAGTTTAGGGTGTTTACTCAAATTTCGATGGTACAAAGAACATGGCAATCTAAAAGTGTATATAAAATGCATTCGCAACTAAATAAACGTGGTCAAAAAGAATTGACGCATTTTTCAAACGTATGCACAATTAAGGTTTTTTATTCTCCTAAGTTTGTTTAATTATATAGATATAGGAAGATGTGGTGTGAGTGCCAATGAGACAACTCTCCATTCAAAAAACAATTGATAAAAGTAAACCATTATAGGTCAATGTACGGCCTTCAACACGGAGCCTTGGTTCATACCGAACCAAAAGCTATAAAGTGCCCCAAAATTACTACTGTAAAACCATTCCAACGGGAAAACCAACGGTCTAATCTATATAAAAAAATATATCTCCAATCGTACAAAATAGAAGTACACAATTTCAACATAATTTTCCCTCTAAACAACCAATGATTGTCGTTTGTTCATGTCTGTACATGTTTATTTTTAATGTAATGAATAAACATGTAGCTAGTTTTCTTGTTTAGATTGTTTCATATGTGTCTTGTCTGTGAATTCTATAGCTGCATATATCCATACGCTATGGTTTTTCTCATAGCTGAAACATTTACTGTGACTTACATGTACTCATACCACATCTTCTTAAATCTATACTTGTTTTTTATCCATATCATTTAAAATATGGTTGATAACTGTCTCCTTTAATATCATATCCTATCTTCCTTATTTTATATTTAATTGTTACAGTACCAGCGGGCCATCATGTCATTAAGAAGAAAAAAAAGTTTTATTTGGGTAAAAAATATGCCATTTTCTTTCAATGAATTTGTATTAAGTATCACATGTTGAATTATGTCGAGTCCGATATGTATCTTACGGTATATGTATCAGCTGTTAAGTATTGTTTCATATGCGTTTTTATTTCTTCTGTGATTAATTTTCGACCTTGTTTTGAAGAGTGTGAAGCTTGGCATTTTGGAACTAATTGTAAAAAGATGTGTAACTGTCTTAAAACACCATGCAACATATTTACTGGTGAATGTTCAAATGACGGCTGCAAAAAGGGATGGAAAGGTGATTCATGTGATCAAGGTAAAAATATCGTTTGAAGATGTTAATTTAAAGTTTTTAAAGATGCCTGGCAGTATTCCGGAGTCTTGTTTCGACTATATAACTAAAGGCTCATTACATTTCTATTAAAAAGGTTATTATCATTGTTAAACACTTTTGTTCCGATTTTTGCTTACTTATATGACCTTTCTACTCACTATATAGTGTCTATTTTGAACTCATTTATCTCATCAGACCTGTTAATTGATACGACAGATTCAGTTGGGCCTACCTCATACCTTGACTAATGTCTAAAACATTACGAAGAGGTATGTTGGTGACTTAATTCTAATACCTAAAAAAACTGGTTTGCTTTTCATTTGTCAGCTTTCATACTTTCCCTAGCTAGATTAAAGTAGCACCTGTTAAAACTAGGTGTAAACCTTTATCTTCTACAACAAATGCCTGTACTAAGTCAGGAACATTGGAGTTGTTGTTCACTTATTCCGTCGATTGATAGCGTTTGATTTAGTCGGTTTTTATAAATTTCCCCTTTTTAATTTGCCTTTGAGTTCAGTATTTTTGTTATACTTTTAAAATGGAGTATTTCATGGTACTATATTCAATATCTTACATTTCAAATAACGATATTAACAACATAGGTTAAACAGCAGATTTATGGTATTGACGGTTATGCGATCGCCTAAAGCGTATTAAAATATTTCCCTACCCCCCACCCAAAACAAAAAAAAGACCCCGGGTTGAAAAATTCAAATGAAATATTTTCCATACAGTTATACATTTTGCCCTATCGGAATTAAAGTTTGTAGTTTCTCCAAACGATTGTTATATGTTAAATCTACACTAGATTGGATATAAGTTCAATTTTCACATGTTTCAATGGTAGGAGTTTAAAATACTGTGGTTAAGTCACAATGTTTAAGCACCTTTTCTAACATAGTTTATCAAACCATACCAAATCATTTTAAATTATTGATACTATACAAAGAAATTTCAAATTGAATGACAATGACAACTTGATTAACAACCTTCTTTAAAATACGACATAGAAAAACTACAGTTGGACAACACAAATCACCGGTGGTGATAGATGTGATCATGAAATTAAATGTTCAGTATATATTAGCTTTTAGTTTATTTATTTCAGAATGTGTACCTGGCTATTTTGGTTTTAATTGCGCCTACTTATGTGAGTCTTGCTTCAACCAGTCTTGTGATATTTTTGAAGGCAATTGCAGATTCGGTTGTAACGACGGCTACCGTGGTCGCAAGTGCGATATGCTAGGTAACTGACACTGTAACATTTTCTGTGGGTGTATTTGATGTAGACGGTAATGAGTTTCGAACAGCGGTATACTACTGTTGCCTTTATGATAATGTAAATCGTGATAAAGTAAACGTCAGCTTTAAAAATATTTAAAAATTCTTTTTTTTTTAGTTTTCTGATAATTAAGATAATTGTTTGTGTCATATAATTGCAAATCATTGTATATCCATAGATTCAATTTACAACAGTTAAAATATTGAAATAAAAATTCCTTTCTGTGTTTTCATGGCCTCACCATGCATGTATTTGCCAGCAAATATTGCAGAAGAGACATACACTACACGTTCCCAAATCTTTATTTCAAGTATAAATGCAAATGAAAACATTGACATGTATCTATCAAGCTTAAGAGATCAAATAAAAATCATACACATTATACCTTATTTTTCCATTTAATTGCATCCAAAAAATTGTTATGGGACGTAATTTCTAGGTCTATGGACATAAAACAAAACCGAACTGTCAAGCAGAATATCAAATTGGCAAATAAACATGTAAAAAAAAACAAGACTGATGTCTGTACACACACACTATGAAGGCTGCAATATTCTTTTTTTAACTACAACTTTTTTTTAATTTATAAAGTACCAAATAGCTAGATCACACTTTTATTTATCTTTTATTAGCCTATATATTTATCGATTTGTGTTTCCATATGTGATTTCAGTTTCAACAGAATCATCAGCAATTATTAGATTTGGGTTCTTTGTTGGCGGTTTAGCAAGCATGTGTGTTGTTCTGTTTATAATTTGGATGGTCAAAAATGCAAGAAGACGATTATTAAAAACGAAAGGTATCTAAAACTTTAAAAATAAAAACAACGATAAAGCAATTTCATTAGGTGTAACACAGACATGGTAGAGAAGAGATAAAACATAGCTTTATTTTGTAATTCTCCGTCGATGAATTTGAAAATAAGAAGGAATATACAAAATTCTAATGCAATTATTTTGTGTCAAGGATTCTGATTGGATGACAGTTAGCGTAAAATTCTCTATCTCCTTGTCTGTAACTACTGAAGCCGACATTTTGAATTTCTGAATGTATTGAAATGTAATTTCTACAATAATAAGCAAAACAACTTACATGTTGCACCTAAAAACCTTCTTTTTATCAAACTTTATTACATTCTGAAGCGGTACAGAAGCCAGAAAACGCCCGGTGTTTATGCTTGACGCCGGAAGCATACCTATGACGTCATCTAGTGTAGGGACCAAAGAAGAAAATGTACATCTTTTCGCAGAATTTTCTTTAATGAAGATTTTACACTGAAATAATGATTGAAATTTAATTGTGAACTTGTTTTGCATTATAATAGAGATAACTGTATTGTATTTGAAGCTTTTGCGGACGTCCATCGGTAGTTTTACTGTCGCAAATACCCGTTTACCTGTCTCCGCTCCGCGTCGCCAGGTAAACTAAATTTGCGACAATAAAACAACCGATGGACGTCCTTAAAGCTTCAAATACAATACAGTTATCTCTTAAATATAAAGTCCAAACTTGCCCTTTAGTGAATTCAGCTTATCTTTTAAAGTGTTGCTTTTGTCCTATAGCTTCTTGCATATTCCATTTTATACACATTATTTGCTTCAAACTGTAAAGATTGATCGAGCGAACGAGACTATACAATCCATAATGGTTGGATAAAATTGATATACAAAGTACATTTACTGTTGTTGAAAATGATTGTCTGCGTATGTCTGTTTGTTAGATGTATATATAGTTTCTTAATTATATTTGACGATAGTCCTGGCACTCTCACCGTTGTTCATTTATTTTTTTGTTATGTTTTTGTTCTATTCTTAAAACATTTTGCGATGGCTCAACTATATATTATATATGTGTACACCATGTACACATGTCATGATGATATAGCATAGATAAAAAAAACGACGAACTTTTGCACTTCTAAATGTCTTTTTTTATTGAATGCTCCGTCACAATAATTCCTTATAATTAATATTTTTATAGAAATTAGACAAGATATAGACAATTCACATTCAAAAAGGTAAGTATATTTGATTAACTGTTAAAGGTGCATTAGACATCAAATTCATGATGTTACTCAAATTATTTTTTGCTTTAATATCTCTCGGTTCTAAAACTTGTACATATGAATTTCATATAATTCATAATGTAAATGTATTGTACATCATGTGTTTATGTTGATTGTATGTACACTTCAAAAATGCATACAGCCGTCATAACTTTCATATCCAAATGTAAACGTTCACGTTGAGTTATAGAAAATTGACTTTTAACGATTTGTATATTTACAACGTACAACATGTACTTTTTGACTTTTTCACCGGGTTTGTAATAGCATGAGCATCAGGACGGGTGCCACATGTGTAGCAGGATCTGATTACCCTACCGGATGTCCTGAAATCATTCCTAGTAGGGTTCGTGAGTCTCTAGTTTTCTATGTTGTGTCTCGTGTACTTGTCTTTGTCTGTTTGTCTTATTCTTTTTTAGCCAAGGCGTTGTCGGTTTTGTTTTTGATCTATGAGTTTGACTGTCCCTTTTGTATCTTTCACCCTCTTTCATCCTAGATAGTCTTATGTGTTATATGTTAGTAAGCTTATAAATATAGTCTCCCACTAACAATGCACAATCCATCGTCTCTTCTTTATATTGTAGTGACAATCAGCATTATGATGACGTCATGAAAATGGAAGGTGTATCCACATATCAGGATTTGGCGAAACAAACAGTTACTGAGTCGAACGACTATGATCAAATTAATAATGCATATGGCAATCAATAGAAACAAAATCTGCATTTCATATCGCCAGGGCATGTGTATATGTTCCGGACCATATGAGTATTTGGACCATACGCGTATGGTCGGACCATATGAGTATAATACTCGTTTGGTTATTTACGGGCCGGACCATATGAGTATTTACATGTAGACAATTTAGGGTTTTTTTTCAATTTACATTATAGACGTTTCAATAATACAAAACTTTTATCTAAAAAACACAATGATGGTTACATGACAGTTTGTTAATTTTATAATTAAAAAATTACATAAAAATTAAATATTGATGCCATAGTTGGTTCTTATCGCTAGTTACATTCTTGCATGTAGGCTTGGGTGACATTTAATACCACCCGGTATCATGACTTTTTTGCATTTGCGAGTCTTGGTAGTGCACGATCCTTTCAGTTACACCTTTTGTTTGCGAGTGAAAAGCTAGCCTTTTTGCAGCTGCGTACAGTGATACCGAGGTCTTTGGCCATTCTGATCTCTACGGTGTTAATAAGAAGCTTTTACTAGATCTCAAATACCGCAAAATGACCGCAATACACCATATTCACAAGACATTTAAAATAAACTATCAATGTTACTTTCCAGTAACTTCTTGTCATTAAGAATTTTTTGGAATTTAATTATTTAAGTCGACATATTGAAGACATTGAAGACTTGTTGGTGACCTTCTGTTGTTGTCTGTTCTATGGTCGTGTTGTTGTCTCTTTGACACATTCCCCATTTTCATTCTCAATTTTATATTGCAATTCGCCCGTAATAACAAATCGGCAATGGTCAGCGGTAATGACCATCGGTACAAAATGTGTTTATTATAGTTTTGACAAGTGAGTAAAATAATTTTTATTTAGCTAATCTTTTTATCATAATATAATAATATAATTGACTGTATGATAGCGTCTTTTTAATGAACGGTCATACCATTTGAAGAGTTTAGAAGTATTAAAAGTAAGCTGCAACAGAATGTTAATTACCCCGACCATACGCGTACGGTCGGATCATACGAGTATATACCCATATGGTCATGACCATACGCGTATGGTCCAAATACTCATATGATCCGGAACATAAATACAATACTATGGATTTATTTTTATTCGTTGGATAGAAATGTTCGTGCAATACGTTGGTATAGGTGAACATTTTAAACGAATGACATATTTCATATAGGCTTGTTTACAAAGTTTGACGAAACTACGCAATTAAATATTTACGAAAATGTACGGTTTGCACAATCCTCAAAAACTGGTACCCTCGAAAATAAGTAAATCCATAGCATTATGTCAATGTCAGAAAAATTAAATGTAAACTTTTTTGTATCAAGCTTACAATCTGTTTCGTTTGTCTTTCATTTTTCGGGTCATAGCTCAATCAAATAAGGTACATAAATCTCGAGAGGCTATAAAACAATTCGCAAAAATGAATGTTGTTCTTTATTTTTATCCTGCAAATGGGGGGTCTTGATATACAGATACAGCCCTAGAGATACCGCTTTGCTGTATCTGTATACTATACATATATCGCTTAAAAGCTCCACCCACTGCCGAACTACGTTTGTTTATTGCTTTTGACGAGTGTTGTATTTAAACATGCGGGACCTCAGAATGTGTATTGCAGTCGTATTTCAATGACGTATTGTTTGACCTTATGCGAACTAACGATAACTTTTATACCTTCTGTTTGTTTTCAAACATTTCTGTAGTGCAATAAGAATTGCACCAATTTTCTGATAACAGACAAACATGAACAGCGATATTTTCTATGACGATCGTGACAGTCATCGATTTCAAACTTGAATGTGTACATGTGTAACAAAATCAAAGGTGGCAATTTCAGCATGCATGTGAAAGCATGTTAAGTGAATGTTAAGTTAAATTCAAAATTCTGAAGCGTAGGACAACTCGTACACTTCTGTTTCAAATTGTACAATGTTTTGTTAGTTGTTTGTACTGTTGAAAATAGTTGTAATGTTAAAATAGATAATTATTCCCCTTGCGCGATGTTTTATTGTTGACCATTCGAGATTCTTTTTTTTGTGAACCTGTCTTCAGCTAACTGTGATTTGAATATTACTATGCGGGCCACAAGGAATTTTAAATTGAAAACTAATGCAAAAGATGTGAGTTTTTTGTGTCTTTCAAAGCACAAACAATATACAGAATTAATTGCAGGATAAAGACTCCTGTTTCGTGCCGAGTACAAATACAACTAATATTTGAAGACACTAAACAGTTATTGTCTATGTCATTTATGATAACACCATTATTAAGATGTAACATGAAATATCCGCCTGAACGATTTGGTAAATAGGAAGTTGGTGAACGATGAATCATAACCTAAACACAGTGAATCATATTGCACTTATGATTGAATTTGACTAGTTTTAGTATAAAAGAAACTTAAACCAACGTTGAATGAGAAGCAAATATATGTCTGAGACACGATGTTATACGACATCAACGATATTTACTTAATCACTGTATACCCCATGCATGTGATCCATCAGTTGTCCTGGTTCTTACAATGTATGTGTTTGTGGATATTATCGATATCGATGTTCATGTAACTACTATAAATTACCATTCATCTACTCCATGATTAAAAATAAGTTGTCCTGATTAATCTCTAGGTTTTGATATCAACGATATCGACGACGAACTTTAAGACTCGATATCGACATTACAATTTCCCTCTTCATTTGTTGCTTTGGATCTTCTACCTTGTATACATCTTAAACTAGTATCGATATCGACGATATCAACTATATCGAATTGATATCGATATTTACATTTTCTCTCGTAATGTGAAGCATTAATTCTGTACTTTGAATACATTTCAAACAAATGTTGAATTATTCCTTTGATTATGTTGTCGTTGTCGTCGATATCGACGATATCTATTCGATATCAACATTTTAAATTCCTTGTAATGTGTTGCATTGAATTTCATTTCATTACTTTGTATAGAACTTGTGTTGTTTTCATCTTAAACTCATCTTAAACGTCATGTATAGTCGACATCGACGATATCGGCATTTAAATGTTGCCGTGTAATGTGGTTTTTTTTTTATTCTTAACTTTGTTTTCATTTCAAACAAGGGTCAGTTTCAACAATATTGATTCAAACTTAGAATTTTTGTTTCGCTTTGATCATAATTGTGTTTTCCTTTTAATATACTCACTTTGCAAACATTGTATGCATGTATAGATTTTTCCTTGTTCATATTGCAAAATCAGCATTATAAAATTCCATCTATACGTGTTTCCTGTATCTTTATTTGTTTCATTTGTATCCGTTTTTTTGCAAGCGTCTTGTCAATAAATACATATATAGCATTAAAGTTGCTGTTAGTTACTTATACGTACGATAAAGAAATTTACAATTTACCACCTCAAATTTAATCTGTCGATATCAAACCTTTAAGGTAGCACAATACAAAGATTTTTCATCCCCAATCAGACATCTTTAAACTAATGTAATTCCACTTATATTTCTTTAAATTTTATAAATGAGGTACCAAAAGAAAGAAGAAAGAGTAATCTTTCAAATTGTGATAATTTCATTATGACATAATTATTACATAATTAATTATTATGTAATTAGTTGCTATATTGTGATGTCCACACTTGAATGAATTTAGCTTCTTTGTTCTTCATAGCATCCCAAAATATTTTATAGATTCTTGCACAACACAGCTTGACCTCCAAAACTGTGTCTCAGATTTTTTCTATTGTATTTCATTCTCTCATAAATCTGTATTGAAGTTTGCAACATCAATTCATAAGAGACCACTAAATTCAATTGGGTATAAAATTTGTTCTATTGATGTTTTTGAAAATCTGAGACACAGTTTTGGAGGCCAAGCTGTGTTGTACAAGAATATATAAAATATTTTGGGATGCTATGAAGAACAAAGAAGCTAAATTCATTCAAGTGTGGACACCACAATATAGCAACTAATTACATAATAATTAATTATGTAATAATTATGTCATAATGAAATTATCACAATTTGATAGATTAATGTTTCTTCTTTCTTTTGGTACCTCATTTATAAAATATAAAGAAGGTTGAAATGAATTACATCAGTTTAAAGTTGTCTGATTGGGAGTGACAAAATCTTTGTATTGTGCTACCTTAAGATGAAACATTAGACTAAGTGTTCATTAAATATGATAGCAACCATTATGGTTTATGGTTTATAGGTAATACACCATTCCGCTCAGGAGTTTGACGACGAAAATTAACAGTAAAATAAAGATATAATTGATATTTAGCACAAAATTTCCTTATACATTCAATCACCACGTATAATGTATGTCTACGATGAACAAATCATCAGTTAAAAATTTAACAAATGTTTTTACCAGTTTACCTTTTGATATGTTTTGGTACATGCATATTCGTCATTTCAGTTACATCCCAGCTCCTTTGTTCTAACAAGATCCCTACCAACTCACCCCAGTCTGAGTTTCTTTGTTATGCATGCTTTCCTATGTTCTGTAACATTATGGCGGGAATGTCAAATCCACTATAAAACTTATAATTAATTATACGGAAAAGACTATCTATCAAAATTCACGTAGAAAAAACTGAGTGTATCTGCTGGGATTCGAAATCAAGACCTTTAGCATATCAAGCCACGACAAATACCACTACACCAGGACGACTAGATACGATCCAACAGTAATTTAACATACTTAAAGGAAGCAAGATCTATTTATAAGTGGGGCGAGTTGGCAGACCTTTCTTCAGTGGGGTTTAAACCTTTTTCGTTAATAAGTGAGTTGTCAGACTGATTGTTCAATTTGTTTTTACACTTTTTCAAAAGAGGGGCGAGTCGGTAAACAAGAGTTGGGGGGTCATAAAGGGTATACATCATATAGTAATATATAAAGTATATTTTTATGGTTGTGTGGCGTTCTAAACTAGATTTTATGAATTGTAAATGATTTTTCGTCTAATTCAAAACAGCTGGGATGTAAAATAGTTATCCCACTCGGACTTGGTGTGTCAGTGTTAGACCACCCTCTGGCCTCCGACCATCGGGGTGATCTAACACTGACACACCGCGTCCTTGTGGGATAACTATTAAGTACACACTATACTTATATATAACAATAAATATATCAAACACAATTTATAATTGCCAATCGCCCACAAGACAAGGACACTGTATTTTATTATAATCTATCATAACAAACATAATATTTTGCAATATATATATATGTTCTTCTCATATATGTTATGATGGTATGATACTAAACCCCTAACGGGAAGGATTGTGCCTGATGTTCATATGATGAAATCATAATCTTTCAGTCAGTTTAATTAAAGTCTGGAGCTGGCATGTCAGTTAACTGCTAGTAGTCTGTTGTTATTTATGTATTATTGTCATTTTGTTTATTTTCTTTGGTTACATCTTCTGACATCAGACTCGGACTTCTCTTGAACTGAATTTTAATGTGCGTATTGTTATACGTTTACTTTTCTACATTGGTTAGAGGTATAGGGGGAGGGTTGAGATCTCACAAACATGTTTAACCCCGCCGCATTTTTGCGCCTGTCCCAAGTCAGGAGCCTCTGGCCTTTGTTAGTCTTGTATTATTTTAATTTTAGTTTCTTGTGTACAATTTGGAAATTAGTATGGCGTTCATTATCACTGGACTAGTATATATTTGTTTAGGGGCCAGCTGAAGGACACCTCCGGGTGCGGGAATTTCTCGCTACATTGAAGACCTGTTGGTGACCCTCTGCTGTTGTTTTTTATTTGGTCGGGTTGTTGTCTCTTTGACACATTCCCCATTTCCATTCTCAATTTTATACATATAAACAATGCTTTCAATACAAAATGAAAACATTGACTCCGTCATATTAAACGAAACCGCCGACCAGGAAAAACCAACAACCAAGTTACCTTAGTCGATATGGAAATCTGTGTCCAAACCCTAATGCTCGGAAGATCGTCTCGAGAGGTGTACTTGGATAATACTGAAAGTTAGCTTATGTTTACATAAACAAAATATCATCAAATGTGTAACAGCAAACAAAAATACCAATATATAGTACGAAAAACAAGAAAAAATCAAACAATAATGAACCAACATTAATCTGAACTTGACCAGTTCGAAGTTGGCGAGAGAATGGTCTGATAGGGAAATTGACCCGCCAAAAATGACCATTCACGTGATACTACAATTAATATCACGTGTCCATACATATATTGAAAGAACCGTATATAAAAATTTAAATATGCTCCTGCTAATGAAGCAACTCCACCACAGAACAGAAGACTTAAAATTGCAGCTACAGGTCACTGTACGGCCTTCGCCATTTTTGCATAAACGACATTCTTAAGTCATCTTTAAAAAATCGCGTTTAACTCAACAATAATTCGCTAAGAAGGAATGTAATGGTGTCTCGTGAAATCGTTTTTATTTAGTTACATTTATTAGGAATGAAACTAATACATATATTTTGTAAAAAGAACCATTTGTATGTGTACATAAGCATGTCTGTCTGACAGGGTGACATTCTATACGTAATATATATTTTAGAGTTATTATTCTTTCATCTAAGCTTGATTTTTTTGTATTGCTGAAAAATTTAGAAAATTTACATATTGAATATTGTAGTTGTTCTGTAATAAGTACATGGTATGTAACCACTTTGTAGTTATAATGTACAGCTATTGACCGAAGATGGCCATACAATGACCAAAACGACATCAGAAGTGTGGTTTATAAATTATCGTGTCACCCGTACATGTACAGCTAACATGCATGTATACCGGTTAAGTTGGTCATACAGTTATTAAATAGTATGTTTAATATGTATCACATGTCTGCTTCAACTGAGATATATAATTCCACAAAAAAAAACTAAATTTTATACGGATATAACATCTCCGATCAACGGCTCCTATCGAAGATTATAGTGAATTCATGTTATAGCTAGATTTGGAATGATTTAACCAGAAAATGGTAAGTTTACTTCTTTTGTTCATGTGTTTTGCTTATTAACCTTTAATTCATACATGAAACATGTTTCTGTTGCATTCTTAGTTTGTTCTTCCAATCTCTTTTTCCAATCTAAGACCCGCCAACACACCCTGCCGCATCATACTAAAGCTGTTTCTAAGCGACCGTGCAAATGCCATATGGTAAAAAAAAACTATCGTTTTCAAAGAGACTAAAAAGATTGATTTTTTTTCAAAGCATTCGTCTATTGACATCCCATTCACAAACATGGTTCATGTAACTGTAGACGCAAACAGAATATAAGAAAACTTATGCTTTTATCAGTTTTAACCACCCGTAAAATTAATTTTATAATTAAGCTCTTTCAAAATAACGTGTAATGTATACAAAAAAGGTAAATGTAATATCTGACAAGTAGCATTAATGTGAACGACTTAAGGTTCATGTGGACCCTATGGCTAAAATGGCCGTATTTTGACCTCAAAATTTACTATGAATACAGGCAAACCTGTGCATCAGGAAACGTTTTAAGACATAGCATGCCATAGATAAATAAAATTCAAATGCATTGTATGATTTAGAAAATTCATAACTTAACTGGATTTTGCCGTACACTTTTTTCGTCCCTGCAGAAGATGATAAAATTAACAAACAGTTGAGTTTACCTTGATATGGTCCAGGCTGGTTAAAACTTTTATTAAAAAATAAACACTAGCACATCATCGAAAAGCAAGTGTGTTATCTATGTTTCAAATTTTATAACAAAAGTCTTTGTATTAAAGGCTAATGATTTTCTATAAAAATCTTGGTTTATTTGCCACAATGTACTCTTTTTTCTATTAAATGCAATGAAACAGTAAATAATGATACTTTGCATCAAGTTTCCCCTTGGTATATGTACAAAATGGCCTATCTCTATTATTCATTTATATATCTGTAGTTTTGATACAATTGAAGTTTGAAAAGTTCGTACAAAAATGGCTACAGAAGGGGTCATAAACCTTTATACTAGTACATGTATAATAATTTAACCGCAGGTTTCCGATTCAGCAACTGTACGGAAATACACCACTTATGATTTGTTGTTGTTAGTTTGTCATCTATTTAATGAATGCAAAAGTCATTCATTAAACATTTACTTCTACAAAATTGACCGAAACCAATTGTTTTATACAAGAACCTTAAAACAAAAGACTTTCAGCAACGTATAACGCCTTTGCAAAATCCAGGCGCGTAGCTCCCTATACGCTAACACGCAGTTGCGTGCACATCGATTTGGCATGCAAAAAAAAAAAATGGCAAAATAAAAATATATAGATTGAATGTTAAAGGAAACACCTATGTTGTCACTTTTTTAATTGATGAAATATCATTAAATAACGGCATTTGGTTTCAAAATAAAAGTGTTATTGGAGATTATGACAAAATTGGACAGTAACTTGTATCTTTTACAAGATTTGAATTTGAAATACTCAGTATATGTAGTTTTTGGAGCACATTTTACAGTTTACGGTTCATCAGTTTGGAATGAGATGTACCAATCGGCATTAGAATTATCAGAACCCATCGATATCGTTGAAAATATGCCGAGGCGATGTGGTCGACAGACTACCAGAGCCAATCACCCTGCAAACACGCCAAAACAGTATTGGAAAGCCTCATTATTTTTTGCGTATGTTGAAAACAAATGTACGATCAACAATGAACGACGACAGTTACTAGCATTACTGCATATTCATCGGCATTTCAGTGTGAATATTGACAATTAAAGTAATAGAGAAGTTTGTTTCTGCCTAGACCCGAAGATCAGATTTTGGACAATTTTGAGTAAATTCTGTATCACAAATATGTGAATTTTAATGTGCGTTTTGTTATGCGTTTACTTTTCTGCATTGGCTAGAGGTATAGGGGGAGGGTTGAGATCTCACAAACATGTTTAACCCCGCCGCATTTTTGCGCCTGTCCCAAGTCAGGAGCCTCTAGCCTTTGTTAGTCTTGTATTATTTTAACTTTTAGTTTCTTGTGTACAATTTGGAGTTTAGTATGGCGTTCATTATCACTGAACTAGTATATATTTGTTTAGGGGCCAGCTGAAGGACACCTCCGGGTGCGGGAATTTCTCGTTGCATTGAAGACCTGTTGGTGACCTTCTGCTGTTGTCTGCTCTGTGGTCGGGTTGTGGTCTCTTTGGCACATTCCCCATTTCCATTCTCAATTTTGTTGTTTATGTATTACTCTATTCAGAAGATTTATTAATAGTTTTACATTCATCAATTTTTTATAGGTCCTATCTACATATAGCTCCTCTTTTAACCGTCCTATGACCGAAACCCGGAAAAGAAAACATTTTTCTGCATAAAAAGATCCCAAAATATTTTCATTTCATTCATTCATTCATTCATAATTTATACATGTACTAAAAAAAAACACTTCAGTACGAACGAATACTAGAAGATATTTACATAATTATTTGAACATTAGTTTGTAAGAATTTGGAGACTATTTTTAATAATCTTTAACTTATCTTTTATTTGTCTAGGTAATGTATAATTGCCTGTAATTAATAATTATCAGAATGAATTCATGGGTTACACTAAAGACCTGAAAGTGGACCTGAAAAGACCTGAAAAGACCTGAAAATATACGACTAAAATTATTCAAATTGCAATAACTTTTTTATTATTGGATGGAATTTCTTCAAGTTGGAATTTTATTAATTGTAAATATTCAAATTTCATTAAAATTAAAAACAATTAAACTAAAAACAATTTTTTGATGCCAAAAGTTGGACCTGAACGGAGAAATGAAAAGACCTGAAGGGACCTGAAAATCTATGTCGGACTAATTCTAACTACAATAACTTTTTTAATATTCAATGGATATCTTTCAACTTTAGATTTTGTGAAACTAAAAGATAATTATAATGATAAAATAAAAAAAAATATATGAAAAATACCATTTGGGAGTGAAAACTCGGAACTGAACGGAAAATTAAGTAACATAAATTTGCTTGAAAAGACTGCGGTCAGATTTATTCAATATCTTTAACTGTTTTCAATCATTCTCCTTGAAATATGAATTTTGTTATAGGAAAGGTATAATATATCATTGAAATTATAGAGAATTTTATCGAAAATATAATGGTTGAGTTACAAAATTCGGACCTTGTCGGTGAAATAAAAAACATGAATGGATTATAGGGGTAGTTGTATTTAAACTCGCAAAACATTGTTTTCCTATTTGTTTCTATTTTAGACAAAAGTCTATTGAAGAGAACGAATTACTTTATATTTATACAGGAATATATTTGAAAACAAAGTACATTGTTATTGATGAATCCTGAACCTAAAGGGAAGATTGTCCTTGTATTGATATTAGGTGATAATTGGATCATTAGTCTGAATAAACATTTCACTTTAATCTTTTAATTGGATTATCACTTTATCTTGTTACACGAACTAAACATTGCATGTAGCAAATGGAGTCATTAAACTTGTGCAGGGGTTACCTGTGATTGCAGTGGCAGATCCAGCCATTTTAAAAAGGGGGGGGGGGGGTCCCAACCCAGAGTAAAGGGTTATATGCTATTAAGACTATTAATCTTGATGAAATTCAAGGATTAAACTTTTTTAGATTTGTATTATCATTTTGTTTTTATAAGCGTAATTACATGACAATTAATAAATTTGTTCTATAATATTTGTTTCAATTAGTGTTTTCATTGTTATTTATAATGTGATTTAATTGTGTATAATCATGTAATTATGTGTAACTGATAAAAAATCATTTTAAGCTAATCGTTAACATTAAATATTTTTATCACAAGTTGCTTTTGACTCTTCTTGAATGAAAATGCAAATGTTTTATAAGCTATGTTGAATTAACTATATATATATCCAGGTTCATTCAGGACTTCATTTTTCATTCAACAGGTCCGACGTTTGTCACATAGTGCAGGTTTGGGACACCACAAAAATTGTGACGGGGTTATTGTAGTTTAAAGACACCAAACCTTTTTCTGAATTATTTATTTCTATGGTATATCTCTTTGACTTATAAGTTTTGACATCCGAGTTTTGATTATTCTTTGGTATCTTCCATCTTTTTTTACTTGTATCAGTTTTGCGTATCATATTAGTATCTTCTGTCAATAAAAATTAGAGAGATGTGGTGTGATACCAATGAGACAGATCTCTACAAGAGACCAAATGACATCGAACATGAAAAGTTATCAACCATATTTTGTTTATTATTTTCGTTTTAAAAAAATGTGGAATTTTAGGCTCATTCAGATTTTGAATTTTCCGTTCAGGTCCGAGTTTTGACACCCCAACAATATTTTTCACATATTTTTTTTTATATTATCATTAGATTGAACTTTTTGTGTCACAAAATCAAAAGTTGAAAGATATCCATTGAATATTAAAAAAGTTATTGTAGTTAGAATTAGTCCGACATAGATTTTCAGGTCCCTTCAGGTCTTTCATTTCTCCGTTCAGGTCCAACTTTTGGCATCAAATTTTTTTTTTTTTTTTTAATTTTAAAATTTTAATGAAATATAAATATTTACAATTAATAAAATTTCAACTTGAAGAAATTCCATCCAATAATAAAAAAGTTATTGCAATTTGAATAATTTTAGTCGTATATTTTCAGGTCTTTTCAGGTCTTTTCAGGTCCACTTTCAGGTCTTTAGTGTAACCCTGAATTCATTCATATTAAAATGTATTGACATTTTTAGAGGGGGTCATGATAACCATTATTCAAGTAGACAATGGATACAATGATTATTTAAATTCTTCTATGAACCAATTGATTAAAACGTACATTTAGACTGCTATTATATAGTAAGTGCACTTTTGCGTTACATGTATGTGTTGAGTGTATGACATGCGATAAATTCCGCACTAAAAGTTCTACATTTAGATCATTTGTAATGATAGAGGAAATTTTTACGGCTTTAAAACAATTACCAACCTCCATTTTTCCGATTTGCTTAGACTCTAGTTTTCTATATACTCTATATCTTCACAAGAGACCGCTTTTGTTGTTTTCGTTGTTTTCATTATAATCTGGTGTTTCTATACATGTATTTATTTTTCGTTAACTCTTTTGTACACTTATTAAGCCGTTAGTTTTCTGATTTGAACTATTTTAAATTTTTTATGTCTTCACCTTTTATAGCTGACTATATGTGGTATGGGCTTTGCTCATTGATGAAGGTGACCTATAGTTATTAATGTTTGTGTCATTTCGTCTCTTGTGAAGAGTTGTCTCATTCGCAATCATACCACATTTTCTTTTGTGTTAAGTACATGTATGTTGGGTGTTTTTTTTTTCGTGTTTTTTTTTTATTTGCAGAAGTCGAGACATAGGTTATTCTTTTCCGGCGGGATTCTATCATTTCTTTGATTTTGAAAAAGGTAAAGTTAAGCTTCCCATATTTGATCCATTTGTAAGATAACAAGATAAACTGCTCTATTTGAAATAGCAACGATGTACATTGCCTTTGTTGTTGTCATTGGTCGATTGCTGTCTTATTTTCGAAAGCATATGATACAATGTACATTTTAAAGACAGTGCAATTTGTTTAAAACTAAAGGAATATATTAATGTCATGTATGCTGTTGTTTGACTTTTCGTCATATCTTTTTTTTTATTTGATCATGATATTGTTCTTCTTCGACCTTTAACATTCTTTATATGTGATTTGATATCTTCCGGTTATCATAAATTATATACACGATACCTTCCTCAACAATGGTTGTGAGTGTGATGCACAAGTCGATAAGGACTTGTAAAGAGTAAACATATGAACCATGCACACAGAACATTTGACCCTGTTCTGCATAATATATGACGCATCCTGATTTGGTGGTTGTTCCTTGTAAACAAGGTTCGACTGTTTTTATATTATCTATTTCAAGAGACACGAGCTTAATTATTTAAAATACATTTAAGAAAATATTGATGCAAAAGGTGTTCACGTCGATACAGCTTCAATATAGCTCGATATCATCTGTGTAGCCTATCGTACTTAAACTTTATAGAACAAGAATGTTTCCATGATAGTACAGGTATGCCCCACTCGTGAAGTTGATTGGACTTCCACTTTAAAAAATCTTTGACCCAAAACTTTGACTTGAAGCAGGACAGACGGACGAACGGACGCACAGACTGAAAATGTAATGTTCCTAGCGGGACATAAACACATCTAAGATAACTACGTCGTTGTCGTCGGTTTTGTTACATGTTCATACATGTATGTCGCGAGAACAGTGTGTTATTTATATTTTTTTCCTTAACATTTATTTCAATATGAAACAAATGTGAAACTTACCAAACGCATGTGATCGTTATTTCCAATCAAGACTCTGGCAGGTCCAAGATCAAAACTAGTTTCTTGTGTATACACAAAATTGTATATATGTAAAGTTATGATTTGGACAAACTTTACAAACATCATCATTTTTTTCATATTGCATAATTAAAGACGATAACGCTGTGTCCTTTAAACCTGTGATCATGCCAGCTTGAGTCTAGTTTCTGTATCACCTCATATTGATATTTAACGTAAGAATAACCGGGCGCATTGCAATTGTGCCAATTAAAAAAGAAATATATAAGAAATTGCGCCGGATTAGCTATGTATACTATCCGGCATCATTCGTGGCAATCTGTATTAGTCCGTAGATATCTGTATTGGTGTCGTAGTCATACGTACAGTAGATCGTAGTAGTACTTGTATATCCTTGACAATTTTTGAACATGTATACGCAAAATTTGACATTAAATTTGACCACGGATCAAATGACCGTAGTAACTCCTTACTAAACTGTATAAGACCGTACTAATCCGTTATAGTCCCTGTCAAACCCGTATTAATCCGTACTTATTCGTAGGCCAAAACAACTGCTACGGCTAGTTTCGGAGAACTACGTACTAGTACAGTTATACCACGTATTGGTAAGGATACAATACGATTTGTTACGAATGTGCCACGTATTAACAGCACGTTTTTACTACGTTTTAATACGGATAGTTAGGTATCCGCCAGGGTTCTAAGAGTCTATTACGGTTTACTAAGTTACAACACGAAAAAATATGGAATGCTGTGGATTATTTTATTTTCTTTGGTACCAATTTTTGTGGATTGCGGGAACCTCGAATTTTCATGGATATTTTGATATTCTGCCAAAGATATGGATACGACTTTATATCGTTGCCACATGTGGAGCAGGATCTTCTTACCCTTCCGGAGCACCTGAGATCACCCCTACTTTTTGGTTGGGTTCGTGTTGCTTAGTCTTTAGTTTTCTATGTTGTGTCATGTGTACTATTGTTTGTCTATTTGTCCTTTTCCTTTTTAAGTCATGGCGTTGTACGTTTATTTTGGATTTATGAGTTTGACTGTCCCTCTGGTATCTTTCGTCCCTCTTTTATAGAAATTTGTTTTTTGCGTTGAACATTAAAATTCGTTGTTCATCTGTACGCACAAAACCCAGAATATTGGTTCCAACGAATAATGATAAATCCACACTATTATGTCTGTAACGACGACCGACTGCCATAAGGCTAGCTTTTGTATAAATGCTTCATACCTATAGGGCCCTATAGCTTCTTATTCTGTGTCTTGACGTTGAGGGTATACATAATGAATATCCAACATGAATCATCAACAACTGCTGCTTGCTAATAATTGGCTGTAACTGGATATTGATATGGCGCTTAATGATAGGGCAGGATCGAGATACTTGATGACAGACGTAGAGATGACAGGAGGCAGATTAGATGTTGGTCTAGGGAGTGCACTTCCCTATCCATGGCCAGTTTGAGCTCAATTGTGTGAAGAAAATTCAGATACATTAAAGAATTTTGAAAGAATAATCCTAAATATGTTTCAAGAACAGCTGCTACATGTCATTGGTCAGAGGGTTGCGAATAACACCACATAGTACAGACAGACAGATACATGTAAATGATGTATTTAACAAGATCGAAAAATAATCTCAATTAACTGCCATAAAGAAATGATGATTAATAAGTAAATTATAGAAATATGACGGTTCGTGCTATTAGGTTTCAGATCGTTCTAATTCGTACTAACCTTTACTTATACCGTAGGAAACCGTTGTTTATCAACATTACATACGACGCGACACGTATCGTTGTGTCATTTTCTTATTTTACCGTGTCTTACCGTAAGAACCTATATCAATCATGTCGCCAAAATGAACCCGTCCTTTATTATCCGTGGTAGTAACGTCAAAACCCGTAGTCATATCGTTGTGTCTCCGTATAGGATCCGTATCAGACTACGGAAACTCCATTTCCGGGATCATTCGTAAGATTTTCTGCGTAGCGTTTCCGGCGAGATGATCCGTGAATGTGTGTCTTATGCATAAAGGACGACGAAAGAAAAATACAGAAATGATCATAGCTTTTTGTGACCTTAATAACTGTTCACATACATTTGTTTTGATTCAAGATTCATAAAGAGTTTAAACTTCGTATAGACTTGTTCATCTTAAATATCTTCTACATAATAAATTTTACAAAAGTGATACAATTGATATACACTGTGCTTTAAAACACTGACTAAGTCTCACAATATGTCAAATAACGAAGCAGCTTATCAATGAGAGACTCACCACAGCAGTTACTTGAATAGGAACAAAACTAATAAAGTTAACTTACAAAACGATATGTTTTTTTACTTCATCGAAGTTTTTGTTAGCATTTTCTTTCGAACTAGGAAGCTATCATTAACACAATTGATAAGTGTTAAAAGATCGAATACAAGTTTCAACACCAATGGGTCATCTTTGTCACTTAGAGACATTCTTCCGTATGTTTTACCTTCTTCCTCTTTGATTAAGGCTACTTAATATGTGTAACATCTCGCGTATACATATGATGATTGTTCGCATGGCCTTTAACATATACACTTGAATATTTGCAAACTTTGCATACGTGTTCCGAATACGATACGAAATCAAACATTTAAAGTTGCGGGTTAAACATGGGAAAGGGGAAAGTGAGGCTGTATGAATGGATGACGCATAAATAGATGCACTTTTCAAAAACTGTAATTGATATATTTTACAAAAACAAAGTTACTTTAATCGTTTTATTTATGTTACTAAATTTCAATTATGAACAGAATTCGGTCTGCAATTTAAAGATTATTTATGTTGATTGCTATGCACACGTCATTTAATCAAAATTATTATGACCGAGTTACATAATGTATCCTTCCGAATTTTAACAAATAAAAACATGTACAAGGAAGACATACAATTAACAGGTCCTTTGCTCCGTTAAACATCAATTTGACATTCAATTTTGTGAATACTTTTAAATACTTTCTTTACATTTAAATATTTTTACTTTACGGATAAAGACATTAATCTGATACTTCTATGCCTGACTGCTCAGGGTAACAATAAACCAACCTAAGACATTCAATGCGGGTATATATATATATGTAAACAGTATGTCATATACTTCCGGGTAAGCTGTGGATATAATGTGATGTTGTTTTTGCTACAATGAAGGTAAATTAATCTTTCAACATAGTGAAATTTGTTTTTATTAGAATACAGAACGAAGAACCGGTCCATACTAATTTCAACATGTTTATCTAGGGTTGAAAAACAAAGTACAAACTTATATGCAAAAAGGTTACATCGTTGTATCGGGTAAAATCAAGATAATAAGTTATTTCTGTGTTCATGGTTACGTAAGATGTACATGTATATAACTTTGTACTAGTTACATACATTTGTGTAGGCATTACATGGTTTTATTATTTGTAATCATTTTCTTTCAGCTTTTGCACGGTATTCATATTATACAACCGTGTATACTTATAAACGTCAATGCTGCCTTTAATGTACGAAATACAACTGTACCTAACAAAAAAGGACACATTATTGTGCTCTTCATATGAAGCCATTACAAAGACTTCCCACCATGGCTAAATACGTGTACGTTTGTGTTAGGTCCCACAGTCTGTAGATCGCTTATTATTATAAATGAACCTTAACCGAATTGTTCCGAAACGGAGTTGTTGTTTATAGAGTATGACAATATGTTTTTAAAAAGATATAACATATAGTTTATAAACACTGAAGTAGTGAATTATTTCAAGGCGCAAGATGATTTAAAACAGAATATCTATATTTGATTATGTTGATGATATAGATGTGAATGATTACAAGATTTACTTACAGATGGTGTCAAAGCGTCAACAACATGCGAGTATATTTCTGATTGTCATAGCGACCACTTTTGTGTTAATCACAGGACAAAGTAAGTACACCCAATATTAATGCCTTTGTCTAAAAAGACGCAATGATAAGTAAGTTTGTTGTCCCTGAGATGTCAACTTATTTTCGAGGTGAAGTCGATCGGTACAGTTTGTGTGTCGAAATCATTGAATGCTACATTAAATTTTGTAGTTTGGTCCGAATAACCCTTTTTAAACCTTGATTAACCAGGAAACGTTAACATATTATATTTTTCATTACCAAGAGACATATATATTTAATTTGTATGATATGTATTTGACTAACAGGATGAACAAATGTAATTGTTGATTCTCCAATTATTGCCTAATTCGAAAATTGCTAACTATTTTGTTTTATATAATATTCCTGTTTCTGTTCAGTTCAATTCTTTCAGATTACAAAGTTAGTTGTTTTTCAATAAGATAAAAGTAAAATAAGCGTTTATCACTCGAGTTTCAAAATCACTCAGTTCACTGTTGCTCTAAATGACTTTTTTTTCGTCTTACAAATAATATATTCTCACAGTGTTTAAAAAAAAACAATGGTTTTATTGAAAATAAATGCAGATAGCAGTAAGGTATACGACAAGGAAACAGCAACCAAACGTTACAAATTTCAAAACAGACATGCTACCCCAAAAAGAAATACACCGTATAATAATTATTTGTACGTTCACGTTTTCCTTGTTAGACCAATCAGCGCTGTGTAAAACACTTGTTGTGTGTCATGTTTCAAATTGTATTCTTAGTAATCAACTCTGCAAAGTGTTGTCACATTTCGTTGCACGACTATGTTATCTAGGTTTCCAAGTAAGGAAAATCAGACTACCGCGGTGTTTTACAGCTATCTCAATGTTTTGAAATATTATGTCGTTTTGTTCAGTTGTAGTAGTTTCAAAATCTCTAACAATTACATGCACATAGGAGAAAATTGAACTATTTAGAAATCTTTAAAACCAATGGTCTATTAATATTGGACCCTTTACTTTAAGGCAGGTCGCATACCCGTTATACACCATAGCTTTGAACATTACAGAAACAATCGTATTGAACATGCTGAAAAATATTGATTTTAATTGGGCGGAGTATGCCACAAATATTTTTATTTCTTCAAAAAACCTAAGCTTATGGATTCTTGGTTGACAACATACAACTTGATTTCTTCTTCCTACATAGTTGAGAATTTGTTTTCTTTCTGTTGTTGAATGTATAAATCTTTTTATTAGCTTTAAGCGAAATAAACAGTCATCCATGACAACTGTAAATAACGCATAGGAAAGCAACGCGACCAAATATTTTTCTTTTAATGAAATATGATAATACAATAAATAATCTTTATTTTGAAATAAGGGTTTTATAATAATTATCAATTAAAAAAAATTCAGTATACAGCAAGTAACATTACTATTGTTGGCAAAGGCACAACATGCACAATATATTGTTTGTTTTACATTCTTAAACAAAAGAATAACATTGTCACGTTTATCATGAAGACGAGGCCGTATGCGACTTCTGGCGCAGAAAGAATTAAGATTAAGGTAAGGTTTATCATAACGGTAATCCAATTCTACAGCTGTATACAACAAATCAAATACAATAAAAAATGAAAACGAACTACCAAGTAAAAAAATGACTTTATTTCTTTTTACAGTTAATCTTGCTTTACATGGGACAGCAGAACAAGAAACAACATACACAGACTCCGATGGTAATTCGTACAGTGCGAACTTGGCAATAGAAGGACCTTCAAATAATAATTGGGCAGATGGATGTTCTTCTACAGCCGCTGGACAATCGACACAGTGGTGGGGAATGTCTTTCCCAAAATTAGTCTACATTACGAATATTAGATATTATCTAAGGAATGATAGTAAGTTCTTATTTGTATTAATCATTATTTCCCTTCCCCAACACTAACCCCCCGAAACATTATATTTCGTCTGTCGTCGTCGTCCATTGTCTGTTAACTGCTATACAGATCATCTCCTCTGAAACTACGGGGCCATATTTGACTACACATTGACACAATCATAAATGCAGTATCATGCTTTAAACATGATTTTTTGTGTCCCATGACTCTGCCTGAAAGAGAAATCGGGGACACCCTAAGTAGTTTATTCAGTTCACACTTAAATAAATCTATTTGTTTCGCTTCTTTTGAGTTTGATATATTTACTTATCGAAAAAGGGATATGCAATCTTTGGAAATAGAATTATATTGCAACAGCATAATATCGTCTATCGTATTTATTTTTCTCGTTGATGAAATAATCAAAATCCAGTCATTCACAACTTGCTTCACCAACACGACGAGTGCCATATTTATTCACTATCTTATTATTTATTTTACAGCGGCAGAGCGCATGAATGGTTTCCGCTTGTACCTTGCAAATGACACTGTGTATAAAGATACTGAACTGTGCTTTGTCGACAAAGGGAATCAGGCCTTCCAAAACCTGATTCATAGTGTCGATTGTGATTTGAGCCCTACCAAGAATGTGTATTTCTTCAACAGAAATACATTTATAGAAATATGTTACATAGAAATAAATGGTAAAGTATTAAAAAAAACATATCTTTTTATATTCACATAGAGCGAACTGCATTTGTCACATTCAAAAAGACATCAAATTTACATTTGCATTAACACGAATTGTTAATCCTTGAATAAACACTAACTGTAAAAATACGAATGGTGCAGTAAAATTTGTTCCATTTTATGATTATGTACCCTCGTATTGATTCAATGCTAAACATATAGAAATGTTATAGACAATCAATAGTCTTATTTTAAACATATTTACTTATAGTGGATTAGGAAACAAGTTGTTGCAACTTATATTAATCCCTTTCCACTTTGCCGGTTCGTGTGCTAGTTTGCATTAACCTGTTCTTTTTCGAAATCTACAAGGGTGCCTTTCACGTGCAAGATATATGGTTAATTTTTACATGCGTTAGCCATTTATTGTCCCCTTCCGACGAACTAGCATCGTTTCACAAGACCATTCTCGCAAATGGTGTCAAGAGAGAGCCGAAAATTCAGTCTCTGAAATTTTCTTCTCGGAACGAGGATCGAACCAGGTACCCTTGTGTTTTAAGTCCGATGCGCTAACCACTACACAACAGTTTTTTCCCTTGTACTCTCATATTTAGCAATTCAGTGATCGATAGGTAAAGGATAATTGCTTTTGCAGTGCTAGCAACTATTTTCTGAAAAAAAGTTTTTAAAATTAGATATTGGTTAAAGCTAATATGAATATGGATCAAATCAAGTACACCTT
Source organism: Mytilus edulis (assembly GCA_019925275.1). Taxonomy (NCBI): domain Eukaryota; kingdom Metazoa; phylum Mollusca; class Bivalvia; order Mytilida; family Mytilidae; genus Mytilus; species Mytilus edulis. The sequence continues at coordinate 87,261,426 of CM034349.1, read as the reverse complement.
CTAGGGTGCACTCGACTTAAGCAACTCAGCACAAAATTGTTTTGGAATTTAAAGGTTATTTGGGACTTTCCGTAAATAATCAACGCTAACACTTCAGAGTAATCTATGTTTAACATTTTAAAACAACAATCTCTGAAATAAAGTCTGTGGATTTTCTACAAAATCTTGGTTTTATTTGCCATTAAACCACTTTTTTCTATAAATACAATGAAACAATAAATGATAATGCTCTGCTCGAAGTTTGGTAAATGTACACAGTGACCCATCATTAGTCATATATTTGCTGTTTTACGGTTTACTATTGAAGTTTGAAATTTTTTTAATTCACATGGCTACAAAGGGGGTCATAAACCTTAATTTCAATTTATTTGCGCTAACATTGATTTTTTTTTACATAGATCAGTTTATAAATGAGGTCCCGTGTGCATACAGATTAGTTCAAACTGGCTTTTAAAAATGTAATCTTCAGTTGTGTAATTTGAATGGCCTCCTGTCTTTTTTTACTTTTATTTCGATTTGCCTATTAAAGCCAGCTGTTCTTCTGTTTTTTGCAGTTGTTATCTTATAGTTCGTGTCTGTGTGTGTTAAATTGTCGTTTTGGTTGTTTTTTTTTTGCACTTCAGTGTTTCTGTTGTTTCTTTGTTTTCGTCTTGTAGTTGATGTGTTTACCTCAGTTTTAGTTTGTAATCCGGATTTGTTTCCTCTCAATCGATTTGTGACTTTCGAACAGCGGTATACTACTGTTGCCTTCATTTTAGGATTAATACATGTTTTTTAGCAATTACTTTCCGGTCGCTTTTTTGGGCATTAAATAGGAAAGATTATTGGAAACATGTATTGTCACTTTAACAGGATTTTTATGTTGGAAATTTGTGTGATTATATATGATTCAATTTAAACTAACTTTTGTAATTTCAGGATGCTGGAAAGGTACTTGGGGAACCAATTGTACAACGGATTGTCCGGTTGAATGCATAGATAGACATTGTCATCCTGCAAATGGTTCTTGTATTTGGGGTTGTGATGAACAGAAGTGTTTTCATGGAGAGTGTGATCCGAATACAGATGTTTGTATGAAGGGATGTGAAGCGGGACGAGGCGGGAGATACTGTACTTTCTGTAAGTATAATACATCAAACAAATATCAATTTGCTAGATTGAATAGGGTTTGTATTGGATAAATAGATAGTTATTAAATCATATGCAGGATGACATATTAGGCATTACAGTAATCAGATACGTGAGATCTGTATTGGAAGTCATCTGAAGGTGCAGGGATTCAAACGTGAACTGTCACCGAAAAGAGGACATGTTGGCCCATGTTGGTCAACAAAAACGTTTTCTATAACCTAAATGAATAAATCAGAATATTGTAAATTGGAATAAAGTTCATTGGTTAGTTTTATTTATATTTTTTGAAAAATAGATAAAATGCATATACAAGAAAAAATGAATAAACAATAATAGAATAATGATCGTTACTTTTATTCAATATCGCTTTTATTTACCTTTGACTAACCCATCCAATTTTACTGTGATCTGTGAATCATTTGTTAAATAAGATTATTCAAATATTCAAAGAGTCATCACAATAGTTATCAAAGGTACCAGGATTATAATTGAGTACGCCAGACGCGCGTTTCGTCTACATATGACACATCAGTGACGCTGATATCAAAATATTTATAAAGCCAAACTAGTACAAAGTTGAAGAGCATTCAGGATACAAAATTCAAAAAAGTTGTGCCAAATACGGCTAAGGTTATCTATGCCTGGGATAAATCATAAAGTACGACCAAAAAATGCTTTTAAATCCTGGCAAACATTAAAGATTTTACTTGAAATTGAAAAATTCTATGGTTTTTTTTTTGTATACAAAATACTCCAAAAATTAATGAACAGCAACCTCAATTACGCATATGCAGAATTAAACAAAAAGTATAATTAGCTATTTCAACTCGAAAACATTTGGCCTTTTTCTTAATCTCTTGTTTACTAAATAATCATAAATTACAGTTAGGAACTAAAATTTCTGAAAAAAGATGTTGCTTTAAAAAATATTTTTCATGTTTTTTGTTTACATTTTTTTGTGTGGATAAAATAGAGTAAAAGCGTTTTTTTTCTTTTTAATTTCTAGAATTATAAAAGAAACTGTTTTTTCAACGCCCTCAGACAAAGCTGACCTTAGATGGATATTTCAAAGTTTAAAGTACTTTGTGGTTCTATAGCTCATCGGCTGTTTTGTTCTTATACATTCTCGGCTTCCAAACATTTGACATTGAGCGTTCCTGATTAAGGTGAATCAATAAAAGTGTTTCGGACGCATTCAATAAATAATGTTTTTTTTACATTTTTTGCAACACTTGGTCGATTCCTCTTTAAATGTACTATCAGCCCCCGAGAGTATCATCAGCTTAGTAGTCAGTATTTTGGTACTGACAAAATTAATAATAAACCATTCTAAAATCGTCAGTTGATAAATTCTAAAATCAAAAAGAAACTAATGTTTCAACTCCTTCTGACAAAGTTGACCTTAGATGGATTTGGCTATGTTTTATGTACTTTTTAGTATATATCTCTACACCTGTGTTGGTTCGTAAACATCATCTGTTTCAAAATATCCGGCTTTGAGCGTTCCCGATGAATGTTAATACAGACAAGCACTTCAGACGCATGTTATGAGAATCGTATATTTTTTATTTTCTTAATTCTTATTCATAATTTCAGTGTATCTATAGTTTATACGTGTGTCTATCAATTTTTTAAACCTCCTAACTTGTAAGCAATCGATAATTATCTTTGGTAGTAGTTGAACATTAACTGTTTGTAAGCAGAATGTCTTGGGCTATAAGCATGCCGTGTATAACAAAAATCTCTTTTCAAACATAACTGTCTTATAATGCTAAATAAAAAACTACGCAAACATCAGCAAATACAATCAACATACTATTTCAATTTTGAGTGTTGATAAAGAAGCTTATCGTATTATGTATCTGCTAGTTTAAAGTTTTAAAATACAGGTATGGGATTTTTTATACAAACAAAGTAAGTTAAGACATTTGGTATACTTTTAATCACAGATAATACGGTTTATAATGGAATTGCAACATATAGCCTTTCTGGTGTCAATTCACCCGCTAATATAATAATCGATGGAAACACAACATCATGCATCAGCATAGAAACAGCTAGTTCTAATTCATATATACAGATTGGAAATGGATCATCAATTGTAATTACTGGGGTGTATCTTTTCTTTGGAGGTGAGTAAAACAGAAAAATAACAATGATTGTGCTTTGATCATAAGTATACATGCAGACTGTAGGCTTCCTTACAGTTAATGTTTTGAATATATCAAAATAATTAGTGTTTAGGGACAAATTATTGCTTCCCTCTTAAATAGGACCTTATGTTGACCATTAACTATCAAAGTTCTGTTCATCCTGCTTCTGATTCCGTGCACATGTAGGATTTTAATTGTCATTGCAATACATTTCAAACAACAATATATGTTTCAGAATTTTTTTAATTTGAATATTGAAAAACAAAACCTTTTTAGGGACAATTTAGAAATATTATTAGTGCATTGTCTAAAATAAAAACATTATATTCAAGTTGTTTTAAGAATATTTTTCAATGCAATTTTGTTACTCTTGGTACATGTAGGTATGTAGTTGCGAATTGATTTTCACGTAAAAAAAATTGTCAAATATGCATGGCATTATCAGTGTATCGTTATGTTGGTAATTGTTGGTTCTCAAAACACATATTTTGTCAACAAACTGATATTGCACCATATCAATGTATTGCACTTGAAATGATAGGGTTCGCTTTTCGAACGTATCATAAGTCCCTAACACATAACTTAAATTTATAAATATGATACATTACGACTTTTCTACTCTTTACACAAGTATTCTACAATCCAAACTAAAAGACAAATTGAAAGATTTGGTATTGCTTTACTTCATAAAAAGAAATGGCCAACGTAGATACAAGTACCTTGTCTTAAGGAGGGATAAATCCTACTTTGTAAAGGATCACTCTGAGTCAAACAAAACATTCTCTGAAACTGATATTATCAAGATGCTTGATTTCTTGATTGACAAAATACTTGTTACGTTCAGAGGACGTGTTTTTCAACAGACTGTCGGCATTCCAATGGGAACAAATTGTGCCCCTCTACTTGCTGACTTGTTCCTTTAAAATTATGACGCTGACCTAATGCAGGAACTTCTTAGGAAGAAATATAGGAAGTTAGCGTTATCCTTTAATTGGATATAGGAAGATGTGGTGTGAGTGCCAATGAGACAACTCTCCATCCAAATAACAATTTAAAAAAGTCAACCATTATAGGTCAATGTACGGCCTTTAACACGGAGCCTTGGCTCACACCGAACAACAAGCTATAAAGGGCCACAAAATTACTAGTGTAAAACCATTCAAACGGGAAAACCAACGTTCTAATCTATTTAAAAAAAAAACGAGAAACGAGAAACACGTATAAATTACATAAACAAACGACAACTACTGTACATCAGATTCTTGACTAAGGACAGGTGCAAATATTTGCAGCGGGATTAAACGTTTTAATGGTACCAAACCTTCTCTCTTTTTCTGAAACAATAGCATAACATCATAACATAGAAAAACACATGATAAAATATCAATTGGCAGGCTTAACTCAAGCAAAAAACGTTAATTAATAAAATATCAACGAATAAATTTGATCTGCGATATCTGAATGCAAATGCACAGTTAATAAAATATTAGGGACAAACATTCAAGGCCAAAAAACAAAACAAAAAACAAGTCCAAACAAAGCCATGGCAAGAGACCACTGCGAAATATTTAACCCTTCGAAAATAATCAACTCTACTTTCCGGTGATGATGTTCTCACACTAAATAATTCAAAATTTGGTGACTATGTGGAACGCATCTATCCTATCGAACTAGATATAAAGAATACTACAGATACAGTTAAGTCAGCCTCATAGCTTGACTTACATCTAGAAATTGACAATGAGGGTCGATTCAAAACAAAACTTTACGACAAAAGAGATGAGTTCAGCTTTCTAATTGTGAACTTTCCATTTCTAATTAGCAACATTCCAGCAGCACCTGCATACGGGGTATATATCTCCCAATTGATACGATATTCCCGTGATTGCATTTCCTATCATGATTTTCTTGATAAAGGTTTGCTGCCGACAAAGAAGCTATTAAGCCAAGAGTTTCAAATGGTGAAGTTGAAATCACCCATTCGTAAATTTTACGGACGCCATCACGAGTTAGTTGACCATTATGGAATAACCGTTTCTAAAATGATATCGGATATGTTTCTTACGTCGTAACTACAACCCCCTTCCCTTTCATGAATGTGACCTACCGAGTTATGAAATTGAAAATGGAAATGGGGAATGTGCCAAAGAGACAACAACCCGACCATAGAGCAGACAACAGCAGAAGGTCACCAACAGGTCTTTAATGCAACGCGAAATTCCCGCACCCGGAGGCGTCCTTCAGTTGGCCCCTCAACAAATATATACTAGTTCAGTGATAATGAACGCCATACTGAACTCCAAATTGTACACAAGAAACTAATAGTTAAAATAATACAATACTAACAAAGACCAGAGGCTCTTGACTTGGAACAGGCGCAAAAATGCGGCGGGGTTAAACATGTTTGTGAGATCTCAACCCCTCCCCCCTTTACCTCTAGCAAATGCAGAAAAGTAAACGCATAACAATACGCAGGTCAGTTCAAGAGAAGAACGAGTCTGATGTCAGAAGATGAACCAAGGAAAATAAACTAAATGACAATAATACACAAATAACATCAGACTACTAGCAGTTAACTGACATGCCAGCTCTAGACCAATTAAACTGATCGAAAAATTATGTCGTCATCATATGAACATCAGACACAATCCTCCCCGTGAGGGGTTTAGTATCATACCATCATAACATATATGAGACGAACATGACCTGTGTCATGCCAACAACAGGATTTTAAATAAATGTGTTTAGTTCCGATGCAAAGACCCTATAAGTGAATCAATATTAACGCCAAAATATGCAATCTTTAATGACCTAACAACATTATCGTACCAATATCCCTTCTTAATAAATCTATTTAAAGGTTTTGTTAACTTCTGAGGTGAATACTGTCATTTTTGTGCGTTATAAAGAATATTTCCATAAAATATTGGATGTGAAATACCTGAACGTTTAAGAAGTCTGCATGTTGAGCTAAATTTACGAATGATGTCCTTATACCGATGATTAAATTTAGTAAATGTTTTGACTAGTCTGTGATATCGAAAACCCTGGTGTAATAGTTTTTCAGTAATACATAAATTTCTCTCGTTAAAATCTAAAACATTGTTACATACAAGACCGAATCGTACAAGTTGAGATATATAAACACCGTAAGATGGTGACAAGGGAACGTTACCATCTAAAAATGGATAATTAACGATAGGAAATGAAAAATCGTCTCTTTTATCATAAATTTTAGTTTTAGTTATCAAGATCGAGGAAAGGGCAGTGGTCATTGTTAGTATTAGCTTTATTTAAAGTAAGTTCAACAGGATAAATTTCTTTAGTATACGTACTGAAGTCGTCATTATTGAGAGCCAAAATATCATCCAAATATCTAAAAGTATTATTAAATTTGTGTATCAGGTGTTGTTTCGATGGATCTTTGTTGATTTTTGTCATACATTGTAACTCATAGCAATACAAAGACACGTCCACAACAAGTGGTGCACAGTTAGTCCCCATCGGAATTCCGATAACCTGACGATATAAGGAATCTCCAAAGCGAACAAAAATGTTATCTAGTAAAAATTCAAGGGCAGATATAGTATCAAAGCATGACCAATTGACAAAGTTTTTTTGTCTATTGCTACTAAAAAATGACCTAAAAGAGTTTGAACGTATATATTCACATTCTGACTTTTTAAATGCCTATTTAATTAGGTGTGTGCATTTTTTCTTAATTAGAATGTGAGGCAATGTGGTATATAGGGTAGAAAAATACTTTGAATAGATTCAAAATCACCAATATAAGCATGCTATTTATCAAGTACTTCCAACGAGGTTTTGACATTCCAAAAGTAATTAATTCCATTTTTTTCGAAGGCCTTATTTAAACAATTTATTATCAGGTTTTTGATTGTACCAAGTGTACTAGTAGGAAGAATAGATAATTTAGTAGTGGAACAATGGCTTGAAGACGAAATAAATCTATATTTGTAAGGTGTTTTGTGTAGCTTCGGAAGCCAATACATAGTTGGGACTTTCATTGTTTTTGGTTCTGCTTGTAAAGCGGTAGCTAAAAGTTTGTTTGTTACAGATGTCGTTTTCTGAAAATGGAGTCAGTTGGAATGTTGCTGAATTGGTGATTTCTTTTTGTAAAACATCAATATAAAATTTACCGGTTTTGTGATCACATAATCAACACGACGGATGCCACATGTTGAGCAGGATCTGCTTACCCTTCCGGAACACCTGAGATCACTCCTAATTTTTGGTTGGATTCGTGTTGTTTATTTTTTAGTTTTCTATGTTGTGTCATGTGTACTACTGTTTGTATGTTTGTATGTTTGTTTTTTTCATTTTTAGCCATGGCGATGTCAGTTTATTTTTGATTTATGAGTTTGACCGTCCCTCTGGTATCGTTCTTCCCTCTTTTACAACATATAGGTTTTACTGTACGACTATCAAAAAACCAGGATACGTCTTAAACTGCACATTCATATATATTATAGACGAACGCAATGACATTTTTACAAGGCGTTTATAGGAATGTTTTGAACAACATATTATACATGTAAGAGGATGTTGCTGACAGGACACAAAAGTCTTTTTTTCATTTCATTTTCTATCTAGTCAATACATACAAGTAATGTGTTAATGAAAAGAAGCTACTGTACGAAATTATTAAAAAAAAGATGTAGACGTTACTTGTATTTGAAAGATTAATAGATATTAAGCCATGAGAAAAGCCTACGTAGCTGATAGCAAAGTTACTGATTAACGTTTCATATACCAAAATATGTTTATGAATTAGTCAAATTGAAATTGAGATACAAAAAAAACTTTTTTTCTAAAAAGGTGTTTAAAATTGTTACATGTATTGAAGATTCAGGAGATATGACACAATATATAGCCATAGGAATATTACTTTAAATAAAAACTAAATGTTTAATTGACTCTGAACATGCCCTATCTATGAATAAACAATAAATACGCAACATCAAAATTTCAAATACGACTGTCATACTAAAAAGTAAAATCACAAAAATACGCAGCTCCGATGAAAATTCAAATGGCAAAATCAAATGATAAAACACATCAAACGAATGGACAACAACTGTCATATTCCTGACTTGGTACAGGTATTTACAAGTGAGATGTTTAACTCGCTATAAAACCAGGTTTAATCAACCAATTTCTACAACGGAAAATGCTTGTAACAAGTTAGGAATATGACAGTGTTATCCATTCGTTTACTGTGTTTGAGCTTTTGATTTTGCCATTTGATTAAATACTTTTCGTTTGGAATTTTTGCCGGAGTTCGGTTCTTTGTTATTTTACTCAGACTTAAAATAAAATGTTTGGATAAATCTTCTTTTGCATCAACTGGTTTTAATTGATTTTGTTGGTATATGAATACACCAAATAAAATGACCATAAATGCATTAAAATCAACTACGTTATATAAAATGATAAAGGTGTCAATATGTATAGATTATTACATGGCATTTTTCATATCAGACCCTTTATCGACCCAAGGTTATGATATCAGCCCAAGAGCCGCAGGCTCGAGGGCTTATATCATGAACGAGGGCCGATAAAGGGTCTGATATGAAAAATGACATGTAATTATCTTTTTATCATATACTTCAGCAGAAGAAATACAGACAAGAACTATTAACATTTAATTTTGTTTGTCTTTGCACTTTCAGATAATATTTACAGCCAACAACCAAAAAAAAATCTTAACTTTAATTGTTTTTATTGATATTACAAGCATTTTATTTATCTTGTCACAACAATTATCATGTTCTTCAATAATATTGTTACCTCATTTATGTCTTTTTAAACATATTTAACTTAAATCTTTTTTGCTCCTCAAACATTTTGTGAAAAGTCTTATCACCGTTTTCCACGTTCTTTTGTCGTTTCAAACAAATTTCCGGAAATGCACGAGGTTGCATGTGATAAACGTCACGGAAATTAACGGAAAGGCATGTAATAACATTCCGGGTGCAGTCAATAAAGGTACCTTTATCAGCCCGCTATGGAGTTTCTTATGAATCTGGTCAATAAACCTAGTAATCCTTTCATAGCCTTTTGATATTTTCAAATGTTATTGAACTGTAAAATTTTAGTAATATTTTATACAAGTATATGATAAATTTCTATATCAAACTCTATCTACATGTATATATGAACGTTTCTCTTTGCACATTTTTATTTAAATTGGTTTTTTTTATCCATCATTGTTATATTATATCTCATTTGCAGACAATAATACCATAGCCGGTAATCATAAAGTGTATTGTTCTAATTCAACTGATTCCTGGGATGATGGTACTGTGTTATACAATGCAGAGTATAATAACGAGGACATACCCGTATTTGCTGTATGCAAATATATCATATACATTCCTCCCATTTTGAATGGAAATACAAAGTTAGATATATGTGAAATTGAAATAAGTGGTTAGTATATTACTATGGAAGTAATTAAATTATTAACATACAATTAGAAAATCAGAAAATAACTGAACAATGGTGTAATTTAAGTGTGGGTAAACACAATTTTTTCATATGTGTTTTTAAATTTTGTAACAGGAAGTCAATATATTGCAGAAATTTAGATTTAATCAGTAAACAAAAAAAAACAATAACAAGAGAAAAATTACTAAACATGATAAAAGACAAGCAACAAGCTGTAAAAACTATATAACATATAACCCCAAACAAAATGATTAATCTAATATGCTCTGGTGAGTAGATCCTGATCCGCAAGTGTCAGTCGTGTCATTGCAAGTATACATTTGGTGACATTTGTATAATATGGAAAACAGTACCAGATTGTGTGTATGAGAATTATAACATGTCCGTAATTATATGACCAATATGAAATGAAGAAAAAAAGGAAGGCACGAAGAGTCAATTCCCACATAAAACGTTAAGACACGATAACGTTGAAAGTGTTTTAAACCTCCTGAATTTTGCGTTTTAAATTTATTTTTGTTAATAGACACTGAGAAAACGTTCAAAACTATCTTTATCAAGATATCGCAACGTCTTCTTTCAGGATGTCCTTATGGGAAATATGGAGAAAATTGTCATTTATCCTGTCCAAATAACTGTAATGGACTATGTGATTTAAAAACCGGAAATTGTTTGCTAGGTTGCTCAGATGGTTGGCTTGGTGAAAAATGTGACACAGGTAAATTTCTGTTTTTGTGTGTGTGTGTGTGTGTGTGTAACTGTATGTATAGATTAGGCACATTGGTAGCCATTTGTATATATGTACTAGAATATAAAAGGTTTGTAATTTAACATGCATCACTGAGATCGATGCATTGACAATTTTATCATTCAATGACCAGCAAAAGGTCTATTATGATCTGTTTATATTTTCTGTTTTTTTTTGTTACCGAAAAGTTGATTTATAAAAGATGGTTTACTTAAAGGAAATTATTATTATTTGTTTAGTTATTTAGTTTTTCTGCCGTTTATATATTTGAACTGATGCAATAAGGATATATTAATTTTGGTCATATCTTTGATTGCAATAAAAATGTGCATTATGTCAAAAGGGTACTTTTACAACAATATAACGACGTATATATATATATATATATATATATTAACACTGACGTGGAAAGGTAACACATGCCCACCGAAAGCTCTTTTATGAGAGCCCAGGTGGTCGTGTGGTCTAGCGGGACGGCTGCAGTGCAGGCGATTTGGTGTCACGATATCACAGAAGCATGGGTTCGAATCCCGGCGAGGGAAGAACCAAAAATTTGCGAAAGCAAATTTACAGATCTAACATTGTTGGGTTGATGTTTAGACGAGTTGTATATATATATATATATATATATATAATATATTGGCAATTTGGTAAAATGACTGAACAAAACATTTAACAGTTGACAGCTAATCCGCTTGAAAGGTCGATAGTTATGTAAGCATGCCAAACATATATGATTATTTCATATGACAATCATTGGGATTTTGGTGACAAAATTTTGTAAACAGAATATACTTAAAGAAGTAGTTGAAAATCACCAAAACATAAAATGGTTAAAAATATGCTAGTGAAAATAATACACAATGTTATTATCTTAAATCTATAACTCAAGACCAACCTGTTTTATTCATAAAGTAGACACTACAAAAAAGTAAGTCTTTATGTGTTGGATCTTGAATATAATACGTTGTTTTTGTCGACGTCTAATGCATGTTGTCTTGTTTCAATTGTATTGTCACTTGTTTGAAAAAATAAATATCGTCAAAAATCTATCAGCTACAGAAATAAAGAAAATTCTAACGCATACGACGCAAATGGCAAAGCGCGCACATGTTTTGATCATACGCTTGCAAATGTTACATAAACTTTGACAAACTATGCACTCGCTAAAAATGCGGCTTCGGTTAGTTGTTCATTGTAAGTTAGTACACACAAATTTTTGTTTCTAGTAGTTTTTGTTTCTACGTTAGTAATACATCTGTTGACCAACAATATGTGCATGTATTATTGAAAGTCCAGGGTCAGAAAACATTGAATAAACGATGTATTTGAGTGCATTTATTCCTAACCAAATTTAGTGTGGCGTTTGTCGCTGTTTTCTAAACGTTAAAAAAGTAGAAACAAATACATCGTTTAATAAGTCTTTACTGACCCTGTTTGAACTTTCGATAATGCATGCACATGTTGGTAAACAGACTTTTTACAAACGTAGAAAAAATGCATCGTTTAATCAGGTTGAAGTTAGTTTGTGCAAACTTTTCAAACGTATGCTAGAAACAAATGATCAAAACATGTGCTCGCTTAGCCATATGCATCGTTTGTGTTAGAAAGAAATGCACTCTTTGTTTCTACTTTTGTAGCGTTTAGAAAACAATAGCAAACGCCACACAACGTTTGGAAAGAAAGAAATGCACTCTCAGTGTTTACTGACCCTGTTTATACTTTCAATAATACTATTTTTAAATGCGGTTCCTTCAAACAACTTACGTAATAAATTTCAAGACTTTACACAATTGTTTCTATTTCATATGTATGAACATTGGTTGCCTATAATTATGATTATAACTAAAAGTGTTTCTGGATTTGTTGTTTACACTGTTAAAGCATGGGCCCCTTTTCAAAGGTCTTCCAACTATTGCCTTGATTTAACAAGGTGTTCTTTTATATTTTTGATATGTTTATATGCTATGATAGGCAATTTGGTGAAAATTTTAATTCATTGTTTGTATTTTGGCAGAATATTCCAATGTTTGTTTAAAGCGAAAGAAAAACACGTGCATATAATTATTCAAAGTAGAAGTTAAAAACAAATGTAGTGTTTTTACTAACAAACGACGAACGACAAATTGTAGACGCATTTTTAGCGAGTGCATAGTTTGTCAATGTGTATGTAAACTTTGAAAACATATATTAGAAACAAATGATTTAAAACATGTGCGCACTTTTGTGTTTTAAAGGAATGCACTCTAAGCATATATTAGAATAACTACGCATCATGCATTGAATTCAGAACAAAATAATTGTTTATAATTTTGACTACAAAACTGTTATAGGAAATGTTATGTTTTTGTTTATGGCAGTTTCTATGACATAATGTATTATGCAAACTATTTCTTTTATTTAACAGCCTGTGATGACGGTAAATTTGGAAGTCAGTGTCTTCGGAACTGCTCAACAAACTGTTTATCTTCACCCTGTAATCATGTGACGGGACAATGTAATTCAGGTTGCCTGAAAGGATGGAAAGGATTCAATTGCACAGAAGGTTATTTTAATTCAGATGATGATAACATATTAATATCACTATTTGATTTTGTGGCGTGAATCATATGTACCGATTATCAGATTGTCTGCATACTGATATCGTAAAATGTCAGCTTCGAAACACAATATGAAGCTTTTTGTCGAGTGAGCGCAGATAATTGATTTATTTGGTTGTATTTGCGTATTTTGCAAGATTAAAACAAGTGCTTTTTTGTTTTACCCTCAAACCGGAAGACGTCTTGTTAAGTTCGGATCAAAGATATTAACATCAGTTAAGACAGTTAGCCGTCGTCGATTTGTACGGTTCAAAGTTTTTTATGTCAGGTCAACGTTTTTGACGTCATGAAGCTGTTATATACATTTTGTTTTAGCAGAGTGATATAGGAAGTGGGACGATCGATTATGCCTGTCACAGTTAGTAATTAACAAGGCGTAAGAGTTTTGGTTTACCGGTAAATAGAATAACTATAATATTTCTCCTTTGGTGCTGATTCATCTGAATTTGACAAAGGCAATAATGATTAAAACCACGGAGTAAACAAAGACTCTCAAGGAAATTTAAATCAATAGTTATCAATAAGAAATAAGAAACAACACGAACTCCACTAAAAACAAAGTTTTAAATCTCCTTCATTTAAACTTATTTGTTTAACGACTGAGACTGATCGTGAAAACCGTTTCTCAATTTTATTTATATACAATTGTCACCTAAAAAATATGGATATCAAGTTATCAAGTTTTTACATTTTTCCCATGTTTAGAAGCGATCAAGGAGAGAACAGATAGTCTTTAAAAACATTCTTGCTGCTGGAGATAGTATTTTACACGCACAATTACAGATTCATTACATACTATTCATCGGTCTAATAAATAGTCATGTCTCTCTTTAAATTTAAATTATTATTATCTGTTTAAGAGTGTAGTAATGGATACTTTGGTTGGAGTTGTTCAGATACATGTAACGGATGCATAGCAGATGAATGTAATCATATAAATGGAGTCTGCATGAATGACAGTATTTGTAAACCTGGCTACAAGTATGGAAAATACTGTAATCAGAGTAAGTTTCACTAGTTTGGTAAGCAACAAATGCATAACAATGTCCATGTACACAAATTACATTTAATGCAGTTTTACAAGTCATTGTCATGTTTGAAATGTCTTATATAGTTTTCAAAATGATTTTCCAGTAAACATTAGTTAGTCAGTGTTTTTATCCGTAGTAAAATATTAATCATGAACTGAGCTATAATTCAATTGAAAAGCGATATGTAAAATAAGTGCATTCTCAGGTTACAGTTTTCATTTTAAAGTAAGTTACTAAAAATACAATGAACTATGTAGTCATTTTAATTTGAACATGAAAACATGTGTAAATTGATATGAAATTTTATAACATTTGGCGTTTGGAATATCATATCAGTTGGTGATTGGTTTATCATGATTTATATTGTAGAATATATAGAACTGGATGCATAATATTTTAGCATGTTATATAATTACTGCTGCATATGACTTTAAGATGTATATCTTTGTCCACTAAACATGCTAAACATATAATTTTGATTTACAAGCAGATTATGATGACTGAAAATGAACTTTTATTTGCGCATGATATATGCGCTTTTTTTAATCCTTCATATGAAGTTTAACATATAAAAAAACATTTTCTCTAATCGAACAAATAATTTTAATGTATACTATTGTCTCATATTAGTGCATTATTTGTATGTGAATACCTAGAAATTATTTTCTCTTGAAGCGTGTGAAGATTGGCATTTTGGAACTAATTGTAATGAGATGTGCAACTGTCTTTACATATCATGCAATGCATTAACTGGCAAATGTCCAGACGGCGACTGCGAAAGGGGATGGCGTGGTGAATCGTGCGATCAAGGTAAACATACACAACATTTGACGTTGTTTGTAATATTCTTAATTGTGTAGTTGCTATGTATTTTAACAGTAATTTGCAGTCATATGAATATCAAATGTACAGGTCTTCCTGCAGACTTTCTTCCTTATTGGAAACTCATACCACACACGAGCCTGCAGGAAAACGAAAAGAAAACTACTTAATTTTCTAACTTCACATTTCGTTATATAGATTTGAATGAGTTCAGTTCATGTCATTGATATATAATACAGTTCAATTTATACCATTTCGTTCTTACGTCGAGATGATTTAAATTTCATTCTAGCATTACATCATCGAATGCAACTTAATTCTTATTTGCAATGCGCAATGCAACGTTTGTTAATAGTAGAGCAGGATTTGATTTTCGTTCAGGAGCATCTGTCAGTGTTCCATTTTCCATTGAAATTGAAAACAACTGTCCTTGTTCTGACTTGGAGCATGCATTTCCTTATGTAAAAAAACGGTAGTTAAAACCTGGTTTAATAGCTAACTAAACCTCTCACTAGTATATGTCAGTCGCAGATAGTTCTATTAAATTTATAAAACCATGGGAGAAAAACAAACAGACATTATAGTTAAAACTGTGAAAAACGAGGAGGGACACATTGAATATAAATGATTCATGAACTGGCGATACTTTTATAGGTAAGACCACATACAATTGACCCATCACTTGTTAAATAGGGAATGATCACTTTAAATTTCGCATAAAAGTATAATGATGATATTGCAGAATGTACCCGCGGTTATTATGGATTCAATTGTATGCAGTTTTGTGGAACATGTTTTAACAATTCTTGTAATAAATTGAATGGCAGTTGTGAAGCTGGATGTAAAGATGGGTTTAGTGGTTCTGTCTGCGCTATTAAAGGTGAGGGTGATTCTTTTTATATACTAAAGAACATGTAAGGTAACAAAAGTAAGACAAAAACTCAATGACCGAAAAATCAGAACAACATGTCCTATTTATATTCTTATTTTTTTATTAAACAGGATCGCATGATAAACAAAGTTCTATGCTTATACTCGATAATGAGATATTCAAAGACATGGAACACAAAGCGAATCAGTATGACTCAATTTGGCCACATATTATTGTTTTTCTCATTTAAAGGTGTGAAGTAGTGAGATTGTTCACTTTAATTATTACAATTGATTGGAAAGTTCAAACATTGATACATTAAAAAAAATGTATTACGCAATACACGAATGGTTCCGTGATTTGATAATGGCTTGAAAATTAAGTAACACTGGTTGCTATTCTTTAATATGCTTTTGTCCGATGATCGAGTGTATAATTTTTGCCATTAATGTTGTCATGAGTTTGAATATCTATTTGGAATTGTGCGCCTTTCTTTTACAATAAACAATTCTAACAAAATGATTTAATAATAATAATAAAATAAAAAAACAAAACAAAAAAAACAACACCCCATATATTAAATTTTACTAAAATTGTCTGTTTATAAATAGAAACCAAGGTTTCCATTCAGGAAAAAATGGCTTTAGATGAATTTAGCTATTTATTTTATGCATTTTCTTCAACGGTTTCGGTACTTATACATCCTCGGATTTCAAATGTTTGGCTTTGAGCGTTCCTGATAAAGTTAAATCCAGAAAAGCGCTTCGGACGCAAGAACTTATTAAACGTGTTGTTTTCAATTGTAAAAACAAATAGTTGTTTTTTTAGAAAATTGAAGTATTGTCGATTCTTGTAAACAAAATATTTATGTAGATAAACATATGTCAAACGATAAATGTAACGTGTTTAATAACGGACATCTCAGTAACGTGTAAATGATAAAAGCACATTGGTTGTCCAGTAGGACCACAGTAAGGCAAATACAAACAAAGAAAAGGAAAAAATGTATTGCTGACATAGTAAGAATTTATACTCATAATCCTCAGAGTGGTAAACGTTGCTATAATTTATTCCGATTATTTGTTTTCTCACTTTTAAGAACACAAAATATTTGACAAAATACTGAACTTGTAGGAATATGAAAAAGGAGACGTATAAAAAAAATCATGAAAATAATTTGACATACAATATTAACCAACAAACCGAATGGAAAACAGCTGTGCTATTCCTGACTTGGTACATTTATTTCGGAAGAAAATGGTGGATTTAACATTGTTTCATAGGTAGGCAAATCACCCACTCGTAAGACAATTTTTTATAGTTTATTCATACCGATAAAGTTTGAGGGCAGCCTTGACAGCTTAAAATGTTTAAAGTGACAATGATTTGGATCGATCATCAAAATCTTATGAGTCTTACATCATAGAAATACAACACAGCTGACGTCAATCAACATGAACCATCCAATCAAACATACAGCTAAATTTGACAAAGACCAGAATAGAGATACTAGTAATCTTGTCATTAACAGTATAATATTATAAGTCATAATGGAATATACATTTTCCAGGTGAAGAATAAATTATGTTAATTTTAAAAATAAAAAAAATCTAAATTTAACAACAAAGTGACTGTAAAACCCCATGTGTTGGGATTGCACATCTAGACTACACCAACAACACCCAAAGTAAAAACCCTTAATTTTAAATGTACAAACATTTAGCCCCGACGAGATACATATGACCACACGGAACCTCATCAAATTAAGAAAAATGAAGTAAAACCATAACTTGATATATTGATAAACCATTCGTTTAAGCCTTTGTATTTTCTGAAGAAATCTGTATACAAGTCGAGATGGTCTTTGACAAAATCCTAGCTCATCATTTGTTTTAATCTGACAACGAGAACGTTTACCAAAGTATGCATAGCAAGTACAAATTATTGAATATCATAGGAGTTGACAAATGTATACGCATATGCGGTTGCAGCTGTTATATTGTTATAAGTCAAAATCGATGTACATGTCTACATTTGTAACGAAAGAATACTTGTGTGTGTTTTTTTTAATCTCGAGGGTAAGGTAATGTATTTATAAGACAAGTCTGACAAGTTTGGATTACTATTAGAGATAACTTTACCAATTTATAAATGGTCTAGCATCTTTGACATATTTGTTTTTCACAACTATCTGAAGAAACTTCGACTCTAATGGGACAACATCCGTAATGCGCCTCGAAATGAGGAACTCAAAAGTCACGTGTAAAGAAAAAATCTCTGTGTAGTGATATTGGACATGTTTCTATTTCTTACATATAACTGAACTTAACCATTTGTGGTGATTAGGAAAGTAGAGGAACATAGAATAAATGTGTAAAAACTATGGAGCTATTAAATGTGTTCAAAGTATTAAATTTTCATAGAACTTATTGTGTTAAAAAGGGGATATTTTATAACAAGGAGCCGCCCCACAAAAGGGTGTTCGGGGTATGCTAATTTACGGAAAAAGTAATCTCACTTCGTACCCCGAAAATTTAACCACATATGTGAAAATGTCACAGCTTCGAAACGAGCTATCAAACATATCCAAGTTTACGATATGGACTGAGCTACAGGAAAAAACGTTACCATTACCGCCTTTGTAAAAGCAATTAAAGACTTTGACCCAAATTACAAGAAGATTATCAGAAGTTTTCAGAGTGATCTATGGATGATTTCGCCTTGTACACCAGAGAAAATTGTGAAAATGATGGTTAGTACTTTTTTATTTATACCTAGATATCCCAGATGGTTTTAGATAAACATTATCGATGAATACCAGCAAAAACTCAATGAAATTTTCGCTTTTAAAATGCATTACTGGCACGGGGCTGAACATTTTTTCTAGGCACAATTCTAACTTTGTTTATCCCCCAGAGATCCAAAAGGAATTTGTTTATTAATTGAAAAAGGCATGAAGTAACATAATAGTGTTATCTGTGAGTAAACATGACACAATACAATCTTTGCTATGTAATTATTACTCCGGTTTACAGGAATAACTGATAATCAAGGGAGATAACACACTTCATACGAGTAAAGTGGGATACATCATCACATGTGCTTTTATCCAATAATTTGACCCCTGGTCAGTAGAGATCATATGCAAATAAATAAACAGACAAACATGTACATGTATTAAGAAAATCATGAATTATTATGTCTTATGCACACTAGCAAATCACAAGATATTGTCTTTTTTCAGTGAAAAAGGGGGAGAGTCAAACCTTTGGAAAACAATATTGCTGCACCTTTTCAACTATTAGGCTAGTTAGCTACCACTCATTGCTTCTAATATAAAAGATTTAAATGAAGGTTGATAAGCCACATGGGAGAGGCATTTTTCTTTCTTTGCGATAAAACTTTCAAGAATTTGATTTTTGCTCTCTCAATAATGTTTATGTATTTAAACCAAATAATAACACAGCCTGAGTAAATTTTTTTTGTCTTATTTAAGTTCCAGACATATCATTACTTTTTAACCTGAGATGGCAAACTAGTAAGAGGTTTTAAAAGACCAGAATAGCTGGTAAGCATTTTGTTTTATTTGGTTAGCTCTAAATTGTTTATTTATGGTATTTATGCAATTGAAATTACAGTCGGTATGTTAAAAATATACTGATATGAAAACTGTTGCTATGGTCTTGACATTAAATGAAAATGCTTGGTTACTGTTCTTTTCGACTTCGTATTTCGAGTTAAACCTTGCGGCAACTGTTCCTCGTGTAACACTGCAAACTATAATCAGCATTATTTTGATATGTCGTTATTTAATGACGCCATATTACGTGTGATGTCACAATGTTTCCTTTAAAACCTCATGTCGATTTCTCACTGATAAAAGATTTTCACTGAAATACATGTAAAAACATTCTTTCTCAAATAGAATTATGTGAAAGAACAAGTTTTGAAAATTTGCACTTCATTGCACTCTAATTATTTGATGCAAATGACTTTTACAGTAGTTTATAGTGGTTTCTACAGTATAAAATGCCAGGTTTCCACTGGCAAAAATAATTAAGTATTTTGGTGTTTTTTTTTTTATAAAATCTTCATTTTTGCATAACTTAAGGTTACCCTCAGATGTTTTGTCCTTCTTTTGACTAGTGAAGGTATACTGGAAGAAACTAGTTATGCATACACGTTGTATTCAAAATAAATAAATATAGCGATAAAAGTGTCATTGCCTTATAGTGCTGAAACAACTTTATTTTTTTCTTCAGAAATGGACAAAAATACACAGATTTATTCAGAATGTCATACCGTTGAAGAATCAGAACTATGGATTTCAATATGGGACACATCCCTAATGCGCCTCGAAATGAGGACCTCACAGGTCACGTGTAAAGAAATAATCTCTGTGTAGTGATATTGGACATGTTTCTATTTTTATTTACAAATGACTGAACTTAACCATTTGTGGTGATTAGGAAAGTAGAGGAACATAGAATAAATGTGTAAAAACTATGGAGCTATTAAATGTGTTCAAAGTATTAAATTTTCAAAGAACTTATTGTTTTAAAAGGGGAATATTTTACTAGAAGGAGCCGTATCACAAAAGGATGTTCGGGGTATGCTAATTTACGGGAAAAGTAATCTCACTTCGTACCCCGAAAATTTAACCACATTATGTGAAAATGTCACAGCTTCGAAACGAGCTATCATATATATCCAAGTTTACGATATGGACTGAGCTACAGGAAAAAAAGTTACCATCACCGCCTATGTAAAAACAATTAAAGATTTTGACCCATATAAATATAGAAAAACGTCGACAAAGAGAAGCGCACAGTTATTCTGCGTGGTAAAAGTCTACTTTAATATACAACCGACTATTTTAGTAATGAGAACCTAAAGCTACTTTTTTTGTAACTGATTAATTGTTTCTAGGTTAAGCATGTGTTTCTGTCTGATTTATTTTTTAACAAATAAGCCGAATTTTGTGTAAACTCAAAATGCTCAATAATTTGAAACGTGTGATATGTATGACACAAAAACATTGTAGATTATTTCTTTTAAGCTAATTTTCACTTTCGCATGTGGAATGGTGAGGTAAAAAGTAAAATATTAAAATAACCGAACTCCGACGAAAATTCAAAACTTAAAGTCCCTAATCAAATGGCAAAAAGGTGCCGAAATCTAGGGTTTGATATAATTTATTTCAGAGAAAAACTATTATTCTAGACTGTCTAGAAATTAGTAAGAGTTTCTAAAGAATTTACAAAATGTAACAATTCACTGCACGAGTAAAAAGTAAATTCTATAATGCTCTTTCTGATCGAAAATGAATGTGTCAATCAACTATCTTAGTGTAGCATGGAGTTTATGTATTCAGTACAAACCTGGTAGGTCCTCAGGATTGTTGCTCAATGGAATATTTACTATGACATACAAAGTTACGTCTTTTACGTGGGATTACCCGAGTGTTCATTTATTCTAAGTAGTTCTTTGATACCACACCTTTTACAATGTGTTATAAACACAGACAAAACAATATGATTGTTAAAAGATCCATAGGAACAATAACATATTTATCGTGAGGTGATGACATTTATGTCACAGATTCTTGTTTACTCTGAATACAGACTTACTTGATTATTTGCACAATTTTACGACTTGATTCAAAGATATCATTGCTTTCGTTTATACCAAAAGATTGCCTGTTCAAATTTTCTCGTTTTTCCAATTCTCCTGCGTATACCTCCACGGAGACTTTGATTATTTTAGTTATGATTTCAACTGCTTTGTTGTGACTGTTTAGTTAAGAATATAGGGATACCATCAAGATCATCTTCTGGAGGCGTCCATGGTGAATAATGTTTTAATTACACAACAATTAGATGGCCAGCAGGTTTAATAATGTATGTAGAGTAGGAAGAATCACACATTAGAGAGGTTTTTAAGTATCCTTCTTAATTTAAGTTTTACAATGCTTTTTTAAAGTGAAATGATAGTCGATAAATGGTTTAAAAAGACGGATAATAGCCTTATCATAAATTCTTCTTACTTGAGATCAAAATAATATTTTTTTAAAATCTTTCAATAGACACCCAGGAGTCGCAAGCAGGTTCTGGTCCAGCTATTGGAGGAAGTATAAGTGGTGTCATTATCGTTATTGTGATAGTGGTTCTTGCTGTTATTATCTACAGGTAAATTGTGTTAACATACAAATGTTGTAAAATACCTACACTATAAAAAGGAGATGTGGTATGGTTGCCAATGAAACAAGTATCCACAGAAGTACAAAAAGAGTGGATGTTAGCAATAATAGGCAACCATGTGGATTTAAACAATTGAGAAAAAAACATATAATAAAGAAGCCAATAAAAGATCCCGATATGAAAAATTTGAAACAATATTATTTACAATAATACGATTTTTGAAAACCAAATACGGCAGACATGAACCAAAGTCAGTCACTGACATCCATGTTCCTGACATTTAGATTGAGAAAATGATTGGGTTAAACATAACTTCTTACCTACATGTTAATTAAGTGCTTTCTTTTCAACTTTAAACATAATATATAAGATTCTATTTTTATCCGTCCAGTCATTATTGGTTGTTAGTTGAAATTACAAATTCAAACATTTGATTTACGTTGTATCCATTTTGGTTGCGTGTTTGATTTTTATTTATTCTTCTTATAAAAGCTACATTTGTTTGCTGTACCTTATTTAAAAGCATGTAAATAAAATGTTCTACTTCGTAGCGTGCTCAACATCAATTTGCAGTCATTTTTGTTTGTGTTTACACTTTTCTATAGTTTCCAGGTTTTCTTTTCGAGTTTCCATTTTTGTTTTCACTTCCTTGTTTTAGCTTTTTTTTGTAAAACGACCAGCATGAAAATAAAACAGTATCATAGTGTATCATAAAGATTTATGATCATATTAACTTGCATGGTTTCAGACGGAGGTCAACTCCGCAACAAGATAGATTTTCGAGTGATAATGAAGCACTTAAGCGAGCAGAGGGGAACACGTATTTCAGTGAGTACAACGTATTTGAACATAATGTCGTTATATGTAAATAGTAAAATTATTTATAGCTGTCATGAAATATTTCAACGCTTCTTTATAATAATATATTTTCTTTTCTGTCGAATAGTTCATCGTTTTATTGTACATTGTATCGATAAGAATCTTTCAAGATGAAACTCCAGAAAGATTCATTTAAATCATTGGAATTTTTAATTAAAAGCTGACTTTTTTGACACGATTATGTACATGTTGTTTAAGATCAGGAAATCATTCAAAAGAAGGAAGACGGATATGCAAATATGGGTAGCGCATCATCTATCGGTGATATTCAAATATCTTTGTCTGGCACAAACGCGGGCAAAGTCAGATATAGTGAAGAAAATGATCAATTACCAGAAGAAGAAGAATACAATGAAGAAGATGAAGGAGGAGGAGTTTACACTAATATAGCTGCTGAACAATCTAAACATAAAATATCAATATCAGAACTTAAAAAGGTTATTAGCGAGAAAAGAAAGGACGATGGTTTTGATAATGAATACAAGGTTAGTTAGTTAGTAGGGGGTTGATAAGAGGTAACCGAATTGGTAAACACCTATTTTTCTATACAATTCTGTTTACTAACGCTTTATGTGCCCAACAACAACACATGGAAGTTTTTAACGACCTTGACTGGCTATACAGCCCTTGCACGGTCGATTGTGCCCAACAATTATCTTGTTAAAGTTTTGTATCTTGAGTTGATTTTTAGAGGAACTAACATTTGAACTCCTCATAGATACGATCTTTCACAACAAACTCACTGCTCATCCTTCATATGTAACAAAATAAAATACCCTAATAATAGTTATGACGTTTATATTAATAGTCTGAAAAGTGCGTTGATTGTTTTCCATCTAATAAAGTCGTTTTGGGGAAAAAAATAGTCTAGTGAATTTGCAGTGATTGTATATTTATAATGCAACCATTACTAAGTAATATGTATAAAAGTTTGCAAAATGTTATATAATTTTGTAGAATTCCTATTCCAATAAATTACAGATTTTTCCAAAAGGACTGGTTCATGCACACGAGGAAGGTTCAAAAGAGGAAAACAAACTAAAGAATCGTTTCCTGAAAACTTGGCCATGTATGTATATTTTCTAAGTATTTTTATTTGTCCATATGTAATTAATGGTAGTACATGTACACAGAGAACATAAAATGATCTGGTATTATTATTCATCATTGCATTTTAATGAAATCATAGGATTTCATTTAATAATAAACATACCGAACTGCAAGTGAAACGGAATAAACATTTAAAAATGACTCGATGCAGGTATTTCCTTATATAAAAAGGATGGATTAGACCTGGTTATATAGCTAGCTAAATATTTTATTTGTATGACAGCCGCATTATTTTGAAAATTCAAAACACAAACGTTTTGAAATGTTATAATGGAATTTAGTATGTTCTTTAATTACGTCATATAATATGTGTATTTTCATAAGGGGAAGGAAAAGCCTGAACAACAGTCCATAACCCTATTCGTAATTAAAATGTTAGCATTGCTTAATACTAAACAAAATAAGCATGACTAAAAACCTTTATCGTTATACAGTAGCTCTGCATTACAAAATCAGTTCTAATGAGTTTAAGTAACTTGTTGTAAGACATAAACTAAATATATGAACACAATTTCACAAGTGTTTGATCATTTTCTTTCAGATGACCATTCGCGGATTATCTTGACTGGAAATACCAAGCATGATTATATAAACGCTAGTTATATTGACGTAAGATATAAATTAACGTTTTGTTTTTTTTTTGTTTTTTTTTAAATCATATTTGTACATTGAATGTTAATGAATGAAATAAATTAAAAGCTGAGCAAACATAAAACGACGAATGCCTCAAAACCTTTAATTTGGTACCTGAGATACATCTTTGACATATTTCATTCGTTTCATTTCAGAGTTATGACACAGAAAGGGCATACATAGCATCACAAGGTTTGTAAACAAAATTTGTATTTAGGAATTATTTGGTTTACCTCATTTCAGTCAGAGCTTTTATGTTAAAGTATGTAATAAGAACATTCTTCTGTCACAATTTCGTTAACCACACATGTAAAAGATTGTTACTTAATGACATCGACATTTGGATATGCATGTGCCTTGTCAGAAATATGATTGTTGTAAACCATTATTTTGAAGTTTGAGCTTTTTTTTATTTTACCATTTGATAAGGCAATTTCTCTTTTCTTTTTTCTTGGATTTCATTTTTCTGTTATTTGATTTTTTTGTTTATTACTACATTGTATATATATTTTATTGTTATTTTTTTTTAATCTATAAAGATATTATATTCACTATAATTTCAGTATTTGAATGATACTCTGTTTTGTACATATAGGTCCAAACAAGAATACTCTAAGAGATTTCTGGCACATGATATGGCAGGAGAAAGTTGGAAAAATAGTGATGGTTACGAAACTAGAAGAGGAAAGAAGGGTATATAAGTATTTTCTTAATTCTGTTGTATTTTAGAATAATGTATCAATAAATTTTATATACGTTTTTATCTATTTTATTATTATATATTTAAACAACAGAGCAAAGCGGAAAGAACTTGCATTGTCTAATCATGTTTTATATGCCTAAATACATGTTTTTATGAATATCTTTTTTCATGAGGACTTTTATATTTGTTTCTTTTGTTATTCGTGAATTCTAGTTTTTATAAAAAAAAAATATGTTTACCGGTTGAAAATATATACACTTATTTCTTTCTCTTGGTGAATTGTAAAAAAAAAAGTAAAGAGTAGCTGAATAGAGCAACCCCAGGCAAAACAAACGTAAGGTCAATATAGGTATATGAAAAGATGTGTATAATAGGAATAATGTTATGTTGGAAAAAAGTCATTTGTTCAACAGGAAATAATTTTCATAATTATTTCGGAAGTTTATACCAACTATATGATAAATGATGTAGTGTTGTAACATAAGGTATAAACTATTATTGTTTATTTGAGAAGAAAACATTAATGGACCACCCAAAACGCGAAGTCGAAGATATATATACTTCACCATATTCTTCAGAAAGTCGACGAAAGCCAACAATTTTTAAATACAAAAAAAATTAAATGCAAAAAAACTATTCGCTTGAATTTTGTTAGAAGGTCGAGTCATATGTTTTATATTATTATAATTATTTTACGAAATTTTTCTTCGATATTACTTACTGAGAGTTACTTTTCTTATCATAGGAGATTGATATGCAAGTTTATCGCTAAACATTAGGGGCGCACGTGCCGATGTCAATGTAAGCATCAATGTCGTCATAGTGAAAATAGCGATTAACAGATTATTATTGGTCAACTAAATTCGATCGCCGTCTCGACTCAAACGAGAAAATCAATCTTGTTGAAATGACCAACGATAATTTATAACTATCTCATTTAGGGCAGGTATTGTATGTTTATCCATCTTGTTTTACATTAGGTGGTTGTAAACACGTGACTCTAGGTTCATACATAAACTTTTATCTAAAATTATCCAGGGATGTTGTCTTCGAAATTAACAAACGAAGTCATAACGCTGCGACAACGTTGAACCAGTTCTTCGGTTGTCACTTTACATAGTACTGTCAGGTGGCCCATTTTTACATGGAGTAAAAGGTACACAATGAATCTGTTAATTGCATCTTTCTTTAGGCGTAGGGTTACCTATATGTATGAGAAGATTGCGTGTATAACAACATATACAACATATG
Source organism: Mytilus edulis (assembly GCA_019925275.1). Taxonomy (NCBI): domain Eukaryota; kingdom Metazoa; phylum Mollusca; class Bivalvia; order Mytilida; family Mytilidae; genus Mytilus; species Mytilus edulis. Next base: position 87,234,823 of record CM034349.1, on the reverse strand, counting down.
GAAAATAATATGTTATTGTTGTTTTCATGTCTTCTTTACCTTTGAATTTCAAAATTTCAGAAAAAATGTGAGCAATATTGGCCTCAAAACATCAACAGGGCAATGGTTGTGGACACTTATAAACTCACAATGAAAGCTGAGATCCATTACACAGTTTATTCGTATAGACTTATTATACTACACAATAAAACGGTAACTATAATATATCAAGACAAGTTACATTCAATATATTGTTAGTGTATATAAATAGCGTCTATTCACAACTGTAGAAGCTAATAAAAGAGAGGCAAAATATACCAGAGGGACATACAATCTCATAAGTCATAAATTAATTGACAAAGCCATGGCTCAAAAAGACAAATAAAAAGATGCACTGATTAGTTATATAAGTTAAGAAATAAATTAAGTTAGATAACTTAACAATTTCGTATCCACTTATCCCCCAAATTGAATACGAATGAAATGTATAAATCTCTCCATTTGACCGAAAACCGATAAGTCGTTTGCTGCTTTATTTTAAATAAATATATTTTTTTTTTATAAAAGTAAATCACATTAAAAGAAAATAAATATTGAAATATGTATCAAGTACCCACTAAATTATTACACTAACGTTCTTAAAAGGATGTTATTCTTTGTATTTATAGAATAAACAGGAACGGAAAGTTCACCAATTCCATTTTACCCAATGGCCAGATCATGGTGTACCAGATAGCATCAAACTGGTAAAATTTTACAGAAAAGTCAGAAGTGAAAAGTGTGTTACTAGTGGACCAACAGTGGTGCACTGCAGGTGCGTGTAGTTTACTAACATTATGTATTTTTTCACGGGATTTATATTATGTGGTAATTTATAAAAGAATCAGTATGGATATATTTGTCTACATGAACTCAGGACAAGACATTTTTTTATATAATTTGTCAGTTATTCATAATACAGTACACCTACAGGGATTGTACAATGTCAAGCAATATCAAATCGGATTCGGAAACATGAGCGATTTTCTGGCATGCATTTACCTAAATACGCATTTGCCTTAATTAAAAACGACAGCTATATAAATTTGATTATTACATTGAAACAAGTGGATTGTCGGATTTATCCAATCGAGATAGTTAAATTATCAATTTTAAAGTCCGTTCCTCGGCGAGGACTTAAAATTGATAATTTAACTATCGAGATTGGATACATCCGATAATCCACGCGTTACTATGTAATAATCTGTTTCTGTAATGATTAAAAGATTAATTTTTCTTTTTTCTGAAAAAAAATCCCCTTCGAGTGCCTTTCACTTTCCAAGAAGTTGTCAATTTCATTAACACCTGTTAGAACATTTTGATAATTTCAGGAAGCTGAGAAATGTAATGAACCTTTCATTCAGCCAATCATCTTTTGAGATCACCGGCAACCACACGTTGATAAAAAAAATAATTATACAATAGGTTAGGAAAGGGATATACATGATATACTTCCATAGAATTAGAGAAATGTATTTATATGCTGAGAGACCGACAATTATATTAATATATTAAAGAAAAAACTAACATAAAGCTTATGCATTTAATTACTTATTGGCTTTAAATTGTTTATTTAGGAATATAAAAGAAATAACGCATGTCGACTGATTATTAGAAAAAATACAGATATATCATTATATGAAATGATTGAAGATTAATCTTTAAGGGGAGATGGAACTTTGAACACATTAATATACTGATACTCATAAAAAAATTGTTGCAGCTTTATATAAAAAATTGTTTTTGTCCACTGATATATTGATACTGTAAATTGGGAAATTTCGGCGTAGGGGTATTTGGCGGTTTTCACTCAAAAGGCATGTGTTTTATTTTGGTGCGTGTACAATTGATGTGTTTAATTTGGGACCAATAGAAGATTGCAGGCTCATTCATATTTGCCCTTATTTACCCGTTTGTGTTTATTGACAAAATATCATTAACCTCAATAAACTAAAAACACGATAAAGTTAACTTAATGATGGAAAAGGATACGAATGCAATACATTATTCCATAACTAGGGGTTGAACACTTAAAGAAAGTGATTTTAAAAACATTATATATTTTTTACAAAAATCATACGAAATGAAGTTTATTCATTATCTCTATTGCAACTATATGTAAATGATTATCGATCGATCAACGATTTAAATTTTAATCCGTATGCCTCTTGCCGTACATGTTAATTAATAGAAGATAAAGGATAACAATGAGTTTTTATATTCTAATTACCAACAACAGTGGCTAATAAGCAGTAGCCTAGCATATTTATGACATATGCAAAAAAAATGACTCTGACAATTGTTATTGCAAGATCTATGCAATCTTTGTTCTCAAGTCAATAATTTTAGTTTCATTTTAAAAACCAAAACTCAATGGGTATCAATGTTCTGTTATTAACTTAGTAATATTTATGAAAAGCGTTACAGTTGCACCATATTTAGAATCCCATTATAAAATTAAAGCGAATGAGTATGTATAGTTTTTAAAGTATCTAATTTCAATAAAACAATGAATAGGCTTGACAACTGTTAAACAATCAGCAACTGCACGGACTTCACAATTAGAACAACTAGTTAAATGTTATTTATAGCAGTAGGTTAGACACCATTTGCATGACGCGTTTTATATTCATGAGTATTATTAAAACGTTCAGGTTAAACATTTTTGAGATAATAAGAGTCATATTGATAATCATTTTGTCATATATTTAAGTCTTTTTTTTCGTATCACCTTCAGTTTTTTCCAATTCTGAATACTTCGGTCCTTTCACACATCAGCTCATTTAAACCTTTAATCAGATAGTCTTCTCTTTTATGAATTCGTGTATCACTGCTGTACTGTAAGTACTGTTATGAATTTGTAACAACGTTAACATATGTATGTTGACAGTGTGTGTTTTATTGCAATTGAATTTAAGACTATATGTGTAACAAATTTAAAAAACACCTATTGTAAATATCAGATACAATTTGCCAATCCTAAGGATTGCAAAACTCAACAAATGTATAATATACTCCTGACAATATTTATTTTTATCCTGCAATTGGGTGCTCTACTATACAGATACTGCCCTAAAGATATCGCTATGCTGTATCTGTATACTATACAGATATCGCTTTAAAGCTCCGCCCACTGCCGGACTGAGTATTGTATGAACCTGCATGACCTCAGAATGTGTATTGCAACTCGCATTTCAATGACATATTAATTGCGAATTAATGATTACTCTTTAGAGCAATAATAATCACACCAATTTTCTGATAACATACACACATGAACAGCAGCCTTTTCTACGATGACAACTACCAATTTCAAAACATGAATGTGTATGATTTTGTAACAAAAACAAACATGTCAATTTTAGCCTGCATGTTTCGAGAATGTCGAGTCTGAAGCGTAGGACAACTCGTACACTCCTGTTTCAAATTGGACAATGTTTTGTTATTTGTTTTTACTGTTAAAATTAGTTCTTATGTTAAAATAGATAATTATTCACCTTGAGCGATGTACTATTGTTGACAATTCGAGATTCTTTTTTTTGCGAACCCGTCTTCAGCTGAATGTGTGATTACGATATCGTATTACTGCACGGGCCTCAATGGATTTCAAATCGAAAATAAATGCAAAACATGCTTTTTTGTGTCTTTCAAAACACAAATAAGATACAGAATTAATTGCAGGATAAAAACAATAACTGTTTTGTGTCTTTAAATATCAGCTGTATTCGTACTCGGCTCGAAACAGGTATAATAACTCACTAAAAGCTCGCATACACCTTGTTTCCTAACCTTGTACAAATACAGCTGATATTTAAAGACACTAAACAGTTATTGTCTATATATCTGACATATATGTTTCAGTGCTGGTATAGGGAGAACAGGCACATTCATTGCTATCGATGCCCTTTATGAGTATGGCAAAAATGTAGGTCACGTTGATATTATGGAGTATGTTCAGATGATGAGGAAAGACAGAATGAATATGATTCAAACACATGTATGTTACATTTTAACAGTACAAATATTGTATACTGTATAAACTTATCTACCCAAAGATAACTGGTACTTGATAATTGAATTTAAAATTGCTCAATATAATATTTGATAGATATAGGAAGATGTGGTGTGAGTGCCAATGAGACAACTCTCCATACAAATAACAATTTAAAAAGTAAACCATTATAGGTTAAAGTACGGCCTTCAACACGGAGCCTTAGCTCACACCGAACAACAAGCTATAAAGGGCCCCAAAATTGAGTATAGATAAGTTTTGTATGTTTTCTTAACCAATCAGACATACAGTATATACACTTTATAAATCTGTAAATGGAAATAAAATAATTAATTTCACTGACTTTGATGTATAATGGATACGACACCTTTAATTGTTACAAGATATAATCACAGATATTTAGTTACTGGTTATTTTGGGGTAAAATATTGTTCATTTACATCGCTCTCTAGAGAAGACAGATCGAACTTTAAGTGACTTTAAAAAAGCTGACAATGTTGTACTTTAACCTTCTTATACAAATGGTTCACCATACTAATTGTTTATACGTGTATATTCATTGCTGAAGAATTTTGAATTATATATAGTTCAAGCTCTATTTACCAGAAGTCTGTAATTAATATTATACATATAGAGGGGATATATTGTGACTATCAAAGTTTACAAGTCAGATATTTTGTATGATTTACAATGTTGATTTTACAGTTTGCAAAATATGTTGTTTTGTTTGGTAAAAATGTGTAGACGTATAAATAGACAAATAGTATCATCTTCCTTTGTTTTTTCCACTTCACAGCATCATTTTGTATTTGTAGGAACAATATGAGATCGTGTTTGAAGCACTTCTTGAATTATTCACTGTTCCTGATACGTCCATCCACAAAGATGATTTCTGTGGCTATATAGAGAAGCAACAAAACAAAACATTACCAAAAAATCAAACAATGTACAGTGAAGAGTTTCAGGTACTTTTTTTCCTAATGTGTTCTACACAGGAGTAAATCTTTATAAAATATTTTTAAAATTCCAGATTGTTATATAAGAATATATGTATAATAAACTTGCGCTTAAAGTGTACGATTTTCCTCAGCACGTTTTGTTCATTTGCACCACTGGACAAAATAAAAACATCATAATATTTCATTGAGAAGGACGTTAAACTTCATTATTTTAATTGCTAAAATAACTGCATTCACAAAATATTGTTTTAACTTAACTTGTTAACGATATATATGCATGTCTAAATGCGTTACATTTTCATGTTCTTCTACTTGTCCGCTAAGAAAGAGTGTTGCTCGAATGACAATGATAACACATCAGTTGATTTTGACTAAACTTGATATGGCAGAAGATTTTGGGTCAAAAGAATAAAGTAAGAGTTGGTTATAACTAATGTATCAGTGTCACCGTCCAAAAACAACAGATGAATAAAATAGAAAAAATTGAGGACCATTGCCTTGTCAGAAGGTTTCTTTTCTGCTTGTCCCCTTGTAACTTACAATTTTCAAAACTCAGTAATACACCTGCGAGGGACCCTATAAACAATCTTGGTTTGAATTTTTTGCTGCTCCTGTTGCATCTGGCAACGTCATACAGTATTTTGCAATATTATAAAATTACTGAAAAACGAATAGTTAGGCTCTTTTCATCCACAATTTTTGGATAAATCACAATTTTGAACATTTGCATTGTTTGACAAAACTGTAAGTTTCCTTTATAAGTGTGTAAAATTAATTGATGCTCCATTAGTGATCTGTAGTTTCCAAAGATCTTATTTCGTCCTTTTTCAGTTTTAACTTTATATTAATACAACCAAACAGCTTCTTATTTTTACATTTTTAATCTTTACACTTTAGAGATTGCGAACATTGCGGCCATCATATTCTTCTAATCAGTTTACTGGTGCAAATTGTAAAGAAAATAAATCAAAGAACTCGACAATGAGCGTTCTCGCACGTAAGTAATGTTCAGTTTAAATTACAAATATCCATGAATTATCGTTTCTTAAAGTTTAGGTTATCGCAAACAATAAGTTAATATAAAATCGTAAACATCACATCAACAGTATAATAATTTCGTTATCAAAAACATATACAATGTGATGTTAACTTTCTATTAACAGAACATATTATTATTTACATGTGGTATGTACTATTCCTAAACTTTGTTGTAACAAATAGCGTGTCAAAATACAAATAACTTAAAAGAATGTGAGCAATACATGTTATTACTTTCATCAAGACGGAATGAGTAAAGTTTGAGTCGTAATAAAAGCATAAAAGAACAGAAACCGTAATCAAAGAAGTACGTCCCAATATTTTGATACAACACCTATAATTCTAAGGCAGTTTTCCTTGATTAAAAACAGCTGCTGAATGTACCGAATTACAGCAGACGAAAATAATACTAATTAACCCAAAAAAATGACAACACCTGCGTGCAATTATCTAAAGTGACATGAAAGCTAAATTGATCTTGAAAATATCTGTGAATAAACTCATTATTGAAACGATGATTGAAAAACAATTTGTATTTGCTTTAGACGCGAGTTTCGTCTCCAAAAGACTCATCAGTGACGCTCGAATAATAAAGTTTAAAACGACTAAAAAAAGTCTGAAGTTGAACAACATGGAGGACCAAATATTCAAAAAAAGTTTGCCAAAAAATGCTTAGTTTACAGATTCATGTGGTTGAAACGCCCTAGTATTTAAAAAAGGGAAACGTTTTGTTAACAGTTCATTTATAATTATGACCATATCAATGATAATTTTATCTATACAGACGTTCTGACTACTGGACTGATAATATCCTTGGGGAATAAACACTCTAGCGAATGTTCCAGTTGTTAAATATCTCTGAGTGAATGGGAAAATTAAATTGCAATTCAACAATTGCAAACAATTGTTTGTATTGTGCTGTTTTAAAATTATTTCTTGCAGATGACCAATATAGACCTTACTTAATGTCTTACGGTAAAAATAGAAGTGACTACATTAATGCAGTTATAATTCCAGTGAGTTGAAATTCACTTTATGTTCATTAAAGCATCTTAAATTACAGTCGTCAAATGTAAGGTGCAAATAATAAAACCTAAATACCACAGGGATTCCTATCACAGATGTTGAAAATGTTTCAGTTATTTCCGCCTGATAGGCTATACGTGTCACCATACATACAGTACATGGAGGTTTCATATCTCTCTTACTTATTTGAAGCGATAAAGGTAGTATGTATCTATTTCGCATCGCATGGCATAGATCATTTGTAACTCGCGAAACACCTATGTTTTATTCTAAAATGTTCATATTTCGTCATTTCATAGTATTTCCTTAATTGTTAATGGAAGAAAATGGCATTAAATCCATCATATAATTAAAACAATTTTAAAATGGTTATCACGCAGATTGATGCATCTGCTGGGTAATATTACAGTCGTTTGTTCACATTCAGTGTAAATATACATTACGTAAAAGATAGTATGATAGATACCTGTAAAAACAGACTGTTCTTTTTTTATTTTCATTTCTTTTTGCTTAACTCAGGGCTATGCAGATGATAGTAAAATGTTTGTAACCCAGACCCCACTTGCGGAAACTGTAATTGATTTTTGGACAATGATGTTCGATCACAGTTCCAGAATTATTGTTTTGTTGGATCCCGGAAATAAGGTGAGAACTGTTCCATTATATAACTTCGGAGTACATCAGGTAACTAGTACATCATTGTAAAAAGAAATGTGAAGATAAGCTTGCTTGTCTATGGTTTTACAGTATGATACTATTAAGATGCCTAATCGATGTCGAATTCATAAATATAACTTTGTCGCATCAGAATCTGACATTGCTCTAAAATAGTTTTCAAGCGGATGCATATAGATAGATATAGGAAGATGTGGTGTGAGTGCCAATGCGACAACTCTCCGTCCAAATAACAATTCATAAAAGTAAGCCATTATAGTTCAATGTACGGCCTTCAACACGGAGCCTTGTCTCACGCCGAACAACAAGCTATAAAGGGCCCCAAAATTACTAGTGTAAAACCATTCAAACGGGAAAACCAACGGTCTAATTTATACCAAAAAAAACGAGAAACGAGCAACACGTATAAATTACATAAACAAACGACAGTTACTGTACATCAGATTCATGACTTAGGATAGGTGGATATTCATTAATAAAAAAAAGGTGGTATGTAATGTTCATCTTTGAACATACCTATTTTGATTTATGGTACACAGATATGAACACATTTTAATAGCAAACAGAATTATTTTTGCAAGCGGTTGTGTTTGCAAATATAAAAATATATTGTGAGTATATTTAGAAGTGTAAAGGAGTTAACAGATATCAAAGGAACTTTTAAACTCATAAGTCGAAAATATACCGACAAACAATAGTATGTCAAAAAAAAAACATAGAAAACTTATGTTTGAGCAAAACGAACCCCTTTCAAAAATGGGGATGATAAATTGTGCTCCGGAAGGTAAGCGGAATATGTTGCATTTGGATTTATTAAACATCTTACGAATACAGCAACAGAAGTACAAAAGTAATTTTTGCTATAAAATTGATAAAATTACCGCAAAGCGTAACAAATCTCCGCCGACATACGTTTAATTACAGAATTTTTAATGCAAACATAAAGTTTGGGTTAAACCTTTTGTAATTGATATTTTAAGGGAATTTGTTTCTTTTATCAAGGAAGCTCCATTATGGTTAGAAAAGAAAGAAATGCTACAGTTTGATGATTTCCGTATTATTTTAGAAAAGGAAAATTCACAAGGAGAGATTCAGCTATCTTTGAATCACACGGTTAGTACAATCTTTTGTTTTTAATTTAACTGTAAAATCATTATTATATACACCGAACATTGGTTTACTACACGTATGTCTTTGTTAGATTAATTTGTATATTTTTTTTTGTAGACAGGAATTTGACAGATGTCTTTTAGTTGTTCTGTTGATAAATGGCGTTCGATTGTGTCTGGTTTTATTTTATAAAATTGTTGCCTTGTACTGCGGTATTTTTGTTAGACTTTTCTCCAACGGAGATAGCTGACATATTGTATAATGAATGAACATAATTGTATTATTAGCCTTTGTTTAATATTGTCGTTTGAGTACTCTACTAAAAATCAGAAACATGATGTGTTTAAAGAATAAAATTAACTTTTTAGTATGATTTACGTTTACAGAAAAATCAAGAACAAATTTCAATCAATGTTTTAACTGCTGACGATTGGACGATCAGTAATGCACCCCCGTTACCAGAAAATATGCTAGATCTTCTGCAACGTGTACAAAGCTGCTGGGAATCACACAAAGGCCCTATCACTGTAGTTTGTAGGTAAGTCCTTCTTAAATAAAGGCAACAGTAGTATACCGCTGTTCAAACTCATAAATCCATGGACAAAAAACAAAATCGGGGTAAAAAAACTAAAACTGAGGGAAACGCATTAAATATAAGAGGAGAACAACAACACAACACTACAATGTAACACATACAGAAACGAACCAAGCATCAAACAAAATCCCACGAGAATAAAAATATAACATATCTTAAATTGATTTAAAATAGACTGTTGCGCTTGTTCAATTGAGAATGGAAATAGGGAATGTGTCAAAGAGACAACAACAACAACCCAGCCATAGAACAGAAACCAGCAGAAGGTCACCAATGATATTTTTTTTTCTAAGTATTTCATATCATAACACGACGTGCATGCTATCCATACCCAAAAGTGTTGATACAAAACAAAAAAGCAGAAATACCAAGGTGAAATTACAGAGCAAATATCGAAGCAAAAACAGACAACACACAGATCAAGAAGAAAAACACGAGAACAATATCATATATACAACTTAAGATATGGCTCGAGCTTGAAATCAAATGTTCATTAAAAGTAGGCAGCTGTTCCTGTTCCACGAGTGGCAGTTGTTGAAAAATCGACGTTAGACATCTGTTTTTCACGAATTTCATGGAATATACTCCAAAGATCTTCAATCATTATGTTTACAATCTTGCAGTAAACCGATTTTTTTCCCTGCTTGCCACTAATGTTCCCTTTGATCAACTACAAAATGTACTACACTGTCTCGAATTTGATCCTCAATGCTCTTCAACTTCGTATTTTATTTGGCCTTTTTAACTTTTTGGATTCGAGCGTCACTGATGAGTCTTTTGTAGACGAAACGCGCGTCTGGCGTATATACTAAATTTAGTTCTGGTATCTATAATGAGTTTATCATTTAACAAAGTTTGTCAAGAAACTGGAAATCGTAGATCAAATTTCATTTTCAATCGTACTGTGAGAAGAACCACAATTATTCTAATATAAAGTACACCAAAAATAATGTCATCAAATTGATTGATATTTTTTTCTTTTCTCTTTTATTCATTATTTA